>JAGFPH010000387.1:0-61143 GCA_018207615.1 Philaenus spumarius | reverse complement strand
GTTGTTAAACAGTTTTGCTAGTGTATATTTTAATCAAGAGAAATGTTGTTAAGTTAAAGTAGTTTATCCTCAGCAGTGGTCAGACAAACAGTACTCCATGTCACATCACGATAAATACCCATAAATACCTCATATTTCAAAAATAACAAACCCTACAGAACTACGCTCATTAAAATATTTTGAAGTATTCTTGATGTTTTATTGAACGTTAGCTAGAAACGGTCATACCTCTTTTGGTGGGTTGGTTTCGTAGAATCTTGTCTCTTTATAATTGTGTGCCGTTATTCAAGTTCGCGCCACCAAGATATTACGCTCGTCAAATACATTCTGTATTACCGACCTACTATACTAGCGTAAGTAGTTCCCTTTATCCCGCAAGACGGCGACACTCAACAGACACCAGCTGTTGAAGCAGCCATGCACTATTAGTCATGTGACCAACTTTAGACAGGGCATGTAATTCAGTTGAAAATCACCATTTTTATTCCTTCTTGTCGATCTGAGAAGCAACGCCATGAGTTCGCTTGTAATGCAGTTTTTGTAAATTGTAAATATAGTCGTGAGTTATTGAACGACAGTGATCTATTAAATAACATGTTTTATATTTAAAGCCTATTCAACAAAATCCAGGTATGTCATAGTGTCTTAGCAATATTACCAAATCAAAATTTTTTGCTTATGAAACATTAGCCTTGTAAGTTATTGCCAATCAAGTTAAGTTTATATTCAAGATTATCAATAATATTTCCAAATAATTAAGTGTATTTTTAAATATTTATCTAATTTAATTTTTAATTCTTTGAGTACAACCAGTGTACAATTAATTAGTGTAACTTGCCTAAATTCAAACTTAAGTCTAGGCTAAAGCAAATTGTGTAACCGTATTATTATAACTTTAAAGTCATAAAGTAGAGTTGTTTAACTTATTAAACAAATAAGAATTTATTAAACTTATCATTCAAATAATATGTCTGAAATATATGAAAATATGAACATGTGCATTCTGAAGGTTTAACATGTGTTAAAAGCATGAACATGTGGTAACAGTTAAAGTTTAACATGACAAATGGTAACAGGTTAACCAATCTTAAATCTTGAATTACCTATTAACAATTATTCTCAACCTTGCTTGTTAAACACTTATCAAAATAATATAAAGGCAAACTCTTTAAGCCTAAAGTCTGTTCACAATGTTTTTGGTTTTAAAACCTACCATAATTGCTAAAACCATGTTCTTTTGTTTTACATGCAGTGTATAACTGGTGCAAGATGGAGAGTTAAATATGTTCTTCTGCAATTAAAAAAATAACATTACCTTCAGACCACCAATGCAACTCCTTACTATTTAATTTCACCGACAGTGCCTAGTGTTTTCAAAATAGTTACAATCAAATTACTAACTATCAGTTCAAACATAGCTATGAACTAAACCATAAAGTTGTACTTAAATCTGCAGTGAACATTTCTCATAAATTGTTTTTTGAATAGGTTGTGTAAATATTATTGTCTTTCTTAAGATTTAATATATAATAAATGTCTCTAATAATTTAAATTAATTGGGAGGTGCGCTATAGCAAATTTTGGAACTACAATCCTTTAGGGATTTCAGTCAAAATTCTAACAGTTTTTTTTATTATAAGAGAGACGTCTCAGCAAATTGTTAAATGCCATTATTTTGTATTATTTAATTTTACTTAGCATTAAGGTTGGCCAACAAATAAATGTTACATATTAATTAATCCATGGTACAATATATTTAATCTTGTAATTTTGTATAGTTATAAAATTGTATAAATTTGTATTTATTATTAATGGAGAGGGTTTTTCAGTTTTGGATTTTTTGGGGAGGGATCTTTTAAATTCAACAAAATAAATATTGTAAAGCAAAACTTTTATTAAATTCTTTTTTTGTAATTAAGGGCATATAAATTTTGACTTTTGTAATTAAGGGCATGTCTTTTTTTATAAATGTATTTAAAGATATATTTTTCTTTTGGTTTTGGTCAATAAATCAAAATCTAATCTAATTTCTTCTTTATTGAGTTGACCTCAATATATCTGAATTATATTTGTGAGTGATCGGCTAAGACATTTCTTCAGTTTGGCGAGTATAAATTGTTTAAGGTAAGTCTTTTGAACATGTCCAGTCTATGTGGTCCAGTCTAGCTTCCATATATTTAATTGTCTTTATTCAAGACTGGTACAATTGCTATACAAAATAATAATGTTTGTTATGCATACATAGAGTCTTCGGAGGTCTATTGGCTTGCGCTCTACAGTGTAGGGTTTGACTCCATAGCGGAGTTCCTACTTGAGACAAATGTCAGCAGATACGACAGGTAGTGATCCTGGTTGCGATGTATCGAATTAACTAAATAAAATTGGGTTGCGCTAACCCCTTTCCCGATAGCCTAGGAGGAAAAGTCCTTCAACTGGTCACTGTGGGGTAAAACACGATAGAATAGAAGGTGTTAAAACGTGACAATTGTTTATGAGAGGAAATAAGGATATTATAAACTTATATCTAAACCGTCACTTTACCTATCTAGCCCTTGTTCAATATAATACAAATACATCATTAAGAACAGACTCACAATTTATTAAATAGTCATTACAGATATTTATGTAAGTGGTAATTATTTCTCATCATACATAAATACCATTAATTATAAACATGTAATATCATGACATTAATTATTATTATAATTATTACTTATTTTAATTCAATAGTACTTAAGTATCTTTAGAAAATACTGTTTTATAAGTAATTGGTGTAGTATAATATTTTGTGAATGTGTAAAATATTATAATTAACGTAGAGGGTAATGAATAATGTTATCACAGATGAGCAACTCCGAATGTATTTTATCCGTGCATATTTTGCATAGGCACATCTGCGATTTCCTCCGGGAAACCAACTATTTCAAGAGCAAAATGTTTGAAACATCTACTTTATCTATTTCCGCACAAATACACAGAATCATTTATAGCGGGGGTAGCAACCCTTCTGAAAGTCCCCCGTCATTTCATTCACTAGTGGAAACCTAAAGCCAAAACAAACTGACTTGGCTGCAAATTACAGAGTTCATTGTATTCGACTATTGCCAAGAATGTAATTATGCCTTTTAGCAGACTGATTATTGTATTTCCTCAAGTGGCTAGAGAGTTCCTGTTCGTGTTCCTGCACATTTGTGCGTCACTAGTTATCAATGAGTTGATGGTTCGCTAACCTCAACCCTGCTTCAAAGTCATTGGCATAAATTACATGTTGGGCTCAAGGAAGGGGTGAGCAAAATACGCAAACAAATACTAAATGTAAGAACATGCCTTACCTGTAGTTGTATTGTTTACTTTCATCCTACTGTAATTTACAGAAAAATAGTGGCTGTAGGTTAGAGTATTATATTTTTGTATAAATGATGTCCTACTCAAAAATAGTGATTATTTTTGATTTTAGAGATAATAAAATAATATTTCGTTAAATAACACGCTAAAAGCACCTATACAGTGAAACTACAATCCCAATATACTAGACCATATACAGGATGACAATTAAGTCGGGAACCAATTTTTTAACTTTTAAACCACAAAAGAGAAAAACGCCAAAGTTCACAAATCATTACTAATGACAGTAACCTACATATCTCTTCAATTTCCGACCGGATGACGCCTTTGGGCAACGGCCAACAAGGAGTCAGAAGAAAATCTTTAATGAGAGCCTATGTCAAGTTGTACATCAATTGAAAGGTCTTGTGGGTGCCAAACGTTAAGTTTTTGTGGGTGCTGTGGGTGAGTCTCATCTTTCCAGTGTGGGTTGCTGTCGTCCCAATACCGACAATTATGTCTATAAGCAGTGCCGTTTAGCATACATTTTACCTCATCTGAAAAGAAAATATCGTCAAAAGTATTTGGTTTCGGTCAATTCTATTCATCATAACTTCTCAAAATTCGAGTCGCTGATCGAAGTCGTCTTCGTTCAGTTCCTGAACCAGGTGTACTCACCTGATTTTTTTAAACTTTCCTGACTGACTCACGAGTTATTCCATGTATTTGTGCTGCTAATCTAACTGATTCATTAGGACTTTCGACAAAATATTGAAGGACATCTCATGTTGCGAGTTCACCTGTCACTGTTTTTGGTCGTCCAGTTCTGACACGATCCTTAACTCTACCAGTCTCTTCAAAACGAGCAATGATTTTTACTACTGTTGACTTGTAGATAGAATTTCTTTCAGGAAAGTATCGTTAAATATATGAGTAACTGCATCATATGATCTTACATTGTCTCCCCATCCACGCATCATTAGAAGAGTTAATCTTTCTCGTTCACTAATTGACATACTGTTAAAAAAAAATAATATACGATTTTAAAACTTGACACTGAATGAAAAACTTTTTCCATATGCATAACCAAACCCGCTGAAAGCTTCAGTGCAACTGCTTACAAAAGAAAGATAACAGCCATTGCATTCGAAGTCCAATTCGTGCAAAACCCAAAGAGCCCACTTTCACTTTCTAACAGTAGTCATGTTTTTGGTAGTGTTATGATAAATTCTTCCTGATTTAAATTAAAACATTTCCAGACAACGGAAGGAGGACATTTTGAACACTTACTTTGATCTCAGGTAATTAAACATCGTTTTAACTTGTAACACTTAATGTTTTACAGTTTTGAATAGATTTAAAATTCAAACAGGAATAATAACCGATTACATCAACCTTTTGAAGTCCGGTTTGCAGCATTGTTTTCAGTAAAACAAGAACTTTCAATTGGTGTACAACTTGACATAGGCTCTCATTAAAGTTTTTCTTCTGACTTCTTGTAGGCCGTCCCCCAAAGGCGTCATCTGGTCGGTAATTGAACAGATATGTAGTTACTGTCACCAGTAATGATATGTGAACTTTGGTGTTTTATTCTGTTGTGGTTTAAAAGTTAAAAAGGGGTTCCAGATTTAATTGCCACCCTGTATATGAACTAATGTGTTCACCATGAGATTTTAAATAGGGTAGTTCCAATAGCATAGTTAAGCAATAATGACTAGTTTTTCTTAATAAAAATCCAAACGGATGACTTTAATTCTAATTTAGCTCAAAGTTTATCTTTAGCACCAAACTAAATATGGTGGTTATTACCAAGATGGGTTTTAAGGTAGGTACAAAAGTATTTACAGTAAGTAGGTATTAGTAGTAGGAAGTAGGTACATGCCACAATGGTTTAGATATGTGTAACGCACTTAACATTTTAATAGTATTTCAACTTTCCCAACATCTACATTTATCATATATTTTATTACTACATTAGTCCCATGTAAGGACACTAAGAAAAATAAATATAAACCAATTAAAATACATTTTTTATAAATATAACTGTTTACTTGTTTTAAATGTTTTCTTCTTTTTGTAAATGTCATGTTTGTAAAATGGAAGTAATAGCAGTGAACTTAAACTGTTGTTATTATTGCTTTTACAGAAACATGAGTTTGTTTAACCAAAGTCTAAACATTACTATCGACTTTTAGTGCATTATTTCTATTTTATTATCACCTGTACATCCAAAAGCAAGAAATATAATGTCAAAACATAAAACTTTGATTCAGATTTAACAGCAGCCGAGCTAACAGGCAGACATTTTGACGGGCTTGGCATCGACAATGCTGCTCTTCACATGAAGTGGGAACCACAACAAACTTTGTGGAACTATGTCAAACGCTGTACAGTTGATGTCGCTGCCAAAACCTCTCTGACTTTACACTTAGTTAATGAATTGGAGATTCTACGAGTGTCCTCTTTAGTAGAACTGGTCTGAAATCAATGTCGGTTGCAGAATTCTGTCTACAAACACATTTTTACCAACCATTTATAAAGAGCAATATTACAATCACTAGTTTCTTTTACGGAATATTTAGTATAATATTATGTATCATTTCACTTTATTTTTAGACAAAGTAAAAATAAAGCCATTTTAAACTTATGTATTTAAATAAAAAGTAGCGAATAAAACAATACTAAAATTAAACTCCGAACAAATGCAAGAATGTGTTGTCCCTTTGGGTTAGGAAGAAATATAACGTAACAAAATTACACTCACTGTATGGTTTGGAATGTAGTTACATATTTTGCTCTTGCTCAATCTGTTTGATTTAGCAAATAGTTGCAAAAAGTGTCCTACTTTCGGCAGTAAATTTGGCAACAATTAATTGCAGAACTGACTTGCTCATAGTTCTAAGCTACGCAGTTTTTTTTCATTCTGTATGTTACTCCTGAAAATAAATGGATAGAAAAGCGTCACTGAGGGATCTGGATACAACTTTAACCAGTGTTAGTGTGGAAATATTATAAACGTTTCAGCACATGATAAAGTAACGATAAAACAAAACAACGAAAAAGCAGACATTCTGGCCGAAAGGAAACAACATGTGAGATCAGTTATACCTACCTAAAAAATCTTCTACCTGGTAAATAAGTTCAACACCAAACCTCACAAGTTAATCTTCCTGAATGACAGGAATTACATTAGAAAGGCCCTGGATGCCTCCAGTGGACACTGCACGTTCAGAGACCTCCTATGGAAAATATTTCAATGAAGGTCTCAAATAAGAGGAGGATATCTTACTGGGGTGCGAGGCTCTGAAGATAGCCGTACCGGTATGTCAATCTTATAGATTCCACACACTGAGTAAAGATAATTCAGGACTCAAGGAATGACCTATCAGGTAAGAATAAGCAATTATATTGCTGAACTCAATATGTAGGTCTTCTAATATTCTAATACATTTCGTCATTGCCTAATACGTAAATAACGTTACAGGCAAATCAAAATGCATTTTTTTCATGTAAAGCAAGACAAATTTTTTCGCGATTTATTAATTTGATCTTTTATTCGTATGTTTAACATTTTATTCTTGTCTTATTTAATGTAACGTAGCAAACAATATGGTAGGATATAGAATGGGTCCACTTTTCTATCTTTATTATATAAACTTGACTTACTGGTTACTGGGTTTGTTAACACCTTTTTATTTTCAAAATATTTTAATAGTTAAACTCTCTGATGTACTCCAAATGTGTTTTTTTTTTTTACCATCACCAATACTTTTTTTATGTAAACATGTCAATAACTTTAATGAGATAAGATCAGTTAAATACAAAACGTACATATAAATTTAAATATTAGTTTCACTATGTAATACGAAAAATAAAATGTTGCGCACTTGTTTACGACGCACTACACAAGATGCAAATTTTCTGAATATACATTGCGGCTAGAGGGTGGCAGAGGGCGAACAAAACATTTACTGCAGTTTACAGTGTTTACAAGCAATATTTAAAATTCCAATGAACTAAACAACTGTTGTTATTTAAAATGCATCCCACGACTTTTCCTTTAGACTTAATTTTATGTTTTTGATGTTATGTTATCCAGAAAGGGTATATTGAATAAAAGATTTGCAATAACAAAATATATACATTAGTGTTACGTTAATTTAAATGTATACGTTATTAATTTCAAAGTGTTGAACTAAATATGAACATTAAAAAAAAGTTTGTTCTTTGATCTTTCTCAAAACTAAATAAACGATATTATAACTATGTAAATTATAGTGTCGAAATACATGTTTGCCTAAGTCGTTTGTTATCAGGCTGGGAACGGTTATTATCCAAGCATACATGGTCACCTACAGAGTGAAATAATACTGTTTATTTATAATTTACACCAGATGTGGCAACTATTATCAATAGTAAGGATAATTCCATGGTATGGAATAGCAACTATTATCCATCATAACCTAACAGAGAGGTTTAAGTAACTCACCGATTGTCAAAAAGTTTTACCCCCCAACACAAATGTTTTCATTTTTATAAAGGGTAACATATGTAAATTGACTAACATATTAAACTATATTGTGTAGTTTTGTATATTATTTTAAATTAGGCAATATTATAATTTACGATGCAAATTAAGACATGAGTTAACTTTTGTTAGGCTTGTGGTTTAAAAATAATAGAAATATTTGTTACAGGGGTATCACAAGATCTTTATTGTTATTTTATAAATATAAGAGATACATGAAATTACATGTTTTTGAGTTACTGTCAAATTTATAAATTGTACTGTATTCGCTGTAAATATGAATACTATATAACTAAACTATATTTAACGATATTATTTCATGGTCATAAAACTATACAAATATAGGTTGCCCTCGTGGAATTTGTTTTCACAAAAACGTGACATTGTCCGCATAGCAGTGGCAACGTTATTGTCCTTTACAAAAACAAAAGCTCGTCATTGTCTCGTAACGAAATTGCCAATATTTTACATCGCTATTTACAGGATGGTCAGAAGAAAATAACACGGTTACCCTCTCGTTCAAAATTCAAACAAAAATGAGGCAAAACATTCACATAGTCCAGACACTTGATATGAAATTTGTGATTTGATTAATATGTCAAAAACTTAGGTCTTCGTTACATCCTAATATAAAAAAATATATATATATATATAACGTAAATCAACATGTCTTTAGAGAAAAAGTATGATACAAATACCTTATTTTACATTTGCTCAGTGTTACAATGTGTCAATCAATCTACTTTCACAACGGACTTTAATTTGACAGGAAAGTGCTACCTCTAGTTTTATAATCTGATGGTGTTCTGTAAGTAGTGAATATTCCATGACGACTAATGCCCTCGCCCTGAACGTAGGCCTACGTATTAAACATTTAGAGTGTCTAACAGCTTCTCAAGAGCTAACTAGTCTAACCGTACAAATAGACGTATTCTTAAAAATGACTTGGTATGCAAATATGGATACTAATATGATATTCAGTGGTAAGTGATTTTGGAGACTTAGCAATCCAAAAATATTATGCAATTCAAACATTCCTTCCATCAAACTAGTATTCGTCCTTTTTATCTGGAAAACGTATAAAGGTATTGCATAAACTTAAAGAAATACAACATTTAGAGTTATTGTATGCATACAGTAACTTATTATAAAATCATAAGTGCTCCTTCATTTAGGTTATCGTGGTCGAAAGAGGTTTATGCTTATACAGATTCTAAAAGTGCCACCAGTGCTGCCAGTGCTATAATCAAATCGGATCAGACATTTGCTTTCTACTGAAGCCCCACTATCTCCCACTAAATAAATTAGGGAATTTTTTGTTTCCTCTACAGTCCTACGGAAGAGAAATCATGGGAGGTAATGAAATTTCAATTAACACGCGTCGAGTACATCATTTATAGTTATATTGAAATGGTACGTCTGAAATATGTTTCGTTCAATTTTTGATTCTGAAGGATATAATCTTTTAGTATTTCTTTGACCACCATGTTGAAACGGAACAAGGTAAGTTCGAATTTGAGCAATATGTTTACTTTTTTAAATTCTTAAAAATACTATTTTCTACCTATATTTAGTTTTGAAAGATTGCATTTGAAGATGGATGTTTCCTACACTTACACATTCCTATCATTAACTGTGTTTAGAGTTTTATGAAGAAATTATTTTTGCCAAAACCTATTTTTTAACCAAGTAATAATCAATCTCACTAGATTGCCAACAGACTTGTGTAAATCAAACCTATTTCGGGAACAATTTTGTGTTCGGAAGTTTTTTTCATTTTCAGATTTAAGTGGAGGGTTTTGGGGGCGGTGATAGAACAGAAAAAACTAATTACTTTTAAAGAGTGAAACTGAATTTTAATGATTGATTTTAACATTTCCTACTAACACATTTTAGTAAAAATGAACGTAGAGTAACTCAGGAATAGAAGTAATAACATAAAGTATATACATACATGTTAACTAGTTTTATTACATGTAATTAGTTTCTGTAATATTATTTTTCAAAATGAAAGATGAAGTTAAAAATTCAATAATTATTCATTTAACAAACTTAATTAGTTGCAGTAATGTTATTTCAATAATATTCAACATTATTAATCATTTCGTAAAATATAAACAGAATCAAATCACATTTAATTTAATGTTTTCTTTCTAATTAAATATAAAAAAATTACGAAACATATTTGTAACTGCTAAACATGTATTAAGCTTCTTGGTAATTTAATGTTAGTACGTTAAATATGTAATTAAAAGAAACTTCCCACCGAATTTACTTTAATCGATAAATCACTTAATTCTAACATACATTCGCTATCTACAATAGCATTATATTATATAAAGAATAATATTTTTAAACAGATTGTTGGTGTTAAAATTGGCACACATTAGTGTATCGAAAGTATTAAATAATATGATCACGTTTGCGTAAAAAAATTTAAACAATAAATTGTTTTAGAAACTTTGTTGATTTAGATGAGAATTTTAGTACAACTGTGGATAGCTCCCAAACACTGTTTTTTTTGCAATATTATTTCTTAACTGGTGGTCGGGTAAAGAATTACATTACAGACTTTTGCCTCCCCCGGTAAGTTATAACACATATTATATGAAATAAGTCTTATACGTAAATATATTTTAAATAAATAATACAAACTTAAAATCGTTATTCTTATATATTGTTTTATATTGATATAATTAGGCTACTTTCTCAAGAGTAACACCCATAAATCAACTTACCAGTCGATAAACTACTTCTTAAATATTTGACTTTACAATTTTTACAACCAGTGATTGGAGGGCATTGGTTAAAATTACTTTCATTGCTTTTAAAAGCTTTATAATTATTTGACGTATCAGTTACACTCGGTCTGGATCAAACAGCCGTAACTAAGGAAAACTAAGTGAAAATATTCCAGCGAGGATGTGCGACGTCGCAAACAGAAACGCACGTGGTGGTAGAAACGCCGTCAGTATGGCTGTAGACGCCGACGATCACGGTAACGGGACGTTTAATAAGTTACGGATTTCATTACGTCATAATGCACACTTAACTCGTGTTTTAAATTTGTGTTTCGTCATCTCCGGATAAACAACAAATCATTTCTTGCTATTTGCTATTCTGTATTCAAGGTATGTGCTAATTTATTAAGTACAGTATATTTATTTCGGTGAACGTGATTATTTTGTTTAATATACATACTAAGGTAAATAAGTTCAGTGAATTAGGCTACTTTTCAAGACTAAAGTTAATTTAACACAAATAAAATCGAATTCTATAAAGCGTTTTCTAATATTATATGATTTATGTGGAATGTTTGGAATTAATTGACAGGACTCATAAAGTTAGGATAAGGGAAACATAGTACATTGAAAATAAAAGAGAACTAAACCGTGAATTTGAGTATTTTCTTGATATGTTATAAATTTAGTATTTAAATTGTAGCCTAAAAAATTTACATTTTACTGTTATGGTGTAGAAAAAATTTTACATTATTGGTCATAGCACAAATTTTTACATTATTTATGTAGTAAATAGCGTAAAAAAGAAGTGATTGTATGGTGATATACTATTTAAAAATATAGCCTAATGTCAG
Source organism: Philaenus spumarius (assembly GCA_018207615.1). Taxonomy (NCBI): domain Eukaryota; kingdom Metazoa; phylum Arthropoda; class Insecta; order Hemiptera; family Aphrophoridae; genus Philaenus; species Philaenus spumarius. The sequence goes on along the minus strand of JAGFPH010000387.1, from coordinate 49,696 downwards.
TTTATTGTCAAATATGTACAAAGAAATGTAATACTTTGGATTTAAGTTCTTAATTTTAATAGTAAAATTAATATAATACGTGTTTCGAGATTATGTAACAACAATCTTCATGCTACATTACGGATTAGACGTAAAGTTATTGTTGTTTTATTCGTGTACACAAATGAGGGAAAATGATTAAACAGTTTAAAATAATGTATAAATAATTAAATTTAAAAATAAACAATGATGTGTGAATTATCTGATATAATTTAAATTAATTTTATTTGTTTATATAAATGTTTACGTCGCAACAGATAGCAGATATTATTTTTAATAACAATTTAATTCCATGATATAAAATCAATATTCGGGTTAGTGACGCATATACATTAATATTGTTTTCATTATTATTTTTTCTAATATTTTCAATGCAATCTAATCTACTGAAATTTAATTAATTAACTGACATACACGTTGTCATATAATTTATTTCTTTAGAAAACTATGATTTAATGCCATGGACAGAACAGATTATTGGCAGTAATAAATACTATAGTAATATTACCACTACCCTCACACTTAAAACATGTTGGTGGCGTTATCGTTTCTTTTAAGCTTCCGTTTAAGTTGTGTTGATACCATATTTACACTTTTAACGAAATTCTCACGGTTCACGAAAGACAGTATATAAATATAATTCATATATAATTAACTAAGGTGACAGTTAGTGAAACAAATCAAAGGGATACAAAGGATACACCATAAAGAGAGTATAAAATCTGTTAGGAGTGATCTACTTGAACATCAAAAGAAAATGTTTTTATGAGTTTTTATTTTATTTTTTTAAATGTTAATAATGTATTGAACCACTTTTTATTATAACTTAAATAAAATAAAGTGTACAAATGTTTAATATTTCCTTAAAATTTCAATTTGAAAAAATATTATAATTTTGTAGTTTTAAATAAAATCATAATATTAGTTGTGTACAAGGATTTGCCCAAATGACTTAAACTATTCACTACTAAATCCCTGTATACAATATTGTAGAATCAATAATTGATTAAAAAATAGTCAAAAATATTTAACAGGATCGAATAAAAACTCATATTATTTATATACATTATAAAGAAATTGACTAGTGTGGACAAATTCACTAAACAAATAACAAACTAACGAAATTGTTTAAGTTTATTTAATTTTACTAATTCATTTTTAAATATTAATTATTGTATTACTAAAATGTCTTTCTGTACTAAGAAATAAAATGCTAAGAAACATCAAAGGATAGAATAAGACCGTGAAATATCTAGGAAATTACTTATAATCCATATACAAATATTTATGTTTAATTAGGCCTAATAGCATCACAAAAATCTTTACAAGTCAAGACCTACTAATGCGATTTATAAACAGGGTTTACGTCCAAATAATCTAGTAAAATATTAATTAAAAATAGGTTTCCATTGAAAACTATTATTACATTTCTAGTAAAATATTTTACCATTGAAAACTTCAATAATTTGATTGCGTATAATAAATAGAAGTAATGATACGTATGTCTTCATAGCTGGCACAAAACTGGTTATATAACTCGAAAACTATTGCTCCGATTGTAAATCGATCTCATACTCAAATATGATTCATATATTTTTCATTGTCAAAACACTACTTGTTACTGAAATTGTAAAGAAATAACGTAAAACATGTAGGAGTTTCGAGGTTTTTTTATGCACATTGACTTAATAATATTGTTGAGAAACGATTTTGGTAAAGCAGCCTAAAACACCCGATGCATTTGATCGACGAATTATATTCAAAACTAACTTTTATAGGCTACATGATTACTTATTGAACTAAGCCAATATCTTCTTTAATCTAAGGTTCTGGATTAAAATTGTACATGGAGAATGGATTAAATGGTTTTCATTTGTTATTATATCCGGATGTTATTAAGATTTCGATTTAATCTTTAAGTGAAAAGATTGTACAACAATACGTATCTGTTGTACTGAAGTCATAGAATGCAGATTTTGATTTTAGTCATATTATCCGAGCTCGGAATAATCACGTAGTATTCAGAAATAAAAGCGAAATAGGCTATCAGAGTCAGTGAATGTAGGCTACTGTGTGTTAAACTAATGCGAGCCATGTTTTCAAAGTTTGAATGATTCATGTTTCCATGCTGTTAGCCACCAGTTATTTTTCATTATCCAATCATTTTCATTCCGTAGGCACAGTGGATGACGGGTTACATCGCAGAAAACACCATTTTGTATTTTTACTTAACCCTTAAACTTGTCAATTAAAAGAAAACAATACTTTCTCCATATACTACGTATAGGGTGGAGAAAGTAAAAATTTGCTCTCCTTTTTGCGTCATATGTGTTTCTATTTATTGAAATTATAACTTTGATAACTAAAAACAAAATATCTTGTCTGATTATTATAGTATTTGTGTATCGTTCTTATACTCCTCATGAAAATATATTCAATACATTAATCTTGCGTCAGTTATAGAGGGCGAGTTAAAAAAGCAATACTACAGTCTTCGTACCCTTTCAGTCTACTTCTTAAATATAAAGTACTGAATATATTCAATACAAGCCGTATGTTTACATTTAAAAATTGTTAGTTGCCCTTACAGGACCCCCTCCGGGGAGAGAGGGTGGTCTTGAAAGTTTGTAAAAGTAGTTACTAAACACCCAAAGACATTCCCAAATTTTCAATATTCTACTTTCCGTAGTCTAAAATTACATACATTTTTAACACCTGGAATAATATTTTAAGTGTTTTTTTTTATGTCCTTTTTAATCTGTTGTCTAAATGTGTTTCTATAACACAATTTTAATTAGTGCGATGTGAATAAGTGTTTTATTATTCTGATGATGTGATTAACTGTGTACAAGATTGCTCAAGCAATACATAGTTTGTAAATTTATAAAAAATATACGCTTGAAATAGTTTATTTTATTTTTAAAAAACTTTTTAAAAGTGTAAATTTAGCAAAAATTACAAACATTTGGGAACTTTAGCAAGGGGGGGGGGGGGGGGGGGTAACGCCAATCCAGTTGGTACCTTCTATACACATAATCATGCTATGTTTTCTTTATAATAAAGGTGTAGGATTAATAATAACCCTAAAGATAAGATGTTAAATAATGTTAAATGTTTAAATCACATTATTTCGTATATCTTATAACATCAGTTATAATAAAGGTTAAAACACCAGCAAGGCTCAAAGATACACTTGAATAAAAACCTAACCTTAAAGTTAGAAATACAAATACTTCCTCCTTCTAAGTTTGTTATCATGTGTTAATGGAAATATTAGACCAAACAGCTGTTTTATCTGTTATTTTATTCAATTGGTTGCTATGGTAATGAATGTAAATACATTCAAGAAATATGTGTTGGTTCATCAGTCTAGGCATAACCTAAGAATTTTTTCCGACTAAATTTACAAATACTATTGAAATAAAAAAGTTTTTATCAAAATTAATTATAGCGTATGTTACTCAGGGAAATTGGAGCTTTATATTAGTAAAACTTTTTTCAATGGTTCAGTAGTTCCAGAGATTACCCCCCCCCCCCCTACATACAAACAAACGAATTTTACCTCTTTATAATAATAGTATATTAGTTTAGTATTTTATATTATTATTAAATTGATTGCTATGGTAATAAATGTAAATGATTGTGTTGCTTTGTCTAGGCCTAACCTAAGATTTTTTTCTGACTAAATGTACGTATATTAAAATAAAAAATGCGTTTATCAAAATAAATTATAGCCTATGTCATTCAAGGATAGCGAAGATTTTTATTAGTAACTCTATTTTTTCAATTGGTTCAGTAGTTTCAGAGATTACCCCCTACATGTACACAAACAAACAAATTTTACCTCTTTATAATATTAGTTTAATAGATGTTGTTCCAAAAAAAATCGGTTAGATATCCTATACCTGTTAAATATATAGATTTGTATTGTAATATAACGTTTTTCCATTCAAACAAGTTAGTCATTACGAATATTTTAAGACAAATCTAGTTTACAATACTTTTTTGAATTTATAAATAATGTAAATCATTCATATTGATTTGTGTTACGTTTAGCGTTTTATAAAATTGTGTAGTTAATGAAAGTTAATAAGCAGTTTTATATTTGTTTGTGTTCAAATGGTTGCAATAGTATTAACCGTTTTCCGCAAAAAAAAAAAAAAGGAAAAAAACACTTTTTGCATTCTGTCCCCCCCCCCCCCCCCTCTTCCAGGATGGTTTAAATTAGTAGACTTCTGTTCTACAACGTATATGATCTAAAGAATCTCAGAGCAAAAGATCTCATTTGAGGGTATTAATTGCCTATTTTAATTATGGTTAGTTTATTTTTTAAATCTATGTTATATAATAAGACTTATTTTTGATATTATATCTCGGCGTAAATCATTTTGAGTTTAAATAAAGATATTTAAATTTAATAATTGTCAACTTAAAATATTTTCTTACAGAAATGTAGTTCGCATCTAAGTAATAATAATCACGTAGAAGTTAATAAAATAAGAAAACAAAATGTATTGAATTTATTTAATAACACAATACACCGCTGAACTTTATTTCATAAAAATCTATAAACATCGTGTGTATGGCAAATTAATGAAAATAAATTGACTACATGTTTGTACAGTAAAATAATTGCTTATCATGTTTTACTTACTTATTCGTAAATAAAACTCTACTTCAAAGAATTTACATTTCCTGTACTGTTGTCAGTTTCCACATACCTCGACAGAGACGTTATTCAGGACAAATGACAAATTATTAAATTGCGTGGCGCCAGAAATAGTTATGTTTATGCATTCCGTCTCTAGAAACTGCATTTCATAACTTCTCAGTTCTTCGTATTTTCACTGACTTCAAAGGTAAAACATTATTATTTCGAGATGTGGAATGAACCACCGCTTATGCAGCATAGATACAAACAAGATTCATAACTATCCAAAACTCAAACAAATAATATGGTATATGTAATATACTACATTTTCATTATTTAATACTCTCAAATGAGATCTTTTGCTCTGAGATTCTTAAGATCATATACATTGTAGAACAGAAGTCTACTAATTTCCACCATCTGGGAGGGGGCGGGGAAATTTACATGGTGCAAAAAGTGTTTTTTTTTTCTTTAATTGCGGAAAACGGTGCTTAAAGTCCCCAACTAAATAAAAGCCAAACATTATTACTTCCGAAAATTTTATAAAAATTGTATGTACGATTTTGTTTATTCTAATTTTTCCAATTTTTCCATTGAAAAACAACTATTATATCATTAACACCCCTCATTCAACCCCTAGAAGGTAGTGAAATTTTGTTTGCTTTATTATTATGCAAACAAATTATTTGCTGTTTTTTCATATTATTATTTTTACCGTAACCCGGAATCTAAACAACTTAAAAGGTCATATAAAATATATACATATATATAATATTTAAAAAGTATTTTCTTAAGCTAAAATTTTCCACATTTAATGTATGTTAAATATTCCACTATCTTCCTGCTATAAAAAAAAAATCTATTTCACATTAGTCTAGGCTATTAATTGTAACAAACTCCTTATTTTTGATCATATTACCCGTAGGCTACTGATGGTGTTGAAACTTTCATTCTCCTTTCATGTGTCGATAACCTAAGTCACAGACAAAACATAATCTTTCCTAAACTTATCAAAATGCATTCATTTAAAATCTCTCAGGTTTACAACTGAATTACGTTTTTTCGATTGATTGAAAATTTTGTTCTATAAATTTCCCTGGTAAAACAAATTACATAATTTTTGTATTTTAGCTATGTTTTTCCCTCTTTTATCTCGAACGATTTGTTTATTTGTGCAATTAATTGCAATTACATGTTCTAAGAACCCACTCCTACATTCTTTATTTTTTATTTTAATCTAAAAATAAATATATCAGTTAGTTTTATTAGAAATAATCAAATTTAAGACATTCTGTCTAGCTATGAATAAAATTATTATTATTTCATAAAGAGATCAAACAAACTCTGCTTTTTCTTTCTTCATTTTTAGCTAACAAAGCCCTACCCTCTTAGGGTACGACGACCAGGCAGGTATAAAGTCATCTTTGTTTACACCTTAAATAGCACCTTAATTTATATTATCTTTAATAGCACGACAACTACTATAACCTCTAAATAACTAAGTTCTAATTATTCGAGCCTGACTGCGCGGTGGTGACGCTTTGGGACGCGTAACAATGATGTTAGTGTTTTTAAATGAGAACTTATAACAAAAGACCAAAATAATTTATAATGGCGAAGAAGAAAATCACTGCAGTTGTGAACATTATGAAATGATAGTAATAATTGTAAAGTAATAGCAATAATGGATAAATTAAATGTAAATTATTACTTATTATTAGCCTTGCCATGCAATGCAGAATATAGTAAATTTTAATATCAATTTTATTTTCCCTGTAATAAAGTAGTGCAGTAACATTATCATAACTGTATTACGGAAAAAACTTACGAAGAAATAACTAAAAACATTTTTCAAATCTAATTTTCTTGAAAATATTTTACTATAAATATTGCAAAGAAGCAATTACGATACATAAAGCAACAAAGACAGTAGCTCTCATTTTATAAATGATAAATAAACTCATATTGATAACGACACCGGTTTTGGTACACTAAAAAACACTTTCGGGTAATTATTTACATTACTTATTAATTAATTAGTCACTATTATAAATACCCATAAATATTATTAGATTTAATTCTAGTTTTTTTTATACATACTGGTCGAAAGAAAGGTTGTTACAAATTCCAAAAGATAACATCAACCTATTCTTCCATTTTGTCTGGCAAACTTTCATTACATATATTTGCACAAAAACTAACTTCTATCTCAATCATCTGATATCAGTTTTGTACTCGACAGCGGATTTCGAAGGCTAATTGCCTTCTTCAATATTCTTCTCCAGATGCTACCATCAAGCTACTTGCCACTCAAAATGTCTGCCGCAGATGTGCAACTGTCAATATTGTTTTCGCATGGAATCTTCTGATTGGCTCTTTTATAATACAATATCACTTATTTACAATATAGAGTTAGAAAACTATTTATTTAATTTATATCGGTTATTTTTATTTACATGTAGTTCGAAATAAGAAATATTATTACAAGCTAGAGTGAATGTTGTAAACCTATAAAGTAAATCAGCAAGTGAAGAAGTAAATCTTCTAACTGTTTTAATCTTTTTGTTAACATAATTTTTTAAACATATTTTTATTCAATTATTTATTATTTATTATTCAGTTATTTATGAAATACAAACAGGTTGATCAATGATTATTAATTGTTAAATTATACAAATATTTCAGATTCATTAAACAACTGTGTAAGGTTTGACACAGTTAAATATAGTGACATAACGTATAATAATTCTTCTTACCGAGGTCAATATTTTTATTTTTATCGTGTAACGATGTTCGTTTTGTCAGTGAAGTCGTGTTTATCTCTATTAAGAAAGTCGTTTCCCTTTGTCACATATTTGTATAGGCCCTATGTCAGAGGGAATGGACTTAAAAAAAAATTTAAAAAAAATTAAATTGAAGACGGCTGTTTATTAACCGGTGATTAATAGTTAAAATGTTTCTCTATAGTTACTAAGAGAAGTAAAATACTTTTGTAGGACAGTTTTTCTTTATTAAATTATATTTATAGTATTATCTATATATATAAAATTCAATGTATGTCCGTCAGTTTGTACATTTGTCTGTTTGTATGTTTGTCCTTTATGCGTTACCAAACCGTCCATCCGATTGCTTTGAAATTTTGCATAGTAACACAGGTTAACCCTGGGAAGGTTTTAGGCCATTTACCGAAGTCCTAGGACATTAGGGCTACGCCCCAGTGGCCCTCAAAGTTTCAATGTTAATCTTATGGAAGGTCAATCTTAAGGAAGAAGAAGAAAGATTTTCAAAAAACAGCTGTTCGTATGAAAAGCTTAAAACAGCTGATTTTGATCAACAACTGATTTGGATCAAAAACTGAATATAATTTTAGGTTAGGTAAATCAAGCAATAGCGAAGCATTGCCGGGTCCACAAGTTAAAAATATTGAAGTATATGTTCTAGGTTTGTATACAGTGGAGTAAATACGTGTGCGTTTCGGCACTAACATAAAAACAACCAATACAATCATTATACAGTGTATATAAATAAATACACGTTCTATCTCGTATAAAAACATTTAAAAAAGGTGTTTAAACCCAGAATGATTTCATTTATATAATTAATTAATCATAATGTGAATAATATATATTATGCTTTTTATACCAGTTTCAAAGTTTGAATATTGTCCTCCTAAACTTAATCACATCATATAATTTCAAAAATAGTGGTTTTATGTTAAAACAAAATAAAAACTAATTCCATCAATAAGTTCATGTTTAGTACAATCTATAATAATAATAATAATAAGGAAATCTCCTACTTATAAAGATTAAAACTATTAACCGACATAAAATATACATTTACTAGTTTCACCCAGAATCTTTATAATACTAACATGGTTTACTAAAGTACTTTTAGAAGACCAGAAGTAAAGAATTAATTGTAGGCTATGTACAATATATAGAATCTAATTAAACCTTTTAATTGACCCTTCCTTTGAAACCTTACTCAAGTATTATTAAGGATGAAGATAAGTTTTCTTATCACTGATTGGTTGGAACTGAAATAGCGCTTTTTCACTCTTTCATTAACTACCATTAAACACTTAATAATAATATGTATACATTTTCAAAGAAGAAAAAATACTGCAACAAAAGAAATAAACTTATAATACGAAGAAATTTTAATTAAGTTATCTTTGTTGGCAAAAGAATAAGATTTTCAATTAAGTTTCTGTTTTAATCTGCATTAGATACTTTCAAGCTGATAATAAAACCTATTTACTCTGGACAAAAGTCTAAACAAATTACAAAAAATTAATTAATAACTTAAGTTCTAATCTTAGAAACCGTTCCTATGGCGTAGAGGGTGAACCGTTAAATTGTCTTTTTGAACTGATTTAATTCAAATTATGCAATAAAAGGAAAATAATTACTTTTTTCTCGGGTGAATGACCAAAGTCATAATAATTGGATATTTATGTTCCGTAAACCCATTCTTCTTGATTGTTCATTACTGCAGACAAGTGATAATGGATGTTAATGAAATCGATACTCAGTTTTGTCTTCTCTTTAACAAAATCTTCCTATTTAAATAATTTAGAAACAAATGTGTTATTAGTTGTTATGTTAAACATGTCTTATTTACTGCAAAACTATACATTACATTTTAAAGCTAAATAAAAAATAAATTATTATACAAATTATATCTGCTATGAACCATGAAATAAGTTTTAGTACAATTTTCTGCCAATCCTAACGTAACATTTTCACTTAAATTTGTCGAGTACTTATTACGAGTACTGAAATAGGTCTCGATAATGGAGGAACTCCGAAACGCGTCGACAAATTTAAGTGAAAGTGTTACGTTAGGATTTTCAGAAAATTGTACTAAAACTTAAATAAAAAGAAATATAAATAAAATCATTTCGAAATAATACTAAATCGCAGATAGGTTCTAAAGTTCTAATAGACGCTAGAGGCAAGGCATACAGAAAGCTAGTTATTATTCTATTCATTGTCATTTTTGTGATAAATTGTCCCAAGAAAAAACACATGTACTGTCTTTTCTCTTGTGCAATAATTCCCTCTTCTTCTATCTCTTTCTTACACCTGTCAATTAAAAATATTGACCAATTTTGGATTTTACAATATTTCATCAGATAATGTTTACTATTAGGGTAACGGTAAACGATTTTTACAACTTTAAAACATATATTTTCGTTGCTAGACAGTTTATTGCTCTAAAGCTGTAAATGTTAGGTAAAATACAAATTTAACCCTTTACCTTAAGTTTTTAGTTAAAACATTTTAAAATGATAACTTTTAGAAGGTGATAAAACACAGTTCACAATTGCCCAACTCGATCTTAATTACCCCAAATCCTTAAGGGTATTTAAAGGACTTTGTTGTGAACAAGTTTGTTTTTTATTATTATATATACAAAATAAAAATTTTGAGCAGTTAAAGAATACATCCTATTCTATTGGTTAATACTATGATTTTTTATCTACATTAATGTTTACAATTACCCCAAAACCGTTGTTCGCAGTCACCCCGTGTAAACTTACACAGTTTGTTATTGTTAAAAGAAAAGAAAAGAAATAAATAAATAAAATTGCTTTTATTGGATCTAAATTGTCTTACATCTACTTTTCAAAAACTAACACAGTACCATAGCATTCATGAACTAGTTTTCTATATATTTCTTTTACAGTTGGCTCAGGCCAAATTTCCAGTACTTGGTTGAAATTTATTACACAATCATCATTTTCTTTTATAAACAAATTGAGTTGAAATAGCATTTAGTCTTTCATATCCACAGACGCTAAATTCTCCATCTTCTTCATTTGTACTTCGCACACAGCATACTTACTTATAATAATGAGTTTTTTTTTCTTGAGCCTCCAATAAAATCTACGACAGCAAATTCTCCAGGTTGTATTTTTCTCCAGTTTAGTTCTTCGTAGACGATTTCAACACTATGAACTACCAACATTTATCTTGCAAGTAATTCCAAGTCATCTTCAGATACGTTATTTTCAATTGGCCTTCTTTTATTTGATTTGCGTGTGTTGAAGTTAAATTTCCTTTTAAGGTTTCGTTTTAGATTCTTACTAGCCCTTTCCAGTTTCTTTTCTTCTTTTTCTTTCCCAACATGTTTCTTTTTATCTTCCAGTTCTTTCACTTTAGCTTGGTTTTTATCACCATATGTTATAGATTCATGGGTTTTTCATAGACAATGAAATATTTGAATAATTGCTGTTGGTGTTTTGGGAGGTATTTTCCCACCTTCTAGGTGTTTCTTGAGTTAGTTGCCTTCATTCATTGGGAACTCTTCACTGTGTTCATGTAAATTAGACAACTGCTCACAAGATGTGCTGCTACTGGTATTTGCAGTTATTGAATTTACTTGGATCCATGAGGTTTATGTCTATGTTCAGGACAGTTTTGAATCATCATATTTGAAGATGGTTGTGATACGGGAACAAGAGCTCTGCTTTTTTTTGTACCTTTGGAGATCATATGAGTTAAAAAAATCTGATTCAGGAAATTTAATTGCCTTGACTGGGAACAATCCAGTGGAATTAAACCCTGAAACCACATTTTTGCTTAGCACAGCTTCTTTCCAGACCTCGCCTATTAGAGTAGAAAAATCATATTTTGAAAGTCGGCAGTTTTTCAATTTGCTTCTTAACGAAGTTTTTTAGCTTTTCTCCCAGCATTTCTTGATGGGAGCAAACACACATTTATCGATTGGTTGAATTTTGTTAGTAAGATGGCTTGACAACTTCATAAGTTCGATTTGGTTTTCCATTGCCAATTTAATGGTTCTATAACTAATGTGGCTGATATGACTCATCAAGGCATTTTTTGATCAAGGCAGTTTTTAGATTTTCGTACATTTTTTACTTAGGGCACAAATCCGTGACAGAGCTATTAAAAAAATTGGGGCTCTTCCATCCACCCATTACTTGATGCTGAGTAGGATGTGGATTTTGAGAAACCCATCTGGCTTGGACTGATTCAATAAAAGCGGCAAGCAGGTATGGTTGCCAGTACTGTTAATGAATTATTTACCTGATCCACTGACAATCCTTGTAAGAGGGCTTCCTTTTCCCCAATAGCTTTAGCACGCATTGGGTCTGTATTAAAACCAATCTCATCACAACTAAACAGCAAGCATGATTTTTCTTCACATGTAAGACCACACTGGTTGGTTGACTGATTCAGTTCTGAATACAAATCATATATGCCATCAGGTTTACGAGCATCTTTTCTGTTTTTTTATAACAATTCTTGTTTTTTAAATAACAAACTCGGATGACGATACAAAAAACCGTAGTACCAATAATTTCCTGGTGGGCTGTCACTGAATGGTGATTTGATGTTGTTTGCCTTAACAAAACTCTTGCAACTGCATATATTGATTACGTCTTGCTTGTCACATTAGTAACCCATACGATACAGTTTACAAGGTTCAGTTCGTCTGAAGATGAAAGAACTGTTAGCCGACCAACTCCAAGTTTTTCTAAAGGAGTGTTCCTACCTTTGATTCTGTAGAAAATTACACTTTTAGGAATTCCATATCTTTTTTGTTCTTCTTTGAAAATCCAGTTTCGGTTTTCTACGTCCCTCACAGCCTTCAATATATCTTCAGTGGTGTAATTGCAGTCAGGTTTTTTCTTAGCATAGGTTATCGGCACCTAAAAAAATAAATAGGCCTATAAAATTACAGTATTCCTAAGTTTTCACTTAATGTAGAATCTTGGTATCTAATACAAATGGCTAGGCCTATTATATTTCAGTTTTGAATCTAATGAAATGTGATGGTAAAGCTGTGCATAATTAAATTAACAACTGGCAGAAAAAATAGCCTGTGAAATGAATAAGTACGGTACCCAACTAGTATGCCGTAAGGCTTACGTATTTGACCACAGTTAAGTATTTCCTGCACAAAAAAATTAAATAAATATGCTACAACTTTGAGGAATCATCATCATGCTAGATAAGATAAACTATCTTAATATAATTGGTTACGTCAATGACAAGGCAGTAAATGAAGTTCTGACTTATTGGTTTCGCTCATTGTTAGGTAGGCATGTAAAAAAATAAAATTGACCTAAATATTAAATTTTAAAAAAAACCTTTAAGGCCTAAGAGTTATATTTTTTTATTAGTTTGAATATATATCACAATTATTGTAAAACCTCTTAAATTAGGCAAATAAAAAATTCACAATTACTCCAAATTTGTGTTTACTTTCACCCCAAAGTGGATTTTCTTTGTGGTAACTGTGAATAGCTTCTATCTTGCCATTCACTAGGCAAGGGTTGCAAAATGAAAGTTAAAGATATAAACATATACTATAATAACACTTATGTATCTTAACTACGTTTAACTTTAATATTTATGAAAAAAGTTTCGTCTGTAAGGAATGTAATTGTGAAATAGGAACATTTTACTAATCATACTACTAAATAAAATAATATAAGTTTTCTTTTGGTATAAATCTAAGCAACTTCTTCGTTTTATTTGATCGTACTTGACAATGAAAATACTTTAATTAGATTTATTCTTCTTTATTTTTTAATAATGTATTTATTTGTTAAATTTTTATTATAATTAAAAATGGAAATTCAATTTACTTTTGTTTATCAGTTTGTTGTCGTTGTAAAGATTTAACTTACAGCAAATTAGATTTATATAAATCTTTTCATAACTGGCCTGAACTTATGGCCCTATCTTAAATTGAGAAATACATTTTCTTTTGTTTACTATCAATATTATAAAAATGTAACCTATAAATCAATTCAGTAATAACCTATAATTAAAAAAAATAGTAAATGTGGTCAATTCTAAACCAGTAAAAAGATTTGGATTTTTAATTCTATACATAAATTGCTATTTTTGGTTGACCTAAATGCGTTTTGTTTATAAAAATTAATTACCTAAAAAGGACGAAAACCGGCAAACCAGTTAATAATATTTAGGAAAAATATTTATTAATCAACAGTTTAACTAATCAACAGGAAAAAAACATCTGGGAATTATACAGAATAATTTAGAAAACTTGGTAACGCTTGTAGATTTTATGTATAATCTGAAAACAAAACTAGAAGAAATACTCAGTAGATTTGAGCAATTTCAGTTTCAATATTTGAATAAATAACTTTGTAAACACAGGGTAACATTTTAATTTGTGGACTTCTGTTAACAAGTTTAAACAAAAACGTCCTTGGCAAGATATTTGTTTACATAGCAGCAATGAAAATAACTGTTTTAATTAAAAATAATAATAATATAACTGCTTTTTTTAAAGTGAGTTTGCAGATATTGTAAAGCTGATTATTGATCTATGTCTATGGTTTACATTTATAAATTTTTATTGAAATAAGATGATTTTTAAAACTAAAAACGAGTGATTCACAATTAAAAATACCTATAAAATGTTCTATTTAACACAATAATAAAAAGAAAAATGATTTGCATCATGCATTATAAAGGGATGGGATGGACTTATCATGTTTACGCTTCAAAGAACAATTCTTGTCTACCATGAATGACTTATAACGTTTCCAGTCGGTGAGGCCAACTTTAAATACTTTCAGTAAAGAGATGTTACAAAAGATAATTATTTTAATTCGTTTTTCTTCAAGTCTTTCTACTTATCGTCAGATATTATTCTTTTAATAACAATAAATTACTAACTCAGAGGAATTAATATTTATTCTTTGTTCAACGAGTATTTTCTTGTAAAAGTGAATTAACATTTAACATCTTGTGAGTATTTTCTTTGACATTTAATTAATGAATTATACTTTATACTGTAAATAACAAAACAATAATTTTTCCATTGCAAATCTAATCTTGCATTGCAAAGAAATGGAATATCTGAGCAAAGATGAATGTATTCAGCTAAACGATTCACCAATAGTTCAGAAATTCTTTATCTATATTCAACGATTTCAATAAATTTTGAAGTAAATTATAACTAAACCATTGTTAGAATGATAAATAGAAGTATAATGCAAGAATTGGCTAAATCAAAAAGATCTTTCAATTTATAGTTTCAATAATTATGAAGTTAAAGTTTAATATTTTACGGTTTTATTATAATTTATTTATTAAATCAAGATTAATTGAATGAGTAAGATTAAATAATAGAATTAGGAAACAAGTAAAAATACGAATCTTATATTATCTTCCCTACAAAACCTAAATTGTAGCTTTATACTACCTTACCTCTGAAATTATTTAAGAGCAACGATTCAAATATAAGAATATTATTTCTTGACGTCAAACTTTTACCAGATTGCGTTCTAGCCGTACACTTATAATAAGTTAAATAAGTGAAGAAATACCACGAAGTAAATTTTACTATCGAGGGACAGTTGGGTAAATTTAAAAAATGATTAATCTCGGAAATTGCTTGAGGTAGCCTAAGTAATTATTTTAATGTGCGAATATTCCGACACCAATTTTAGTATGTACAAAATTGTGCACAACGTCGAGTTATTACAAAAAATAAAGAAATATAATCGAAGTAAAATATATGGTAGCTAACATTAATATTTGTGGTCGTTTTTATACTTACTTGCAAAGCAAAGGTGGCACAAAATAACTGAGAAACCAGCTTCAATATTTCAGCTCAAACCTCAGGTTATAGCAGTACGAAAGCTTTAGATTTAGTCACAGATTTTATGACTATGGTTTGGCATAAATATAGTAAAGTATTTATTCACTTAATTCAAACTGAACTGTCACGAAAAATAAATTTCGTTTTAAACACAAAATTATAAAACTCCATAAAATATATTCTATATGCCTATAATAATTAGTCACCAGTCCAAAATTATAAGTCCGAAATACCTTATTTCATGAAATAACATTTTAGCCACTTTTGCCATCGCACATTTCCCAAAGATCATTTCTTACAAATTAATAAAAGCATTTATAAACAGGATTTTATTGTCTATTTACCAAGTCAAATTATTCCTGGCTATTACTTATTGTCCTCACAATTGAGCGAGGAACATGAGGGTTTTCCTTTTTAATATTAAATAAATAATACTATTTACTATTTTCTTAATGGAGCGAATAACAACTCATACTATGTCTGGATAAAATTGGGGGGAAAACTTTTGGCATTTAATGAATGCTAACAGTATGTGCATAAGTTGTCGAAAGTGACATGTCAACAAATGAATTAATTAATTGTAAGTTCCATAAATCATGCTATTCTTTATTGCAATCCGACATGCTTTCATTGCTCATATTTGCACAAAAACTTACTTCCTTCTCAATTATCGAACATCAGTTTGACAGCGGATGTCGAAGGCTAATTGCATCCTTCAATATTCTTCTCCAGATGCTACCATGCAGCTACTTGCCACTCAAAATGTCTGCCGCAGAAGTGCAACTGTCAGTTCTATTCTTGCTTGGAATTTTATTATTTACTCTTTTATTAATACAGAATTTCGTGCTTAAGTATTATTTGTTTGTTTAGTATGTTTCAACATATTTAGATTAGTTCATCTGTTTTAATCATTATTATTTAATTTACATAACTATATTATTATGTCGTTAATAATCAAGCGTAGTTAAAAGTAAGCAACTATTGAACATTTTACTAAATGCAGTGGAGATATAAAATGCATTTCGGAATGAAATATAAATGGCAATATTACAAACTAAATAAATAACAATTCTTACTGTTTCATTTTATTAGCAGCATGTTATTTATTTAAAAAATATTGTAAATCGAAAACTTGAAAATACTTTTTTTTAAACTAGACAGTTTTTAAGAACTCTCAGTAGTTATGCATTATTTAGAACAAATACAATTTGTCAGCTTGTGTAATATCTTCAACTGTTTAGACACTAACGCAATTCATAGCACACTTTAAATATACTTTGTTTGAAGTAATTAGGGAACAATGTATAACACACCGGTAAGTGCTTTACTTCAATCTAATAATCCGTTTGTTAATAAAGTAGATGTAAAAAAATACACAAACCTCTGCGTTGTCATTGCAGTGCAGATCAAACTGTCTTGATTGAAGCTGTAAACATTATCAAATCGCCCTGTTCTTCCACTTAAACAATATTACATTATATAAATAATAGTAAAGTTTTATGGTATTTAACAGTTCTTACAGAACTATAACATAGTCTAATATTTCTATATATTATTTTTATTTCACCATCATCGATTATTTTATATCTTCCACGTATTGGACAAGTTATAATATACTATTCAGATATCTTATACATTCTTTAAATTAATACTGTGTGTGAGGGGGTGTGTGGGGGGGGTGTTTGTTTTGAAGTTTATTATTATTTATTTTTATTCCATAATGCATACTTCAAAAGCAAACCAAATGATGAAAAAATGTGAATTATTTAACGAAATAATAAAAAAAAACAGTTAAAGCCAGATTAATTTTGTTAACTATTAGACTTGTTTAGACGGGATGCAGAGAAGAGTAGTGTATGAGGCAGGGCTGGAGCGGTAGCCTGCAGTGTTTTCTAATAACGACACAGAGTCAACAAGACCATCGCTCGACGCTCAACAACTAAAAGCAATAATAGTGAAAACTTTAATCTCACCGTGCTTTAGCCCCCAGCTTTTCTCGTAGCGTTTGCCTTGACTGAAATCTTGATGATAATTAAAATTAATCTTTGATTAATCTATGAAACTGTAAATATGTATTATGCATGACGATATATTCAGAATATTTAGTTATTTTTTAAGTGCTCGAGTTTTGAATGTGAATACAAAATAAAGTTATAGTTTAGTAAATTAATTGATTAAAAATAAAATACAAAGGTATTTTCGAAATATATTTTAAAACTTGAATTTGTTGTAATTTGTATTTATTGTAAAACTCGGTAAATACGGTTAACAATTTGAAATAAAATTTGAAAACCTTTCTCCAAGTTGTTTATTGTATAATTTACATATTATATTAAAACTATAGGCTGCATTTGTGCAAATGATTTTCGAATTAAGCTAATTAAAAACAAAAATTCGGCTAAAAACGTTTATTCACATTTTGGTTATTTTTCATAATTAATTCTAAGCGCAATGGCGAAAATATTTCGTTCATAAAATGGCTATTACTTACGTAAATTTAATGACGAATATTGTATTTATTTCCAAAAATAGTTTCCATTTCGTTTACTAAACATTCTGTTTAACTTTACGTTACAAAAACAGTAACGTTATTTCTTTGCTGCTATAAATGATTGTATAAATATTAGGTCTATTTCAAAACCTCCTATTTACAAGATTTTAAATAGTGGCTGCTAACCACTTTTCTTATTATTGTAATACGTATTGTTATACACTAGCATTATTCATTAGGAATATACTGTACTGGGTTTTTAATAATTATTTACTATTCAATTGAAAACATATTTCTTGATGTCTTTTTTCTTTATGCCAATAAAATATATTTTTCATTTGTAATAGAAGTTCCGAATTTTGCTATTATCAATCTGTGTGTTCATAACTGCTATATTTCGTTTGTATTCGTCAACAGTTATTACCTTTTCTAATAAGTTGATGATATATAATAATACTTTGTTTGTAATTTTTCATTGAATACACTACAACTAGTTTTATCAGTTAACCAGCAGCTTATTATCTAACAAACAATCATAACAGTTTATAAGGTTATTTCCCAATGACCAATGCCTTTCTTCACATCTCCACACCTACAACTGTGAACTTTAAACCTTCTCAAAAGGGTTCATTCTTTTGAGGCGTCGCACTAACTCAAGCAGCTGAAGTACTTCCACGATTTGGTATTGATGGAGTCGAGACTCGTGCTTTTACTTTCTCCACCCTATACGTAGTATATGGAGAAAGTATTGTTTTCGTAAAAATGTTCGAATTTGAATTTTCAGTTGAATTATCTGTTTTGGTGCTCCCAGAACCCCAAAAAATTGTTTAGTGCAATTATCAGTGTTGTTTCCCCTGAACCCAAAAATATTTTTAGTGGAATTTTTTGTTTTGGTGCTCCCTGAACCCAAAAAAGTTTTTTTAGAGTGGTGTCTGTCTGTCAGTCTGTCTGTATGTATACACGACCAGAGAGGACACTATTGGTCCGATTTTCATGAAATTTGGTATGTAGGTACTAAACCCTAATATCTCCAGGTTTTTTTTAAATTTATTGGAATTTTTAATTTTTAAGGGTAATTTACCCCTAAAAACCCTAAAAAACGACAAAAATGCAAATTTCTCAAAAACGGCTCTAACGATTTAGATCAAATTTTCAGTATTTATAGTGTTTAAGATGCCAAACAAAATGACACAACCCGCTTTTATCAAAACTTCGGCGTTTTATAATTATGGGGAAATGTTTAAAAATAAACAAGTTTGTCTTGTCAATCTAGCATTGCGGCAGCGGCCGCACGGGGTAGCACCACGGTAGCGTGCACGGCCAGTAATTCAAAGGTCGCGCGATCGAATCCCGCCTGGAAGAATATTTTTTTTATACGATTGACGTAGGTAGAATATTATTTTTTGTTTTTTTCTAAAAAGTAGTAAATAAAATGATTAAAAACAATATTATTTTGACTACATTAAGTTGGGAGAAAGTTTGTGTCAGTTAACTGATACCGTTTATTTAGCTTGCTTTTGTATTTCGGCCTCTACCGATTCGATATTCAAGTCCCTGTGGATAGTGTCTAAGTATTATAATCATATTATCAATATTTATTATTTGAACAAGACATCTATCAACATCAATTATAAAGTCTTGCTCAGTGAATCTATAAAGTCTCTATAAAGCTAAGAGGTAAAACTCTAAGTTCGAGCATTTTAAATTTTAATAACAAAACATTACGTGTAGAAAAACAGGGGATATTATTCTTAACATTTAATGTTTTAATAATATAAACAATTGTGTATAGTATAAAATCCATTAATATCGAATAAACCTATTTTATTTTCGCTTAACCACAACTCTTTATGTCCGGTATTCTTTTACAAGATGACAAATTCAGCAAATTTGTCAAAACTACGCTTAATTTTTTTTATATTCTGATGTATGATCACTAATTCCTTATTACAAAACTTCTAATAGTCTAAATAAATATAAACAATAGTTTTATTATAGAGCCAAGAGCAAGTTTATATGAAATTGTCAATATCAAATTTACTTGCAATTACATATGGGCTTTGTCATTTTTACACATACATGTTTTAACTCACAAAGCCGTGACTCTTCAATCATCTTCGCCTCTCTTGCCTTATATGTAGAGCCTTCTTCTCTTAGGTGATAACGACTCGTTGATGTACACAGTCTCTCTCTCCCATATGTAGAGTCGTGCTCTCTTTTTCTTCGGGCATTTTTTTATCAAGTCTGCGAACAAACTTGCCCATAATACCAGCGGGGCTTCGTTCTCTTCTTCCTAAACGAAGGTAATTAACTGTCCATCATTGGTTCAGTCAATGGAAATCAATCGTTTGACTAATGTTTTTAACAAGCTCTAACAAATTCTCGAACTTTTTCTCCGGCACTCCCTGTATTTCCACACAATTTAAGCGATTGTATTATTCCACATCCTCCAGCCTGGACTGCAATTGGTCTACCTTAATCTTGAGTTGGTGATTTTCAGCCGTTAACTTCTCTATTTTTTGAATACTCATATCCCTTCTTCAACATCTTTTTCATTATCGTCTATTTTCATATAAGTATCCGATGCCTCATTAAGATAACGCTTAATATCCTTCTTTCATTTCATTTATGACTTTCATTATAACCTGTAGTGTGAAACTTGAGCCAGCACAGACGAATCTAATTTAATCCTTTCCTCCGATTGTCAGAACAAGGTTAGTAAATCCACACCAGATTTTCAGACTGGGTAGACTCCACATCAGCCTTGCCTCATCAGTTCTGACGTAAGCAATGAAAATCGTGATAACAATCGTTGCAAGCTTTCTTTGCTTGCTTGTTGGAGACAGTCTTAGAACATGCTTCACAGCTTGACGACTTATAAGATTTTATAATATATAACACTGAATGAATAAATTATAATGGCCTGCTCGGACGTAAACATGGTAAACAGATTACAGAAATTAACTTTGAAAGTAAGCACGTACCGTTTACTTTTCAATACAAAATGCAAAAGTTGCAAAACTTTTAAATTGTTCAAGCTTACGCCTTGGACAGTTAGTTTCTTATTAGGCACCACGCGAAATTAAAATTCCGCACTATTGATACATGAATGTTATCTTTAATGTAGATCTGCTCCCGAATCATACCCTTCGAACTCTTGACCATTACTTGCCCATAATAAATTAAACCTAAATCTTGCTCAATAATTGAAGGGAGTTATATAGGTAAGCATATATATATATTTTTTTCTCTATGAAATAAACATTTATTGTTCCTTTTCTTTATAAATAAACTAACAAAATTGAATGCAAACATTTAAAAATTATTGAATGCAAAAATACAGATTACAAACTTTAACAAAATATTACAATAAGTGTTAATTAACAAAAGAAACATAATATTTTATCTCGTCTAAGTATATAAAAATAAAAACTTATACAAACATACATAAAGAAATTATAGTTTTAAAAATTATTAGACACTAAATTATGCATACACATATTATAATGCAAGCCTTACTATCACACAAAGACATACATAGACTTCATTACGAACAAAGATCATAAAAAATAAACAACAAAAGGCTCTAAGGATAAACCAGTAATTACTGTTTTAGATATTCCATAAACAAACGCAAATTCAATAAATTAGATTAGGTTTAAATGTACACTTATATATAGTCTATCATTTTTATTGTACCAGGAATCATTTATCTCGAAAATGTTTTATTTCAACTTTTGTGGCAAAAAGTTACATTACTTTTATAACTATAATGAAGTCTATGAATCTTTGTACAGAAGGTAGCGGTGAAATATTAAATAACTTTATACAAGGATCATCCAAATTGATTAAATCCAAACTTTAAAGTAATGTTTCTCATTTCAATTTTGTTATTATTTTATACTTTGTCAGATGCATCAAACATATTTAGACTTTCTGAATTAAGTCTTAAAATTTATCAAAATTCTAAACTTCAAAAATCTAAAATTCTAGAATTTTGAAGGGTCAGCCATCCAGAAAGTTTTACCAACATTAAATTAATACTAACAATACATTAACACTAAGTATCCTTAAATAGACTCCATTCATGAGTATCGTAATGTAGGCTTATGTGTTTACTTCGATTATTGAGATAAGTTACGTGCTTGTTAGCATGATTTATATCTAATTTAAACTAATCTGAATCTGGTTCTGAGAAATTGGATTGTGGCAAAAAATTAACCAATTAAACTGTTAGTTGTATGATTCCTTTAAAGTTAATGAACAATAAAAATAAAATTATTGAGTACAATTTATTAAACCTAGACAAATATGGAATAATAGCAATGGAAAAATAAGAATGCATAATATAATCAAAGTTGACTTAAAATGCAAATAATAAACATAATTACTATCAGCAATAAAAGTTATAACTAACTAGTGAATCCAGAAATATTTCTTGAATTAAAAAATAATTTCAAAACAATACTAAAGTTTTAACATTATACATGAACACACACTCTTCAACAAAAACCTAACCATTAAAAATTGCCAACTTCCGAAAACCCTCCCAAAAACGACAGCTATCCAAGTATTGATTTCTACATTGTGGCCACACAATACATACATACATTTTGTCTACTCTTTCTTCAGTCCATAACCTCATTTCCCTCATACTTTCATGAACAACACTGCTCTTTTATATGTATTGCTTAACACTTGGTCAGTTTCTGAATAAGGCATAAAACATCGAAATCATATGTACTTACATACAAGTTAGGTAGGTGATGTAAAGGAGAGAACTCAAAAGAAAACTGGAAAAGTGTAAAGCAATACAAATAAAAAAGCAGTGTTGGTAATGAAAGTAGAAGTAGGGTTAAAGAAAGAGTAGACCTGCCCACAATGTATATAACACGAACTTGAGAGGCTGACTGGGGAATTCAAATTCGTAGCTAATGAACCTATGTTTGACCCATGAAACACCTATATGACTATACATGATCCTAATGTTGTATGCCTCATTCAGAAAATTTCCAAGTATAAAAAAATATAAATAAAAAAGCTCAAGAAAGTAGGAGTAAATGATTCTGATGTTTTATGCCTCATTCAGAAACTTTCCGCGTGTAAAATAATAAACATAAAATAGCAAAAGAGCTTATGAAAGTAGTGTGAAGAGAGGTTATGGACTAAAGAAAGAATATACTTGTCCACAAGATGACTTTTAAAGGCTGACTTTTTAGGTGGGGTTCTATAACTTGGAACTTTTTGTTGGGGAAAAAATCATTGTATAAGTACATCTTTTATCTGGACAACCGCTGATATGATCAGTTGGAATTTTCATTTCTGATTCCTCACATTTTTCTTGCATGAATACAATTACCTTCAAGGTAGTGAGGAAGCAAAGATAGTACGTCATTTTTTAGTGGAACATCATTGATATTTTTGTGAAAAAAATACCAATACAGATACAGTTTTAAAAATATGAAAATGGAAAATGATTCTTCCTGTGATGTAGGCCAAAATCTGCTCCAACTTTGCTGGGGTTGTCTGGTACCTATTTCAGTACCTCGCTACTATTAATTAGATATAATCTAATGACTTTAAGAAAACTTTAAATTTCTGATTTTCTCTTTACTGACACTACAATACTTATTTTTGTGATAAATTTCACGTTTCTACTTATACAGGAAGTTGTCATACAATTATGATGATGAATTTTCACACTCAATTTTCACACTGTGTTATGTCGATTATTAATAAATTATTGTATTTGGTTCCTGATAACGCAGCATCTAATTATATTAAAAGAAATATTTTTCATCAAAATGAACAGACTTTTCTCTAATAACTTATTAAGAAATGTAACATTTATAAGCTTATATTAAAAAATTACAGTAAAATGACGATTTTTATATTATTTTGTATAAACTATAAATATTTGTAGTATTTTCCTGCGTCAATTAAAAGCTCATGTAATACTAATATTGTTGGAATTTTTGTCAATCCTGTATGTTATGGTTGGTTGTTTTTGACATTTGTTTTCCAACTTTTACTTTTTTTATTACGTTATAAGTTGTATTCACACTGTGTTGTTTATCACAATTATTGAAACAAACACATACAATCAAATTATCTTTATTAAAAAAGGTGCTTGTTTTAAGAAATAAAAGCAAGGCATAAAATGACGAAGGAGAAAGGCCTGAAGTGTTTTCTAATAACGAGGCTCAGCGAGTAAAACCCCAGCGTCTTACTGAATCTCCAGCGGCAATATCATTCCCTTCTTTTAATCTGAGAGATATAAAAAGGATGTGTCCGGAGGATGGACGTTCTATCACTTTTTTTGTCATTTTCGTTAAAGTATTTAATTAAATATTCTGTTACTTACTTTTCGATAAACATGTAAGATAAACAAATAAAATATTCGCATTATAACAAGACATAATAACTTACTGTATTAACGCATCATTAGTAACGTACTACATAAACATAAGAACATTTGAATATTCTTAAAACATTTTTTTAAATATTTGCAATTAACTTTTCATGAACAATAGCTTTTTTGAGTAAATGTATATTAAAAGCGTAGCATGTACTTTTGCGTTTTAAAATTAGAACCTATTAGGACTTATTGGTAACTTATTAGAATTTTATTAGAACTTAAAATTAGAACCGTTTATTTATTAGGAACTTTTTTTATTTTGTCAGTATTAAGTTTATTTATACAAAGCATATCACACTTTATTTTATTTACAAAAAATATTTAATTGAAAGTAATGAAACACAACAACAAATAAATGATTGTTAGAAATGTTGATATAAGTAACTGTTTTATCTTGCATCGAAATATAGCTTTGTGTAAGGAGTGCCCTATGAACTATAGTGGAGAGTTTTAGCTGCGTTTGTCTTACCAGCTGTCCCTGCCTTTCCTGTCAAGGTTATTGGAACTACATTTTTATTGATTACATTCTGTTCGCTGTGTAATAATAATTGTTTTAGTGCTTGTAATAGAAAGTATCAATTTTAAAAAATCAGATAAAATAGCAAATAAATGCACACGCAAGGAAATTTAAAGTAGGTACTATATAGTAAAGTGTGCCTATTCTTTGGTTTGTGTAGTCAGGCACTAATTTGTTTAAAATTGTGTTTGCCCATGGTTTTAGCAAAGAAAACGCATACAAATCAATGTAAGTGGTAGCACAAAAAAATATAAAAATAATAATAATAACTACCATTAATATTTGACCTACGTGTTAAAAACAATAACTACAGCTGGTTCTTTGTGCCCCATCTGGGTTTAAAATGCAATTTTTGTTAAATCATCTGACTACTAGTATGTTACTTTTATTAAACTGATGGATCTAGTCATTTGTGTATATATTATTATGTATGTGTTCCCATGGTAACTACTACTAAATGTGTAACCAAATTCTCTCGTAATATATGTTTATTTATTTTTGTTTTAATACTAAAACTAAGTTTTCTAAAATTCAAATGAGCTTATGTTAAAAACAATCTCATGATTATTAGTTTAAACATCTATCATTGAATGGTTTGTACAAATATGTTTAATAATAATTTTATTGTTAAGATTATCCACAACAATGGCCATTTCAAACTTAAAAACGTAAACAAATGTTGTACAACCTATTTCCACCACACTAAATGTATAAATGTGACGCATTATATTTATTCTTACTTCAATGAAGTAGAAAATAATAAGTAAAATACTTTATATATTGTAGTTATATAATATTTAGTAATTATTCATACAATTAGATAACTTATAAGGGGGTGAAACAGTTGCGAATCTAAAGTTTTCCCTTAAATTAAGGATAGACTCTACACTAACGTCAAGAGATACTACTAGGCTAAGTACTGTCGAGGAATCCACTTTAAAACAAACTTAAATTTAAACAGACGTAGGTTTAAACCTCAAGTGATAGTGGTTTATTATTAAACGGTAATGTTACATATTTACTATTTGTTTACATTTTGTAAGAATAATTGTATTGGAAAACAAATCACAAATTTGAACTATTTATATATCGAAGTTAACAGCTTTATTGTAAAATACTTTTCAGTTTACTGATAAAAGAAAATCAAAATATCGGGAAATAAATGAAAATAAATTTCAACTTGAATGAAATATAACTGGAGCCCTAATAGGAGGTATGTGGCTTTCAACTTTTGATTATTTAATGTGTCTGGATGTGTAAATTCGTTATTATTTTGAGCCAAAATTTGTAACTTTAATATGTTACCACTTCAACTCCTATAAAAGCGAATGTACGTCCGTACGTACGCGAATAACATATTATATAATATAACAGCAGATTTCACCCATCATCTATAATACTTAAACAAACCAAGTGAAGATTATTATGTTTACAACTTCAATCGTTATAATTTCTTGTGAATTGATTTCTTTAAATATGAATTATAGAACTAATGTATGCTATAATATACGTTATAACATTTGCTTTGAAGTTATAAACTGTATATAAATAAACTTTTTATCATCAATATATTTGTTTATACAAATTTAAGGAAGAGATACCTTTTCGTTTAGCTTCGGAAACATTCGAACATCTTCGTATAACATATACACATATTCGATTATTAATTTATTCGCTATAATATCAATAACTTCTAAATCATTATTGATGTATCAATATGAAATGAAAAGCAATTAGAAGACAGTATTTTTTTTTAGCTTTCTTGAAATATATAATAACGTAGACTATGTAACTAAAAAATAAAAAATATTGTAAATAATAATGTTTACAATTTTAAAATCCTGATAATTGTACACATTTACCAAGTTAAAAATCCCCGTCAGCCTAGTTAGGTAGGCCTAGATGAGTATTCCACGTTGTTTATAAATAGTTTGTTTTTAATTTGTATTTTTGATGTGTACTAAATTAATCAGCCTGTGATTTTGCACGGGGGCTTACTAGTATATAATATACTAACCATTTATTGCATTAAGAAGGAAAACGTTAAATTTATGTTATAAAGTTTTATTGTTTTAAGTAATTCTTATTTGTCAAGAATTAGGCTATTACAAAGAGTATTGAAGATATGACACATTCCATAGCTTAAATTTGTTTAGGGCACAAACGTATGTCCAGACAGGGTTACCTTAAATTATTATACTTTCTTGTGCTACTTTTGATTGAAGTGTATAAGCCAATAAGCCAATACTCTGTCTTGATAAACTAGGAAGCGATAAGACTTGAGTATTTGGAAGAAGTGATAAGGTAATTGTTTCTTTAGTTTGTAAATCAATCCGTCGCATTACAGTTTATCGTAAAATATGAATGCTCCATGTTGTCTAAGTGGCTGATAATTATCTTCATAACTCAATTAATCTGTTCGAATAATATATTTAGGGTTTTAAAAAAAGCATTTGAAAATTTGATAACATTCAATATATAGTAGGCCTATATTTAATTTAAAATGGTTTGCTGAATCCACTACAAAATAACTATTATAAATTATTGGAAGAAATTTATAGAATCTAATTACAACGAAATCAGCTACTGCAATCAAATTAATTATACAAGAAAAACGTTATTTGTACTCGCATCATATTGAGACACAAACACATGTTTCTCGGTGGTAAATAGGCCTAACGATTCCAATTTATAACCAGACGTACATCCATCTCTATGATTACTATGTATTTACTTGGATGTCTGCTTTAAATCGTTTTGCATGACAAGCGCAAAAACATTCTTTGCTTGAAATTGCGTTTGGTCTCAACGATGCAAATTAAACAAACTTTATGAACTGAATCCGTGTTGAATCTAACTACTTCTATTTCACTCTATTTACAGTTTAATAATTCATTGTATGGAACGCTCAACGTATGAATAATACGTTTATAAAGTCAAATGACTTTGACGAAAAATGTTGAATCTATGAAATGTGTGCGTCGGCATACTCGCGACAATTAAGCATTAAATTATAATTTATTATTGCTTCCTTAGTAACAACGAATCGTGAATTTGTATGCTTTACTAATAAGCATGTTACGGAACAATAATATATTTTCAAATTATTGATATCAACTATACTGTATAGTATAAATTAATAGAGTAAAATTATTTAGAGCAATGCAAGCAATTATGTCATATTCAAATAAAATGGATACTGTTTACATAAACGTATGCATTTTTTAACATATAAAAACTATAATTTTACATCAAATTTCTAAAACTAAATTTAACAATAACTAATAAAATTGTGTGCTGCTCTATAATTATATAATTTGTATTCATTTATAATTGCATGCAATAGTTGAAGGAGCCAACTATTTCTCAATAATATTTATTGATTACAATATACGAAAAGATCAATTCGAAAATTCCTATTGTTAATAAAGTTTAAGTTGTTAAATCAGCATTCTTCTAATTAAGACATTGCGTCAGTTGCAGTTTTTAAAGTAAATCTCGTTTTAATCTAAATGTAAATACAGTATACCTAAAAGAAAAAAAATCTTCAATGGCTGATTAATGTATACAATATCTTCATGTACGTGGTATTTATCTTCTTTATAAGCTAAAGTAATGAGTGTCATCTAAGGAAATCATTTTATGTAGCTGTCGTCGTATGGCGGAAAATTGTGATTATTTTTATTGTGATTTTATTTCAAACTTTAAAATTACATTCTTATTTTACCACAGTTGAATCTTAACAAAAAAACATATAAATAAATAACTAATGAGCTTGACTTGTGAAAAAGTAACTTAGATAAAATAAAACCTGAACACAAAATTTCACAATAAATACGTTTACTAACCTCAAACGCGTTTCAACGACAATGTCGCCATCCTCAGTGATGCACGGGCTGCAGTAACCAATCTATAACTCAGTTGAGTTATCACTGAGGATGGCGACATTGTCGTTGAAACGCGTTTGAGGTTAGTAAACGTATTTATTGTGAGATTTTGTGTTCAGGTTTTATTTTATCTAAAAAAAAAACATATATTTTATATTTATTAATTATGTCATTTATATCAAATACAAATGTATAACAGCCTATTATGAAATATTATCCATTCTTATGTAGACAAATCAAAATACTTTTGATAAGATATAGTTCTTATAATATTTCCTACTTATTTAAGATGATCTTGAATATCAGGTACAATGTTTAGTTTTCATTATTTAGCGACCTTGAATACTACACCAATTACACAAATATCATTAGTTTTCGATTATTTTTACATACAATCCAATTCCCACTACAACTCTAGGTTGATTGACTCCCAAATACGCGTACTTTTTTCCAAATAGAAAGTCATACGAGTGCCAAGTTTTTTTTTTTAAATTCACAGTAGATTAATAAACACATCCATCATTTGTATGTAGGTATATTATGATTTAAACCTAACCTAAAAATTTGTTCGTTGTCAATAATAGGCCTAATGATTCTGAATTTGCTAAGTCGGTTAATATGGAAATGAATGTAAATGCTTTCAAAAAACGTGTGTTGGTTTCAAAATTGTTAAAGTTTTTGATTCGACTCGTGATTATAGCTATAACTATATAGGGTGTAAAGTTCTTCTTACGAGGTGTTAAGTATGTTACTTGAACAACGAGAATAAAAAAGTATTTGTTTTTACTTGCTGGCTGAACCTACCAGTTTATATGTATATTTGTTACCTCATCACACGGCCTAAGAACTGCAACCATATTATATAAACGAGAAGGTAAACCTTTGTTCTCCTTCACGCTTCCTATAAAACTGTTCCTTATGTTGATTGTTTGCTAAAGCTTCCCTTGAAGGCTTTGTTGCCACAAGATCAGTAATGTGCCAATGTTAGGGTCTCCACTCTATGTGCTCATAGAACCTGCTTATAGCGATAAGAGTGTTATATGTTGATTACTTTACGTACGGTTGCCCTTTCAATTTCAGGAGCAGTCATGTATGCGTGTGTGTGGGCGTGTCCGCTTTGTCCATCTCCCGTCATTAGCCCTCTTTACCGCCAGTGACGCGTAAATGCCCAAAACGCTTAATTTGATAAATAAAAGACTTCCCGTTGAAAACGACCAATATGTATTACATAACAATCGTTAACTATATCAAATCTTGTGTATTCTATTGTAAACCAGTTATTTATACACTGCAGTGAGTATATTTTTATTCTTGTAGTAAATAATATAGTTGTTTATTTTCATTATTACCTTACGAGTGTAATAGATCCTCTTGAATTCAGTTTTCATCCACTTCCAGAGGTCTTCATAATCTAAAATGTTGAAGACTTATTAAGATCCGATGACAATACAATAACCTAATTATAGCGTGTTATTGTAGTTTTATTAAACTTTAATTGGGCCTATTTATTCTATACTTGGTTGAAAGGTTGAAAGCTTGAAATGTTACACATTTAGATTCTTTTTCTCGAGTAAAACTTTACATTAATATTTATAAATTAAAGAACATTAATGTTATTTGCTCTACAGTTTAATTGGTTATAAAGTGAATGTAAAATAATCAGATTTTTAATATGCTGTTAAATTATTTAGTGTCTAATTTCTCAAAATACTATTTTAACTATTTTCCGTATTGATCATGTTACATTGTTTAACAATAATGAACATCGCATGGTTGAATGAAATTACCTTCGACATCAATAATTATAAATAGTATAAATTGGCGTATAAAATTAGCGCTTCCTCCATAGTATAAAATCAGCTTTTAGGGTTAAAGTTTGATAGCTCGTTTGGTTAAGTTTCTCACTGTACTATAGTATAGAGAACGTATAGTGATCTAAAAAAAATTGATGTTGAGATTTTTGTGGAAATATCTGTTTTGTGGCCCCCTGAGTCCAAAAAAGTGGTTTTTACAAAATGTCTGTCTGTATGTATGTCGGCATGTCTGTATGTATACACAGCTAGAGCGAAAACTATTCCATCGATTTCAAATAAATTTGCACCAGACATGTCAAGTAGGCCTGTATAGATGAACGAAAAGCGGTTTTAAAAAAATTAGAAAAACAACCCCCTTTTTGGCAAAAAACCCCACAAAATCAGTTATAATTTTTTTTTAAAAAAACGGCTCTAACGATTTTGATAAAATTTGGCTTATTTGTAGCCTTTAATGTACCCTACCATATGCAAAAATCCGCATTTTCCTAAAAATTCTCGTTTAGCTAATAATAATAACTGATTTTTGGGGGTTTTTTGGCCATAAAGGGGGTTGTTTTTCAAAATTTTTCAAAACCTTTTTTCGTGCAAATTTTACCTATTTGACGTGTTTGGTGCAAATTTGTTCAAAATCGATCGACTAGTTTTCTCTCTAGATAATTATAATAATATGTATTAGTTAATCTCAAACTTTAATAAAAAATCACCTCTCCTTCCCCCCCCTACAAGTCACAGTGAATCTGTTTAATAATTTAAATATGTTTGTGAGAAAGTATGTGCCAGTTCCTGGCATCGATGTATAAACACACATACATCGATGGTTCCTGGTACCGTTTATTTATTTGGGAGCAGAATAAAGAAACTCAATGAGAGTAACTACATGTAGGCGCACAACTGTGTTTAGATTCCAACTACTGTAACAGACGAACGCCATTAACAATATAACTATTTTTATATTTAATTTCATATATTTTTTGTAAGATTTCAATTTTAGTGTAAGTGTAAGTTATTATTATAGTAATAAAATTACCTTTGCATTTGTATAGGCAGAACATACCATTAAAGTTCATATTTTATACAATGAACGAGCTTACATTGTTATTTTTGACAACACGTTTGAAATTTCTACACAGTAGCACTGAAGTGTTCCATAAAAACCTGAACAAGAACAAGTATTTGTTCAAACTAATAAAACAAAAACGTTTTTTGTTGTAAAAATATTAAGGTTTTTAATTGTCATAAGACTTTTATAAATTTTATGTTTATGAATATAATAAAATAACAAAGATAATGCTTTAATGTTTAAGTATTGAACAAAATGAAGTTTACTTTTCATTCTTTTGAAGTTGGGGAACTTATCTGTCATCAGTTATGATTTGAGATGTATATACAGAAACATAAATGTTGCGGTGAGGATTGGAACTAGGTTAACTATTTAGAAGTGTTCATTATTATTTTTCCCAACACTACTACGCTAACTTCCTTAATGATTAAATAAAAACAGTTTTCTAAACAGTTGAGTGCAGCACTTCATTTTTTGCGCACGCGCACGGTGTACATGGCGCACTCTACAATGAAACAGTGCCCAAACAGTTGTTCAAAACAATGTAAAGTGTTACAACTTTGTTATAACCTGAATATTTGTTAAAAGTGATTGGCCTATTTGAGTTTTAATTCAGTTTTTGACGGTAAAAGAAACTGAAGAAATGGATTACTCTGATCGTGATAGTTTGCACAATAATACACCATCTGAAATGTATGATATAGCTAGAGAAGTGGCAATGAACTTGCTCCCAAATAAATCAAGGATGAAAAAATATGAGAAGCAATATTGAGTTATTCAAATCTTGGTGTCGTACTAAAAAAGTAGGCCTACGTATGACAACTGAAAATGTTTTATTAGCATATATGACAGAAAAAATTAAAGCTGTAAAGCCTTCAACTTTATCGTTTACGGAGTATTTTTTAAATGCTAAAAACAACAATAAGAGTCAAAGAAAACATTGAAATAGGCCAGTTTAGAAAACTTATTACGTTTTTGAAGCAACAAAACGTAGGTGACAAAGCCAAGAAATCCAAAATATTTTGTAACGATGACATTAAAATCTTTCTGTTGCAAGCTTCAGATGATTTGCATTTACTACGGAAGGTTGTTTTGATTTTTGGCGTTGCTGGTGCATGTCGCAGGGACAAACTTTCCAAACTGACTTTCAACGATATAGAGGACTCACTTTTAATTTATTGTAAATATACTAAATACCAAAATACTGTGTGGCATTGTACACAGGCCATTTCTTTAGACGTATTTTCAGCAACACTGTTAGCAAACGCCGGTGGAAGCATGTCTCAAGTAAAACGTCATGGGGGTTGGAAAAGCGCTTCAGTTGATGAAAACTTCGTTGAAGATAATATTAACAAAAAATTTTAAATATCCAACGACATTATATTACAGTCTACCATTGCCTTACAATTGAAACAGTCAGAAGAACATTATATGGAACACTAACAACATCAATTTTAATCATTTTAAAGAATGAAAATTGCACATTCCATATAACAATCGTTAACAAGAAAGAAAATTAAATGTGTAACGTACAGAAGGACTATAATACTAGACCTAGGCCTATAGCTTATCATGAAACTGTAGTTATTATTATAGCAAAAATATGTTATTAAAGTTAATTTTAAAAATCCTAGTTTTCATTACTTTTTCTCGCTATGTATATAAGTTACTTTGCAATACAATCAGTTGATGAGTTAAAATCCAAAATTCATCGAACATCCAAGTAAACTTAAGTGTTGGAATAAATCTTGTGTGTATTACGAGCGCAAACAGTCACTTTGCTTCGCTTCGTTCGGTCACTTCTCTTTCTCGTGCGGCAATGACCTACTTTGCGCTCTTGTTACACAAATAGCTATTGTTTAATGTGCAGACAATGTAGTCACTCTTGGAAGATTTATTTCATTGTTTTTATAAGGTAGGCTTTACGTTTCGATGACGAAATAAAACAAATAAAATACACAGGCGTTAAACATGCAAATGAAACCATGTTCTCGCGTTCATATCATGGAAATAATGCAAGTATATTATAAATAAGATAACACAACAAAAATAACCAATTTAACACTTTCATTTGACAATTATTGATTCTACCTTAAAAATGTAATTGAAATGTTTCCGAGGTTAAACTACGGTAGAGCTGTTAAACTCCCCCTATTGTAATAAATCAGTTTTGACCGCAAGAGCTTGAAAACGAAACCACACACAGACTAAATGCCCCTACGCTGCGCTAGGTGGCAAGTCACAGTTAAAACATGC
This sequence comes from Philaenus spumarius, assembly GCA_018207615.1. NCBI lineage: Eukaryota > Metazoa > Arthropoda > Insecta > Hemiptera > Aphrophoridae > Philaenus > Philaenus spumarius. The sequence goes on along the minus strand of JAGFPH010000387.1, from coordinate 15,946 downwards.
ACACTGTGGCCAACAAGTTAATTAATAAATTATATTAGTGCCTGTGCTTTCTATTTGTTGCGTACAACCTCGTATATAATGGCCTTGTTACCTCTGTCCCTACTTTATAGCTTTCGTGTTCCTGGTATAATGCTATTTAGTTAAAATACGTGTATGCTTTTATTCTCGGGATTACATCTATGTTAAGTTTACTGTCCAGTATAATAACATACCTACATAATATATATTTTTTAAATTCTGTTATATGATTGCTTTTTATTACAAATTCTTATTGAAAATGTTGAGTAAAGTATGTTTTGTTTAGTAGATAGTACAAATAAAACGTCATTGTGTAGGCCTAAAAGATATAATAACTGTCGTTCCCGCCTTAGCCCGTGTTAAACATAAGAAACCTTTTTAAGATTTTAATGTAAATAATTATTTGTGAAAATGTAAACAAATATGAATATTTAAACATTGGTCAAACGTTTTGCTCCGAATGGCATGGTGTTAACCTTCGTCTACTTTATATTTGTGGCAGGCATTAACAATATTTATTTGACTAAATTGGGATTTTTAGCATCCCCATTTAGAAAAATACGTTAAAACATAGCTCATGTTACCAGAAAGACAAAGCTCAAAACATCGGTAAAAGTTTTATTAAAATCTAGTATCTAGTATCTGAGTTCCATCATAATTAACAATCACACAATCTCGTCCTAATTGTAATAAAATATATATTATAAGCTTTCGTTGTAAAAAATAATAAAGTCATTTTAACATTTATTTATTTAGTGTTAAACTTTAAGTTTTGCAAAACACTTGTTTTTTTTATTATTTTATTTATCTATACTAAACAGGTTTGCTTTGTTTTTATGCATGTTTTTGAATGACTATGTAAGCCCTTGAACTTGAAAGACACTTTACCGGTAAATAATTTAGATTTTCCTGTGAAACTTTGACTGATTACTTTTTTTAAATTTGTTTAATGGTTTTTAAATTTGTTAAACATTCACTACAGTAGGTTGTGTACTTACTCAAATTTAGATGAAGATGCTATGGCAACTATATTAATATATTTATAACTGACTGGGTTCATCCGTAACAAAATACCAACATAGTCCACAACTCAAAATGAAAGTTTACATAGTCCACTAAGTAAATTAAAAATGAAAAAAGATGGACCAAGACAGGGATTTAAACCCAGGACCTTTAGCGTTCCGTTAATTTTTGTTGTATAACATTAAATTAATATTACGACCGTTGGCTGAAAATAGAATAAGATTGATTTCATTGACGTTTGTAAAGAGGTAAATAATCTCTTACTTCATACAAATACAGTAAACCGTTCAAATGAAGTAACATCGACCAATTTCTGATGTAATCAAGGCAACGCAGTAAGGTAGAGAATTATTATGGAACGCTGAAGGTCCTGGGTTCCAATCCCGGTATTGTGTTTTGTTTTTGCACTTTTAATTTAGTTAAATACCCCCTAGATGGGGTAGTGCATAGCAGAAAAATTATTACACATTACAAAACTATGTTTATTGTTTATGATTATAATTTCACCTATTAGCTTAACCTTTGACCTCCAAGGTCCAATTTAATTATATATTCATACAGTAGTGTAAACTGTAAATAAATTAAATATGAAAAGCATTCTAAGATGATATTGATTTGATTTTGTCTTAATCTGTAGACATGAACTAATTCAATTCAATGAATCCAAAGAAAGAATGTAGGCTGATTATGCATCATGTTAAAAACTAATTAGTTTAGATCTAGGATAGTTACCATATTTTGGGTAATTATAGGTCTATAAAACACTAATAATAACACTATTTTACAAATAGGGTAGTTAAATTAAATCATGTGCAGGGTTTGATTGCATGTTTATTACTAAATTATTCCGGTTTATAAAAAGTAAAACGTTATATTTACAGTATAGCCTATTATAAAATACACTTTGAGCTTGATGGGTGAGAAGGAATTTATATTTAAAAAAATAAAAATAACACTATTCTCACTCATATACATTTAATTACCAAACGCGTTTCAACGACAAAGTTATAACAAATTATAACTGTTATAATCTGTAAGTTGTAGTCATATACCACTGAGGATGACGACTTTGTCGTTGAAACGCGTTTGGTAATTAAATGTATAAGAGTGAGAATAGTGTTATTTTTATTTTTTTAAGTATAGCCTATGTTGTATCGCTAACGTTCGTGCGGAAACAGTAAAGTAGAGACTTGAAATAATGTTAAATCGATAATAAACCACTATTAGATAAAACTTAAAATATTCTCATTAAAATTCCAACATTTCGTACCTAACATTATGGATAAAACTTAAAACCTGGGAGTAGGGCTATATTTTAATCACAAATATGACAATATTTCAGGTACTTCTCAAAAATGTGTTTAGTTTTTAACGAACGTCCCTCTCATTGTCTTAAGAAATAACTAGGTAAATAAAAAATATAGTTAATTAGTTTAACAATTCTTTGAAGTTCAATTGCAAACAGCTAACAATGCGCAAAAGTAGAAATTTGTGGTCGATTGAATACAGTTAATGTTGTGTAATGGAAGTTTCTTGTCTAGGGAAAGGAAGGGTTGAGATTGGATTGACAGCTTATCCGCCGGACTTGGCTACCCTTACTCGCCATCCCTCATCAACTTGGTTTGTGTCTGATGTTATCAATCAAGTTTATGTCAATTTAGTGGTTTCGCATTGCTTTAAACACTCGGGAGTTTTACCAAGATAAATGACTTCCACTTCCAAGTCGAAGTCACGACTCTAAGAAATACTCACTTTAATGCCAAACTACGATATAGCACACGAATAACAAAGGGATATTAAAAGCAAGATTTATCCAACTTCAAAGCTTGGGAAGGGCTGAGTTTTACGAAGTTTATAATCAATATTTGTTATACTATTAGTCTATATAACAAACTTTGACTAAGATAGTGAATCCATTAAACATAATTAATTATTTGAACATTTTCAGATACTTTATTTATTTTAGTAATCAATATAAAATTTTATAGAATGTTTTATTTCGGAGAAACTCTAAATTAATTCTTTATTAATATCTTGAAATAGTTTTTAATATAGCAAGGATGTATAATATTTTGGCTTATTTTACATCAAATTAAATCTATTGAAAGTAACCAGTTTTATTTCTTTTAAAATGTGTAAATAATTATGTGTCACAAACTAACTGAAGTGATACATTACTACTACTATGCTAATAAAAACAAAACAAAAAATACAAGGATACGCAGTTATAGGGAAAATAATTGTATTACGTAATAATAAATCTATTTTATGCATTTTGTTTTCTAATTAAATAGATAAAGGCCCAGCAGAATGTATATAATTCGTAATAATATATTTCCAATTCTATAATTATTTATTTGTTTTATCGGCTAAATTCATACCGGGTTATTTTAAAGTAATAGCTGTAAAAATAATGAGAATTTTGTTACTCGTGCCCATTATTTTATTATTCGACGGGGAAAATACCTTCCCATTTAGTATCGGAAACAATATTTCAATAACATAAATATGTTGTTGAAAGCCCCACCTGGAATGAATTATTTCCCCTTCCAGTAATACAACAGAGGCTGTCAGCGAACATCAACGTATAACCGGACTGGAACCAGGCCTATTATTCTGCAAGGGTAGGTAAGGAGGGATGATTCACCTACAACGCCGTCAACAGGTCCAATAAGGGGAATGCAAAAAAGTAGGACTAAACGTAGGAATACGTAATTTATTTGTATTTCGTGAAATAATTGCAATTAAAAAATGGTTTCTTACAACAAATTATCCGAAATACATATTTCAAAACGATCGCAGTGGTACAGGCAGTATTTTGAACGTTATATAAAATACTAGACCTTGCTCTATTATGTCGACAGTAGTAAACTGTTGATATTAATATGTGTTAGATTGTGAATAAAGGTATTTGGAATGCCAGATAGAAAGGTACAAACAAATACAAGCAACGAGACATGCAATTACAAGAAACGAGGTAAACAATTGTAGGCAAGAAGATGTGCAAATACAGGTAAACTGATAATATGCTATGCAAATATATGTGTATATATATATATTTGTCTCGTAGCACTATTTGTTGATCTTGTGTCAGTTAACATTAATTGTTGATCATTTTGAAACGCTTATAACTTAAGTTCTAATTATAGTAGAAAGCTAATTATGACACCATTCAATTCAGAATGAAAAACCGCATATGAAAAGTATCATGTATAGTTATATATACAAAAAAATTGACTTAATTTTAACAACACATTGTTGATCCCCAAATTACCTTCTTTGTTGATCTAGCTTATTGATCAACAAAAAACTGTTAAAAATATGTTTGTGTTTGTATAAAGCGTGTCCCATAAGTAAAGTAACAAACTTCGGGAAATGGTTCTGTAGGTCAAAATAAGGAAAAAAGTTTATATAAACACAAACCCGAAAACGCTTAGTTTTCTAGATATCCGCCATTTTGTTTTTTGTATAAAATAATTATTATCTAGAGAACGGTTTGACTGATTGAGTTCAAACTTGGCATGTAGTTTAAACAAACAATTATGTATCTCAAGAAATATAAGCGATTAAATCCAATCATTATTTTCAAAATGGCTGCTTTTGAAAATTTTAAACCTAAATTACTCAAAAACCGTATATTTTAACAAAATATTTCAAGGAAACTTTTTTGTAGCCCTTTTGATTTTCTATCGGATGGTGTAACTGTCAAAACAATCGGATGAAGGATAATAGTTCAGTTATGTGTAAATAATTGAGGGCTAATAAAATGTGCGGTTTTTTAGTAATTTAGGTTTGAAATTTCCAAACAGGTGCCATTTTGAAACTCATTATTGGATTTAATCGTTTATTTTTCTTGAGATACATAATTGTTAGGTTAAACATTATGCTAAGTTTGAACTCAATCAGTCAAACAGTCCTTTCTCTAGATAAGAATTATTTTGTATAAAAACCGAAATTTCAAATATCTAGAAAACGAAGCTTTTTCGAGCTTGTGTTTCTATGTACTTTTTTCCTTATTTTGACCCGTAGAACCATTCCTCGAAGTTTGACACTTTACTTATGGGACACCTGGATAGTAGTTTTTTTTATGCATTGTGCATGTTATCATAAATTGTTGTGTGAAATAATATATTAATAATAACTTTTTAGCACTTTATGTTGCAATTTTCTACAGATACTACTAGTAAATATAACACAGAGTAAATAAAACTCTTCCGGAAAACGTGTTATCTTAATAATAGCTGAAACTAGAAACGGGAAGTTTGTTAAGAATGTTCTTTGTTTCATATGAGATGGTGGAGAATTGAAGTTTTATTTAATTAATTTAAAACAGCATTATTTTCCAGAAACCCTATCCCGGCTATACTAAAACTAAAACAATAAAAGAAAAATTTAATTTATGATTTTTTTATTTTGTAATGAAAGGTATCGCAGAATTAAATTACAAGTTATCATTCAACAGCGTCTCTTAACTCTTTTGGAACACTCTTTACTATAGTTCAGCTTGATAGAAAATAGAAGCTGTAAATTATGGTCGGAGTGTTTTGACTTTGCCATAAACCAGGAAAACATCGTTTAGTTTTTTATTTAAAAACAGAAGAAAATAAGAAACAGTTTTGGAAAACTCGTTACGATATCTGCATAGTGGCTAAAACTAAGGATGCCAAATATTTGTAGAAATGTTTTTTTCTGCGCCTTTGGAGATAACGAAGGATACCTATTTTTAATTTATAATTTTTAAAACGGAAGAAAATATTTAAATCCTTTCGGAAAATTTTTGACTATATTTAATTGATGTCTGAAGTTGAAAACTTACAATTTGCTAGAAATGTTTCTTTTTATACCGTAACACATTGCACTAATTACACATTTTGATAATTATTCTTAAACTGCAGAACATATGAAAACTCTTCTGAAAAACTCGTCATCATACTTTGTAACGGCAACAACTAGAAACGGAAAATTTGATAGGAATGTTTTTATTTTGTGTCGTTAGAAATAACTGGAATACGTGTTTTAGTTATTTATTTTAAATCGTAGAAAATAAGAAAACTTGTTACTACATTTCGGCAATTATTGAAACAATAAATTGTAATTTTTGTAGGCACTTTTTTAATACCGCAGGATTAATGATTAGCTATTTTACAATTTATTTAAAAAGGAAGAAAATATTAAATATCTTGTGGCAAAAACGATTACTTTATCGCAAGAATTACTTCCTATAGAATGGGGTACAGAATGTTTGAATGTGAGTTTTAACTCTCTCGTCCAGCTTCTACAGTTAGCACCAACATCAGAGTTAATTATGTTTTAACCCATGTGTACTGATTACTAACACTAGATTTACTTATGCACTATGCTGCTACTCAATTTGTATTATGCTAGCACAAACTAAAGACCTTTTGTTATTTACCAACAAGAAATATATATTTTTTTAAACACTCATTCTAAAAAAATTACTTTTTTTGCAAGAATTATACACAAAAGTCTTATGGGAGTGCTATCAGATTAACTAATCTACTTAACACAGAAAAGTATATGTTTTAGTATTGTCTCCTTTATACTATATGTGATAGCCATGACTGGATTTTTATAAATTATTTCTTTTATTAGTGGAAAAACAACCACCTCTTTCTGAATGCTATAGTATTAAATTCTTAAAAACTAAAGTAGATTGCATGAAAACTATCAAATATTAATTTATAGCATAGTCCAGCTACCTATTGTTACCTTTGCCGCACAATGGGTAGTCATATTTATTAGCCCTAATAAAACAAGGAAATGTCGGCTCAAAGAGGCGATGTTAGGTCAGGTACTGGTGAGGTATCTTGGTAAACATCCAAGGGGTGGTAAGGGTCGTAAACACTTATAGGCTTGCACTGTGGCCTACAAGTATTCAATTATAACAATTTTGTATATTAACATTACTGAGAAAATTATTTATTTTAGGATAAGGAATTTAATTCAATTGTTTAAAATTTTCAAATGTAAGCCTATATATTATGTTTTTGCTGATAGTGCGAGATTTCGTTTGATTGTTTCATTTAGGGATGAATTTATCAATAGATAAAAGTTCGTACAAATCATTTAAAAGTGATCACTAAATTTAGAAATATACAATTATATCTTTTATGTTAAATACGAAAATACATGGAGGGGGAAAAGTCTGAGAACGGCTTAATATTTGGTATATAAGGAAAATTTTAAGTTAGGTGTGATTGAGGACCTACTCTATGTAAATTTCAATTATATTCACAACGGTTTAAGATATGGATGTGCCGTTTTCAACATTGATTTTCTCTTAAATTTTTACATTGAAATTGTGTATCAGATGACCACTTAATTATTTATAAAAAAGTTACATTCAAAAAGGCAGATCCAAGATGGGAGAAATTTTTTTTTTACATATTAATAAAATAGTGTTTTTACATAGAGTAGGTTCCTTAATCATACCTACCTTCCAATTTTCCTTACATAACAAATATTAAGCCATTCTCAGACTTTTCGAACACCCAGTAATTATACAAGTATACTGCACTTAAAAAGCATTGATACTATCTCGTCTCAACATATAGATCAGCGTCGAAACTTCACTAGCTTTCAAACATGTAGTGTTGGTGAAAAGTATTTAACTGTTTTCTTATGAACACCTTTAAAATCAATAAACGGTACGAGGCCTGGCACATACTTTCTTACAAACATATTTAAATTATTAAACAAATTCACTGTGACTTCATAATTGTATGTAGGGTAGGAGAGGTGATTTAGTAAAGTAGGAGATTAACTAATAAATATTATTATTATTGTTATCTAGAGAGATAACTATTCCATCAATTTTGAACAAATTTGAAAAAGCACGTCAATTATAGACCTCTATAGATGCACTAAAAATTTTGAAAAACAACCCCCTTTATGTCCAAAAAAACCCAAAAAACAGTTATTATTATTATTAGCTAAACGAGAATTCTTAGAAAAATGCTGTTTTTTGCATATAGTAGGGTACATTAAAGGCTTCAAATAAGCCAAATTTTATCAAAATCGTTAGAGCCGTTTTTTTATAATAAAATAATAACTGATTTTTTGGGGGTTCTTTTGCCAAAAGGGGGTTGTTTTTTTAAATTTTCAAACCCGTTTTTTGTTTGAAATCGATTGAATAGTTTTCCCTCTATACATACAGACATATACATACATACAGACACACACACTCACCCCCCACCCACACACACACACACAGACACACCCCCACATACATGAATACATACAGACATTTTGTAAAAAAAAACATTTTTTGGACTCAGGGGGTCCCAAAACGGATATTTCCACAAAAATCTCAACATCGATTTTTTTGCGATCACTATACTTTCTCTGTACTATAGTACAGTATAGTGAGAAAGTAAAAGGGTTTGAATCATTATTATTGTATTTTGTGTAGCGCTAGTCTATACGGTTTGTTATTAAATAGGTTCAGTCCTCTTTCAATGTAGTGACATAGTATGTTTAATTTTTGAGCATACAGTATTACATAATAAAATTAGTAATATTTAGGTAGTTTTTACAAGGAATTTATTTATATATCAAGCCATATGTCATTAAAAACTTGCATTTTACTACAGAGTAAACATACTTTAACTCTGGTCAGGAAGCTTTTGGCAGTCATTACAATAAACTAGGAGAAACATCAATGAGCTTCGCATGCATATACTCTTATAACCTCTGCACAAGTATTTTATAAACTTTTGCATTAAACTTGTAAGTACTCTAACTAATGATAGTAAATGGGAATAATTGTTTAAATCAAATTATTAAGTAAATGATATGTAACAAGAATAATAAGAACTGTTAAAAATAACCAGCATAATTTAGGTTCTCTTCAATATAAATCTAACCTACAGACTACTCAATCAATTATTAATTGATTGAAATCATGAAATCAGCTGTTAATCGAAACAATATAAGTAACAGGTAATTATTGTACCAACACTTAACATCGTCAATGTGCTCTTCTATGTCTTTTATATAGTCAAATCTATATATATTAAAAGAATTTGGTCAAAACCTATTTCCAATCGCCCAGCTTCTCCTAATGGACCGATTTTGATGATTTTTGTTTTAAAATGTGTCTTATTACCTGTAGATATGTCATCAAGCATTTACCGAAGTCCTAGGACATTAGGGCTACGCTCCAGTGGCCCTCAAAGTTTCAATGTTAATCTTATGGAAGGTCAATCTTAAGGAAGAAGAAGAAATATTTCTTTTGATTTTATCAAGGACACAAAAACAGCTGTTCGTATGAAAAGCTTAAAACAGCTGATTTTGATCAACAACTGATTTGGATCAAATCAGTATCAAATGTAGTATTACCTTTTTGAGGTTACATTGACAAACTAAAAACAAACACAAACAAAAATCAACGAAAAATGCTAACTATATTTTAATTCAATTCAAACATAGGTTGTTACAAACCTATTATATATAAAACAGCTAATTTGGATCAAAAACTGAACATAATCATTCACAGATATGTCAAGTCTTATATATTATCATCCGTTCAGCCGCTATTCACCCGAGAAGGAGCTCCGGTATACAATCCTTCAAATTTCCCATCTTATGGAGATAATGTATAATGAGTTTGAGTCAGCTGCCAAATAAAACAGCTGATTTATGCTCGGTCACCTATGTACAAACGAGCCAAACATTAACGAGATTCTTTATCGAATTTTCCACCTGCGAGCGAAGCGAAGCAGCCATCTGAGGCCGAAGGCCGAGCCGGGGTTGGGACGCGGAGCGTCCAGGGGCAGAGCCCCTAGTATTTGTTTTAAACTATTTAAGATTTTTGCCCATACATTTTAAATATTTGGAGATATAACCAAACTTAAGTGGAAATAAGTAGTATTTGCACTAGATCTGATTGTTAGGTAATAATTTTACATATTGTCATTTATGTTTATCAAAAATTCTATATTATTACTGTTAGAAAATTGAAGTTAAGTACTCGAATTAAATTTTGATAGAGTATTTTGATAAGCAAAGTTTGTTAAAATTGTTAATTCTGAGTAAAACATAAAAATACAAAAATCAATTATGAAAACCGATTACGGCCGCCAACTTAAAACAAAACCATAAAATCAAAACTTTTAAAATGTTCTTTTAAAAGATATTTATAATAATTGGGTAACTCTCAACTACAGTAAATATTTCTTTAAAAATCACAACCACGTCCATAATATACTTTTTTTGCCATTGGAATTTGAAAACAAATACTTCTCTTAGATTAATTTTAGTTGCAAAATATTGAAGTTTTAGCAGAAACCAAGCTAAACCGATTCTGGTATTAAAATTAGTTTCTATAACGATGGATTGACCATACTTTAAAACATTTTTGTTGAGATATTTGCCATGTTAGTTCTGGTTTAAAAAAAAAAAAAATAAAGAATAACCCAGAAATAGAATACTAGAACTGAGGCGTCTGGAAAACAAAAACCTAAGTATAAAAGAATGAGAGAAACCACTGTCACAAGGCACCGGCGTACATAGAATGAATCTTATTTTTTTTAGGTAAGTCAACATAGGTCTAGTTTTATTTTTTCTATTTAGTTTATATATGTGTTAGTCCTTCACTAGACAACGAGAGTTTATTTATACTCTCAAAATGTCATGCATTACTTCCTATACAAAAATGATTGCAAATGTTGTAACATCAACCAACAACAAAATGTAATAATAAACCGATTAGTTTACTGCCTATACGTAAAGTTCCCAGTTATACTACTTTCATTTAAATGTTTGGTACTCATCGACTATTTAAAAGCTTAAAACTTTTAATTCATTATTTAAATGTGTATGGTATAAACCATATTAAAAATCGAAACAATATTATAGTACACTTGCATATCTATTTTATAACAGAAAAATTATTGTTTAATTATTGTACATCTAAAATAGTAATTTTAAAATAATCAAGTAGTATAGCCATAATTAGAACTCCTATTTTCCATATGTTGCAAAGAAGAAACCATTTAAAATATAATAATATCAACATATTATATCTATTTGTTTTCTTATACCCCTAATATTTGAATTTACACAGTTAATATAGCCAGGTAATAAATGTCAATACAATTATATCTTTAGCTTAATTAGTAGCGCTCTGTAGATATCTTAAATACTCCCCCTCAAAATGCGCACTTTGTTGGTGACTTCTCTTAAAATCATTTATATACTTCAAATGAAATAATCAGAGCGGCCCTACAGCATTTAAATTATAAGTTTATCTTATTTTGATGGTGAACACTTTATACTGTATTTCATATTGATAAGTCCACTACAGTCAGATAGATTTAATGTAAGCTTCATTACGGTATATACATTGTAATTAAAGTCATTAGCACAAGTTTGGAATATTATCGTCAAAGTCAAAGTTTTGTGATATAAAGTCAGGGTTTAGAAAATAAAATATAAGAAGAGGGTAATGTCCGTTTTTTGGTAATCAGAATGCCAGAGTTCGGCTTCTTACTTTTAATAGTCGTGGATGACAAATGGTGACTATTTTGAGCCTTAGGAGTGCGTTTATAAAAAAAGGAATTTAATTTAAAAAACATACACCGCATCTAACAACCATCCGAACAGTGCTACTAGAGCAAACGAAACAGTTCAGCCAAACACTGAAACACCATAATTTCTTTTCTAAAGAAACTAAGGAGAGTGTTTTTTCATTTTTCATTTAACTATTGGAAAAGTGACCAAATTCTATATAGATTGAAATTATATATCATAATCAATGTTTGTTAAAATTCTAAGTTTTGAGTAAAACTGTTAACTAGTAATAAATAAAAATACGCAAACCGTTTATTGTCACCAACTTGAAACGGGAACAAAAAATATATAATTATATTATTAAACGATACTAGTAAACGAGCTACTATACAATGATGATACCTATGTTTGAATTACAAATTTCTTCAAAGTTGCATCCACTACCAAAATATGCCTTTTAGAGCTCTGAAATATGAAATAATATTTTATGTTTAGATTTTTTTCATTTCAAAATAGTTAGTTTGCTCACTATGGTAATAGTATGGTGGCCTGTTACACTTTGAATATGTATATTGAATTGTTTTTTTTTGTTTTTTTCTTTAAAATACTACATGAAAGCTTAAAACATTTAATTAACTATACAAAGTACAGTATAAACCTTAATAGAACTAAAAATAATACAATATAACATTCGCACATTATTTGTGCAATTTATAGAAAATTAAAATTATTGATGTTTTAAAATAACGAGGTATAGTAAAAATAATAAACATTTACCAGATTAAGTAATGATTCCGAAATTTCTAATAAATAGTAAACCCAACATATTTATATTTTATCTCTTTTACATCTCTTTAGTTTATCTCTATGAATTAAAATGTTTATTCCTCCTTAAAAATCCACCTGTAGAGAAAGTATTGCAAATTCTTTTAAAACTTTTTGATTTTTTCAAAACAAAATAATTGTTCTTTGGAAAAGTTTAACAATGCATGGATGCTTTACAAATCAATAATACAAATTTGAATTTATTCAGGCTATCAAACGTAACATATAGTTAAGGAGCTTATAATATTCGCCAAAACTTAATATTTTCCCGTTTACTCAACTATGTTATTGACTCTTAAATAAGCTCTTTAAATTAAAATGACAAAAACATACCTTAAGATCGCCTATTTTAATTTACAGCTTTCCTTCAACTATTTATATTGTTTCTCCTTATGATATTTCAAAAGTCGCATGGAGTATTGTAATGTTACAGTATTTAAAAATGGCATGTACTTCAAATCACTGATTTCTTTAAATCGATTTAAATCAACTTGTTTCTAATTGTTACAACTACAAGACGAGATGTAAACTTATGTCTAAATACGTCTAAAAATATGTCTAATCAACCATTAAAGAAATTAAGAAACAATAAAAGATATTTAAAAAAAACCCTTCTCTATTTCCTTAAAGATCCAATGCTGGCTGAAATATTGAGAACTAAGTTGTTCAGTTGTTAAAAGTGAAAGCCAAATCACAAGACTAGCTGCTACCTGCCCTATCTCCCATTGTCCTTAACGCACCCAAAACGTTCTCAATAACTATATAGTTCAGAGTTTTCTACATATTTGTCAATGGTCAGTTTGTTTCATTTGACCAATGTTGTAAAAAATATGAAGAACAATTTCATCCTAGGTTAGGTAAACTTATATTTCAATTACAAATGGAAATTATTTGCTATTCAATTAATTCCACTAGCATCGTTGCTTCAATGTTCTCTACTTCTGTTTCCATTGTAACGATTTAAAATGGAAATTGTAAAAAAAACTTAAAGATTGAAATGCTGACGTGAAAATTTTTAAATTTACAATATTCCCCTTACTATTTTATTTTGTGTGTAAAAATTTAGCAAGTGTCTGCTGTTACAGGCACAAAAACGACGCGGCGGTTTTAACAAAAAGTTTTACTTTTTTTTATAAATGCTCAATCTCGTTTTGAAATAATACATTAAACATTATAACACACCAGAAAAGTTTTGAAACCAAATAAGTAAATCAATGTAATCGTGTACTGATAAATTTAAAATATTAAAATTTTATGTGAACTAATTTCAAATCGTTACTTATTTGGAAATATTACAACAAACCAAAAAGCAGGACAAATAATACCTATAAAATACACTTATCTGTACTATAAATGATGCCATCCATCTAATTTATTGATATTCACGAACTTCAATATTTTACTGCATGGTAAAATAAGTTTGGAACACATATTTGGAAATAAAAAACTCTTTTAAATGTTGAATACAAAGAATTGATATAGCTAATACTACTGATAATTTTCATTGTACACTTTGTCTAAAATGAAATATTTTGTATTAAAACCAAAATGTCTTGGAATCTTATCTAGATTTTTAACCGATGCTGTTGATTAAAAAAAAAAAAAAAACAGTACTGAAGTAGTATTCACATGAATTGATTACAAACGCAGTTGGTTTTAGTTATTATTTTTGTATTTTGTGTATCAAAAGGCTTATGCGATCTGTTATTATAAAATAAGTATTTTTTCGCTGTCATAGCGTGTTTAATTTTTAAGCATACTAAATGGCAAAAAAAAATTATTTGAGTTTAAAAATGTTCAACAGTTTTTAGCTAGTTTATACAATGATTAAATAGCTATATTTTGTTGAAAATATTTGCATACTGGTTTAAAGGCCATGCATTGTACTAAACAGTGGACAAACGAGTGAATATATTCTGGTCAATTCTGGTCCGTAAAAGCTTTTTGCAACCATTTTAATATACTAGGGAATATTTTTGTGTTTCGCACACAAATAGTATTTATTTTATGTATTTCAAAAAAATTGTCCATTTTAGAAGTACACCCTACTGTTTAAATAATTTTATGCCATTGTTTTTTTACAGTTAGTTAATGTATCAAGTTTATGTAAATTTAAACTAGGACATAACTTTTACAAAAATATGAAATCAATTAAGTTTAATATATGTATGTATTTCAAGTATTTTCACGACTAAGCAATAATCAATTCAAATTTAGCTTTAATTAGTCGTTACACAATATAACAGTTTTCGAATTTTCAAATACAAAAAACTGTTACAATAAATGTAGTTATTGTACTTCCATCTTCCATTTTACATACATATAAAATAACATACAAATGAAACTAAAAATTTCGAAATTTTCTATGATACTTATTTATAATTTTCCTATTTAATCAAAAAGTTTAATTTTGCCTATATTTGTCATTCGACTACTCAAATACTTATCAAATACTTGTTGCAAATCTGTTAAATACTTATTAGATTTCGTCAAAATAGTTGTTCTTGAAAGGAGTATAAAAATGCTTGACCACTCTACAAATCTGTAATAACTATATGGTTAAAATTTTACTTCTCATAAGTTGTCATAGTGTTTCATTTGTGAGCATACTACATGATAAAGCAAACAATATATTAGTTTAAAAAATAAACAATGTTTAGGTAGTTTTTTCAATGGGTTTATTTATATATTATATCAAGCTATATTTAATTAAAAACTTTCATTTTAGTACAGATTAATCATATTTTAATTCTGGTCTGTATAAGCTTTCGTAACCATTCAATACACTAGGAAAAATTTAGTTTGCTTCGCACGCTAACCCCCTTACAACTTCCTAACAAGTATTTTATAAATCTCTTATAATAAACTTATAGGTTAGCCAAATCTAAAGATGGTAATTAATATTAAATATTTGAATCAAATTATTAGGTAAATGAAATAAAAAAAATCTTAAGGAAGGTTAAAGGAGTTCTCTTAATCACAGATATAACCAATACATGAAAAATATACATAATTAATTGATCCAAAGTATACAATCAGCTGTTAATTGAAATATATAATAGTAAACAGATGATTAATGTATAGCACTGAACTGATGTTCAATGAGCTGATCCATACATTTTTAAAAGTCAAATAGCTTTTTTTAAACTATTTTATGCTTAAAATTTCTTTAAATTATTTGTAAATTTTAGAATTTACAAACACTTATTAAATATGAAAACCATTTAGGATCGCCCATTTCAAATGTGATCAATAAAATAAATTAATTTTTATATTTAACTTTTTTAAACCTTTGAAATTATGTAACACTTAAAATGTGTTTAAATATCATAACACATATAAATATCATTATAGGCAAATTTTGAAATAGGCTATATAATTTTCACTGAAGTACCCAGTTTGTTGTATGTACTTTTAAAATAAGTAAATTAGTATATTATCCTCTTTAAATTTTCGGATTTTTGTTTCTTTTTTACTAAAGTTTAATTCAGATCTACAAAACACTTCATCATTCAAATGTTTGTGAAACATTTCCCAGTTAAAAAAA
>JAGFPH010000386.1:591906-606164 GCA_018207615.1 Philaenus spumarius | reverse complement strand
TTTTTTTTAAAGGAAGTAAAAATGTTTTTGAGAGTTTTCGTACTAGAAGAAATTTTGTTTTGGAGGTTTATCTAAAAAAAAACGAAATATAGGAGATTGTTCTTCATATTTTGTTTTCTTACACGACGCATAGCTCGTCTGATTTCCCTAAAATCTATGAAAAAGTAAAATACCATAACAATACGCGATTCAAATCCAAGTGGGGGAGTTTGTCCGCAGAGATCGGAAAGAAGCAGCGAGTGAGCCTGGGCTGGAGTCTGGGGTGCAAACAAATTCTACTAATACATTTACACGTTTAATCGAATCGCAGGCAGCCATTTAGCGCCTTCGTGAGTATAGTCCAGTATATAGGGGGTTTTCAGCTTACATTAATTGCGATAAAAGATTTTTTTTCTAGGATCGTTTGGTATGGTGTGGGTATGCCAAATCTAATTTTGCGACTTCGAAAGTGGGAGAGGACAACTTTTGGGGGGCAAAAAACCTCAAAATTTTCGGACTTTTTCCAGTTTTTCGCTTATAACTAAAAAACGGTCTATATTATGTAAAAAATAAATCTATAGTAAATTAAAGAGGACAAAATTTCGCGTTGGTTAAAAAAACAAAGTTCAAAATTGGTCCAGCAGTTCGATTTTTATGGGGATCCAAAAAACAGCAAATTTTTCCAACTTTGCCAAAAACTGTGTTTTACCCATTTTCAATGTACTGTAACTTTTCAACATCAAATTTTATCACTACACCCCTCCCTAAAAGTTGTAGAGCATCAATCCTTGAGTTAAAAAAACACCAACTTTTCTAAATTGAGCTGATTTTGAAATTTTGTCAACTCATAAAGCAAAATTGGGGAAAACCTTAAATTCACACAATCGGGGTTTCGCTCATTTTCGATGTCTATGAGTCTGGAAATCAATTCTGAGGCTTAGGTATGTTATCTGAATGCATCTGGAAATTATTTTTAAAGAATGTTGTGAAAATTTTAAAATTTAAATAATTATTCATGACTTTTACCTGTAGTGCTGGTTTCTTGTTCACTAAATATACCAGGTGACTTAAAAGTCCCACGCCCCCCCTTTAACTTTTGTGTTTGTTAAAACAAACAATATCCCTTGGGGAACGATACTAACTTAGCCCAAAGTATCTTTTGAAGCAATCGGAAATTTTGAGTGTCCCCTAAAATGGGGGATTTTGGGGGCAACTCAAAATTTTTAAATGGGAAGTATGGTCATGTGATACTTCATTTTAAAGGTCTATTTAAGACTAGGAAAATGACATAAAGAAAATAAAAATCGGACCACCCAAAACAAAATGGCGACCCTAAACGTGTTGAAATAAATCGACAAAAATGTTGCTAATATCTCAAAAAGGAAGAGTTTTTAAAAAAAATTCAAGAGATTTTTTTTAAGAGAAATTCTTATTTATTTGTTTATTTTTATTTCCAACATTAAAGTTTCTTATAACTAAAACACAACACATAAAAACAGTTATTTCTACATACATAAACAAATTACAATTTATAACTTTAAAAAAACATTAACCTTTGCATACAAAAACATAAAGCCAACTGCACAAATACATACGCGCTTCATCACGCATAACCGCGTGATTTAAAATTTTGGTCGTTTTGATGGTCTTGGTTGAGGTTTTTCTTCATCAGGCTGGTTGGCATTATTTGCTGACTCAGATAGGACATCGTCAGTTTCTTCCTCCTCAACTTTCTCGCTGCAAAGTTCCTCATCAGGCTCATCCTCATCTTCCTCCTCAGCGAGGTCGTCATCCAAGTCTACGTCGAGTTCGATATATGGAGCGTTTGTGCAAAAACTAGTAAACCAATTTCCCGAAAAGTTGGTATCAACTCTACTATATATAAATTTAATTTTGGTAGTTCGTTCAACTGTTGTCAGGTGTTCAGCTGCGTCATCGAATTATTTCATTTTATACTTTATTGAGAAACAATGTTCTTGTTTTCTTATTTTGTATGTGTTTGTATCAAGCAATAAAACCAATCTATATAAATAAAAATGTAAATGTGAATGTAAAAGAACGAACGTTCTTCAGAGATTGCTTTGAAATTTTGACACAAAACTTTAATTTGAATACAAGCGTGTTTTTGTATACTTTTTGAAAATCTTCTATTGAACATAAAAACGACAAAACATATTACTCAAAATTTTCAAAAATGTAAGCGCCAATATATATGTTTAATTAAATTACAAGTGAAAAAACATAGACCAAGACATAGACTTGTAATTTAATTAAATATCCCTTGCTGAGGAAGTGTGTAAGCGGAAAAAATAAAAAAAAAAAAAATAAAAAAAAAAATAAAAAAAAAAATTAAAAAAAAAATAATATATATGTTTATTGACTATAATAATAATAGTAGTCTGCTGTTTCCTATACTATTTCCATTATCAGCTGATTTCAAACATAAAACAAATATTTGTATATCTAACTTTTAAGATATGTTTTTGTGAACAAAGTTATCTTTGTGTGAAGTAAAAACAACACACACTATCTATACTAATATTATAAATAGGTAAAGTTTGTTTTTTTGTTTGTATGTAGGGGTAATCTCTGGCATTACTGAACCGATTGAAAAAATAGTTTTACCAATAAAAAGCTACACTATCCCTGAGTAACATAGGCTATAAATTCATTTCGATAAAAACCATTTTTATTTCAATATTTG
Organism: Philaenus spumarius; assembly: GCA_018207615.1. NCBI lineage: Eukaryota > Metazoa > Arthropoda > Insecta > Hemiptera > Aphrophoridae > Philaenus > Philaenus spumarius. The sequence goes on along the minus strand of JAGFPH010000386.1, from coordinate 603,481 downwards.
TAAATTTATTCGGAAAAAATCTTAGGTTAGGCCTAGACTGATGAATCTACACATGTATTTACATTTATTACCATAGCAACCAATTGAATAAAATAACAGATAAAACAGATAAAATAGAATAACAGATTTGCTCCAATACAGTATTTCCATTAACAGCTGATTTCAAACATTGAAGCAGTTATTATTGTATTTCTAACTTTTAGGTTAGGCCTTTAAAGTGTAGACCTGAGCCATGCTGGTTCTTTTAACCTTTATTATAACTGCTGTTATAAAATATACTAAATAATTTTATTTTAACAATTAACTTTATTTACCATCTTAGCTTTGGGGTTATTATTAATCCTACACCTTTATTATAAAGATTACATAACATGATTATCTGTATAGATGGTTCCAACGGAATTGGCGTGCGGAGCACGCACGGCTTTCCCCTAGTCTATTGGAAAAATAATTCAATATTTATTTTCGCATTGTTTAAGATCCCATTAGTAAAAAATAAAAAAAATAAAACGTAGGAACTAGAAATTTCCATCCAGTTATAACTGAATTCAATAATATATCTTTTATGTTAGTCATTTAAAATCTTTTTCATATAATTCTTTTACTTCCAGCATTTTAATAAACAATTGTTTCCGATGTAATATTGAAGTTAAAGAAGTGATATTTGGTAATCCTACATTACAATTTTGTTATATATATATGTATTTATTTTTTGTGGTAGGTTTTTCCTAATGAATACGCTCAATAATGTGAATGTAACCACAGCTTATAAAACCATAAATAACCTAAGTAATCATTTACTCCGACAGACAACCATAAGGAAGGCTGCAACTAACACAGGAGTCTATAACTAGTTTAGATTGTGATTGTTTTACATACGACAAACGGGTAGGCTGTTTGGAAAGCGTTTTACCCAACATTTACATACATTTACCTAATAATAGGAACGTCAATAACATAAAATCCAATTACTCACGCCATTTAATTGATAATAACCACGAGTATGTTGATTTTTAGAATAATTTTACAATCTTATATTTATGTGACAAAGGCAAAAACATGGACGCTATGGAGGAATTTGAGATATATAGAGAATTTAAATTTAACAAACATGAACTATTAGACCAAACACCCAACTTTCAGTCAAATTCGCTTTATGACACAGCTATGAGATCCAAGATAACGAAGTAAATAAGCGTGGTTAACATCTGGTTCTGCAGTCTTCCTTCGAACTGCCTCTAAATGTTTGTGCAATGAACATGTTTTTAATTTTTAGACATAATATATATGTGTTAGCCTCCTGGATTGTGTAGTCAATGAATATACTAAAAAAGGTTTATTACCTTAGTTTTTCTCCGTCAGAAAATCCAAATTTTTCTCCTATCGGATTACTGTATTAGTTTCGACGGCTATACCGTCATCGTCGGATCCTTGACATCATCTTCTATATATATATATAATCAAAATGCCACTCACTGACTCATCACGAAATTTCAAAAACCACTTAACTGATTGGAATGAAATTTGGTATGTAGCTTCCTCTAGGGCCCTAGGTGCTTGCTAAGAAAGGTTATTAAGAAATTATTCACGCATTTAGTTATTTCTATAGAACATAATATACATTTGGTTTATTGATTTTTTTCAATTTTGGCCCGTAGATCAAATTACTAACCACCCCAAATCTACACTCTCTCGTTCTACGATGACAGTTTTGCTTTTAAAATAATTCGTTTCATGTTGTCCATCAAATAACCATAAAAAACCAACATTATAGGCGTACATATAAATAAAAATAGAAATGTTCGTTTGTTCAAAATCTCAAATTTCCGAAAGTTCTTCACCAATTACTTTGAAATTTAAACACAACTTTACATTCGAATGCAAGCATGTTTTTATAAACTTTTTGAGGGTCGAAATGTTGTGCTACCCCTTTGAAATAAATAGCCTATAAATTAACTAACTTCAAACAAGATATTAAGGTAAAATTATGTAATACTAGGGGAGACCCCTGCGTGCTCTTTTTTATTTCAATATTTGTGAATTTAGTCGGAAAAAATTCTTAGGTTAGGCCTACAATGATAAACCAACACATGTATTTACATTTATTACCATAGCAACCAATTGAATAAAATAACATATAATATTATAGCTCCAATATTTCCATTAACAGCTGATTTCAAAATTTAAAGCAATTATTTTTGTATTTCTAGCTTTTAGGTTAGGGTTTTAAAGTTTAGACTTGAGCCTTGCTGGTTTTTTTAACTATTATTATAACTGCTATTATAAAATACTAGCTGACCCGTGCGAAGCATTCGCATTCTAACTTACTTAAATCCCACTTAATTAAAGTACACACCGTATATTTAGTATCGTATAGTGCGTATTTAGTGCGTCATGGGCATAGGTGCCTGAGAGTTGAAGTAAAGAATAGATGTGTTTAAATTGTATCATCAGTGTTGCCAACGATAGGAAAATATCCCTACAATTTACTTGATCTTACATCACTGTTACTTTCGGATTCTTTCTTTCTTTTTTGTATTTTTTCGTTTAATTGTATTTTGTATATTTTTCCGGTGTAGCGGTTAAGGAAAGCTAAAAAATGATGCCTCATTCATGTAATTTGATGATTTATTAAGGAAGTTATGGCGTACCGACAAAAAAATGGCCTTGAGAAATAATACATGCGATAAGACATAATTTAATTTGAACATTTAACATTATTTACCATCTTAGTTATGAGGTTATTATTAATCCTACACCTTTATTATAAATAAAACATAACGTATGTTTTTAGAAGGTTACATTGGGGGTTGGCGTGCGGAGCACGCAGGGGTCTCCCCTAGTTTATACTAAAATTATAAGGACGTAAAATTGTTTGTATGTAGGTGGTAATCTCTGAAATTACTGAACCAATTGAAATTTTTGTTGATAAAAGTCACACTATCCCTGAGTAACGTAGGCTAGAATTTATATTTATAAAAACATTTTTTATTTCAATATTTGTAAATTTAGTCGGAACTAATTCACAGGATCAAGTTGGGCGCTAAACCCATAGCGTGTCTAACAGCTGTATGTTAGCTGTCCGTTTAAACTATGTTACATCCTTATTAAAAATAAATAAGACATATTATAATTTTTTAATAGAGGCCTATTTATCGATAATATACGGTAAATGATAGTGAGTAACCAATATAAACAGCTAATTTCAAAATTTGAAACAATTATTAAATATACGAAATAATTTGATTTGAACATTAGTTTTACTATCTTAGTTTTGAGGTTATTATTAATCCTACACTTTTATTGTAAATAAAACATAATATATGTTTTTAGAAAGTTCCATCGGGGGTTGGCGTGCGGAGCACGCAGGGGTCTCCCCTAGTATCTAATATAATCTATTAACGTACTTTTGCACTGTCAAGCTCGGAAAGGAAACTGTATTTTGAGTTGTCTAAACATGTAAATATTACCTCCTCGCTGTGAGTTAACCAAGACGGATCGCTCCAGTAAAGACTCAAAGAACGACCGTTTGTTGAACGCGTCACAACAAATCCAAACCTCATTCTTGTAGATGTGCTTTGAATTGCCGATACTTCGATTCCGATACTGTTGGAAATCCTTTACAACTTGTTCTGCTTCTGTGTCTATTTATTGTTGGCGATACTTTGACAGGGGTTTCGTTCGAGGCAGTGGGGTGTGGGATGGAACAATGGCACAGTGCGACGGATAGGGAAAGTGTAGGCGATAGAACAAACACTGGGTGGGTTGGCTTCTGGTAACTTTGTATATAGAACTAGAGGGCTTCGCTCACCAACCCTCGCGGCGAAGCAAATGAAAACAGATTATTGTATAATCTAATATTTACACGGGAATGACGATGAAATTAGGACACATCTCTATACATAAAAGCCAAATACCACTCACTCACTGGCTCATCACGATTTATCAAAAACTAATGAACAGATTGGAACGAAAGCGTTTATATAAAGCTCTCCGGCATGTATATAAAGCTCTGTAATATTGTATGTATACTGTAGTAGTGTTAAAGCCCTCTGAGGATGATGACCATATCATCGAAATGTACATAAGGGTAACGTAGTAAACATAACTTACATTTTAGTTGTTTAGTTATTGTTTTTGTTCCTTGTTTTGTGGTTCGGGTTTTATTTAAATCAGTGTGAATAATAACCTGATTCTAAATTTACCAAGTTAGTTGCTATGGTAATAAATGTAAATATTTTCAAGAAATGTGTATTGGTTCTGTAAAGGTCTAACTTGAAATTTTGAAGCTTTTTATCCAAACCAGCTGTTTTTGTATAATTTAACAACCGATTTGTGTATTATAATATAGTAAGCTTTTTTAGTTGGTATTTCTTTGTGTTTGTTTTTATTTTGTTATCCTAACCTGAAAAAACTGTTGGTTGTGTCAAATAGTTCACTGATTCTAAATTTGCTAAATTGATTGGTATGGTAATTAATGTAAACGCATTCAACAAACGTGAGTTTGATCAGTACACCACGCATAGAATTGTGTTGCTAACCTTTTAATGCGAATTGGCTGTGATATCTGTTATAGGGCCCATTATTATATACTAGAGGACGCCGACCCTGCTCGCTTCGCTCGCCAACATCCGCAGAGAAGCAAACGCAAATAGATTAACAGTTTTGAAACAAAGGTGTCAATCATGGGAAGTGTCTTGTTGTTATAGTAAAAGAGCTGTTACCCCCCCCCCAGTTCACCCATTAGACGTACCTATTTAAATTGCGTGTGTTATTTATTTTCTTTCCCATAAGACACTTAAAATTAATAAGTGAAAAATGTTCAGCTCTTTATCTTTAAGGCAATCTAAAATTTTGTATAGGGTTTGTTACTACATTTTCACTCCTTAACAGCACGCGACAAAGTGTAAATCTATGATACTTTTGCTATGTATCTTGTAAGAAATAAATGTACACATTTTCAGCTCTTTAACTAGAAGGAAAATATTAACATTTAATTTGTATTGTTTTAGAGCTTGTTATCACATTTTCAAGACTTAGCAGCACGCGACAAAATTTAGTTCACTTTTTCTATGTACATTGTAAGAAATAAATGTAAAAAATGTCAGCTCTCTAGCTTTAAGAAAGGTGTAGCAATTAATATTTATGGTTTTAGGGATTGTTTCAACCCTTAAATAAAAATTAATTCTAACCTATGTACTCAGGGATAGTGTAGCTTTCTATTGGAAAACTATTTTTACAATCGGTTCAGTAGGTCTATATACATACAAACAAACAAATTTTAGCACTTTATAATATTAGTACAGATTATCTGATAATTTTCAACCATTAGATCAATATTTTGCAGTCATGGTTATAGCTGTACGTTCATTATGAATCAGACAGTCAGACAGTACTTCTTCCGGAACGAAGCGCTTAAGCCGGAGCTTGAAGTTGATCTTCAAACAAATTCTACTAATATATTTCGCAAACGCAGGCAGCTATTCATCACCTTCGTGAGTAGATAAATTTCCCAAATAGTGGGTTGAAACCCTAAAACGTATAAACTTAATTTTGAAAATTCGCTCAACTTATTAAGTCAGGTCGAATTATTTTGTAATGCATTGATATCGTTTTTACAACTGCTTTGAATGCAAAAGTGCAGTTTGTTGCATAAGAATTGTTTATTCAGCTTATTTTCAAGTGACCTTCATGTTTAAACTACTGCTTTTGGACAGACCACTCGGAATTCCCGTAAGAAAAATGGGCTATTGCAGTGACCCTTTGGTAAAATCTAATGTCGGGAGTGGTAAATGAGCACGGATCATGGTCCCCAGAACACGTTTTGGGGTGTCATAAAAAATTATATTATACATATATGTATATATGTTTTCGCACTCTAGCGGCCACATTTTAAGTCCGAGTTGATCCGAATTTGGTACACGCGTTGGTTTTCTACGTCGCTCGGACGAGTTCGTTAGCCAAAAAATCCAACAACCGAAAGTACGTTGTTTGACTGGAAGTAACTATTTTTTGAAATTTTTCGCACAAGAATTAAACTTTTTTAGAGTTTTTTCTAAAACATTCAATGTAGGATATTATTCTGAACATTTTGTTTTTTACACGACCTTATAGCTCGCTTGGTTCCCCCAAAATCGATCAAAACGTAAAATACCATAAAAGTACCCGGTTCAAATCCACGTGGTTTATTTTACCGTGTGGGCATCTTTTAATCCGAGGCAAACGCTGCGAGCGAAGCTAACCCCGAGGCAGCAAAGCGAGTTTTTCCGCCGCGAGTGGAACGAAGGAGCGCGTGAGTCGAAGCTGGAGGCTAAGGTACAAATTCTACTAATACATTTCGTACACACAGACAACTGTCCAGCACCGTCGTGAGTAGACCAATTTCCCAAATTGTTCGTTGAAACCCTAAAACATGTAAACTTAATCATGGAAATTTGCTCAACTCACGTCAGCGGTTCAGCTGCGTGGACGAATTATTTCTATTTACAATACACGTGCACTGCCTTCTCTATCTCAGCCTCGCGTCTATCAATACAACTTTTTTTACTTTCCGGAAGCACACCAACAAAGAAGGCTTCATCAGCGCCATCTATCCGTCTCGGAGTCGACACTTTGCGAAATCCGCTCCAATGCCAGCTACAAATTAAACTGCCGCCATCGCCCATAAAAGTCATCAACTTAATCTTTAATGCGGCCATTACGATGAATTCCATTAACATTTTACAACAGTATAAAGCGTTAAATTTCAAGTCTAATTTAATTAAATTTCGCAAAACAAATTAAACGAAAACGACAAACGGATGATTTGACGCCCGCATAAATAAGACGGAATTAAATGTACAATATTCAAGTTAAGTCGAGATCTAATTAAGATTGCACCTTCCTTCCTTGTGTTGCTTTCATTATCGTTAAAAATAACGCTATTTTATACATTTTGTATTAAACCGTCAAATGTGTTGTGATGCTTTCAAACGCACGGTAACAAATCTATAACTGCGTAAACAGGGTGAATTTAAGGAGATGTTACTCTGAAAAGGAAAGTTTTTTAATATGTATTGTATATAGATACTAGCTGCCCGATACGGCTTTGCACGGATAGGCAAATCAAAATTAAATGTATATTAATACCAACAAAATATATCAATAAATATATTACACTATGTCTTTCTTATGGGGATTTTTAGTAACTTTGACAACCGAACCCTCCCCCCTAAATTTTAGATTTTTTTTTAAATCCTTTCTTACCGAGCACCTATAGCCCTAGACGAAGCTACATACCAAATTTCATGCCAATCCGTTCGGTAGAATTTTTAATAACTTTGACCCCCCCCCAACCCCTCTAAAATTTCTAATTTTTTAAAAAACATTTCTTAGCGAGCACCTAGGGCCCTAGAGGAAGCTACATACCAAATTTCATTCCAATCCGTTCGGTAGTTTTGGAGGAATTTAGGAGCAGCTTGGCGCTATGTTTGCTGGCGGATTTTACCGTCACGCATTTTCTGAAACGCTCTATTGTGAAACGCTCCATTCCGTCACGCATTTTCTGAAACGATCTATTGTGAAGCGCTGTACTATATATAGTACACAAGTGTGTAGCATATTTAAACTTTAAATGATGAAGTGCAAAACGCTAATATTTTTATATAATAATTCATCAGAAATACATAAAACTAAACACACAAAATAATTTTAGGTTAGACCTAGACAGAAGAACAAACACATGTTTCTTGAATGTACTTACATTAATTACAATAGCCCAATAAAATAAAATCGCAGATAAAACAGTTGATCCGAATCTATAATCTTTATTAATTTTAGGTTAGGCCTAGACTGATTAATAAACACATGTTTCTCGAATGTATTTACATTCGTTACCGTAGCAACCAATTGAATAAAATAACAGATAAACAGTTGATTCTGATGTCCAGCTTAATAACACAAAATAATTTCCATAATATATTTTATATTCATCAGAAATTCGGCATAGAAGTTTACCTTTCTCCCGTATGGTATTAAGCACACAATTTAAAAAAAATAATATTTATGGTCATGCGCCATTTTAAACGCCGTGAAACTAAATGTTTTCAAAATTCACGAACACTATGAAGCGGATTATTAGTAGGTGTTTCTCCGGGGCAATATCGAAAGTCACAAGTTGTACATAAATCCTAACCTCATAAGCTTTTCTACTTTATAATTTGTTTTCGTTGTACGTTAAACGTGTCACTTTGTAGGCCTGCATCTACCGAGCCGGATCCAAGCGCATGACTTCATACCCAACACATGTCGTTTGAATGTGCAGTTTTGTTTCTAATTAATAATACTGAACGACATAATTAGTTCGACTGACTGACTGGGTAAGCGCTGGTGGGTCGGAATCGTGACTTGTACAGAATGGAAACGATATTAATAAATCGAAGAAACGGCTACAACTAATTGTTTTAAACTGATTTAGATCGATTTTTCTCACAGAGCAATCTAAATACACTTCAAACAAAAATGAACAATAAAGGTTTACGTTCAAGAAATATCGTCTAAATTATACCGGGTGTTTCAAAATTAATATTAGTGTTTTAAGGATTTGTAGTGTTTACTACATTTACCTTACAATTGTAAATAATACACCAAATGAAAGATCAACTGAAACAGTTTTTCCTGCGAATGTTCAAAGTCAGCACCATTCGTCACACGGCACACATCGAGTAGATAGCCGAGTCCGTTCCAAACCTTGTTCAGTGTGTCTGGAGTAATTGTTGCAACAACTGCTTCAATTCTGTTTCTTAAGTCGAGTAGGTCGGTTGGTACCGGAGGTACATATACATGATCCTTTATGGATCCCAAAGATAAAAATCGCATGGCGTCAGATGGGTGAACGCGGAGGCCAAGCAAAACCAGCTCCTTCATCCTTGCTGCCAATCACGTACTGAGACGGCGCACCATCTTGCTGCCAAATAAAGTTCTGTGGTTCACCTTCTTCCAATTGAGGAAAGGAGCCATAGTTGTAGCGCATCGAGAGAAGAAACATCAGTTAAAAAAGAAATGCCCATAAACTTTCTGCCGGGATGTGGCGCAAAATACTTTCTATTGAGAGGAGTCTCGTTGCAACTATACAATCTCGTTGGGATTTGCTGACCTCCTGATGCGCACATTATGAGTACTCACATGTCCACTTAGGTGAAATCACTAAGTCACTGAAGCAACTGCAAACTATAAGGACGTAGTTGTATGCGTCTCTTTAAAACCCTCCACAGTGACGTCACTGGAGTTGCTAATTCACGACTAGCAATCCGAACTGATTTCTTAGGGCTACGCGTGAAAGGCTCTCACTCGTTCATCAGTCACTCTTGGTAGTCCCGTACTCTTCTCTTTACAAAGACAGCCGGTGTCTTCAAACTGATGATACCTTCTACGGATGTTATTATTACTTGGAGGATTATATTTGCACTTAATACAAAAAGCACGTTACACTGTAACTACATATTCAGTCATTGCAAACTGTACAGTACAAAGAGCTTTCTGTTCGCTAGTCGCCATCTTTGCTACTAGCGCTTTTGAACGGAAGAAACATTACGTACGCATGCGCACAATTGTACCAACAAAACTGTTTGAGTTGATCTTTCATTTGGTGTATTATTTATAATTTTAGAAAGGATTTTACGCACACTGAGAAAGGATTTTGCGAGCGTAAAACTAGTAAGGAATGTATCAGATAAAACTGCTTTTTGGATGAAAAGCTTAGAAACGCATGTTTGATTACATTTATTAACATAGCAACTTAGAAAATTTGAAATCAGTTCATTATTTTTCACAACCAATATAGCTTTTCTTAAAGTTAGATTAACAAACAAAACAAAAACAACGAAAATAATACAATTCAAACAACTGTTGCTACTTATTATAAATAAAACAGCTGATTTGGATCCAAAACTTAACATTATTTTAGGTTAGGCTTACAATATGAACCATGATGCCAAAATTCGTTTTATTCATAAGCAGTTGGTACATAATACCAGGGATCATATTTCATAAGTCATCAGTCCCTGATACCATTCATAATAAGTAATAAAACCACACATAGCCCAGTATACTCATATCCCATTCCAAACATTAGCAATAAGATCATTCATCATGTTGTAAAATCATATAGGCTTGAGTATACTAACAAAAATTGTAAGAAGAAAGACGATGGAAAAGGCTGAGGAAGAAGAAGAGGAAACATGGCAAGAGGAAGGAAGAATAACCTATTTTAAATTATAGAGACTCAGTGCCTAGCTTTCAATGGCAGCAGTTGATTGTAGAAACACTCAATTCATTCCGTATCGTTTCTTATTGTGTGGCCGAAACGAAGTGAGAACAAGTATACAAACCAATATAAAGCAAGAGAGAAATAAGTTGTTACCATATCAGTCCAAGCTAGAATTCACAATAGCACGTACATTGCAAATAAGAACACCTCCAGATAATTATTGCGGTGATTTAACTCTAACGCATTAGCCTAATTCACATCAGACACGATCTCCAAAATTGAAAAATTCGAAATTACAAATTAATAGATTTACAACCACTTCTTCAAGTTCCTAACCACCAGAAAATTTATTTCAAGCACCTCTTTTATTTAAGTTAAAATTATTGTTATCCTTTTCAATCATCCCCTCAATTCCAATCATCCCACATTAGCCTTAAGCCTGGATTAAGAATCACGATACAAATTTTGTCAATAGTTGTAAGTTACGTATCTATTTAATTGAATTAAAATTATACTTTTCAAATATTACCATCAGATAGCCGGCAATTAATAACTAAAAATATATTATAAAGCTTAACCCGAGATTTTGTTAAAAGCACTCCATTTGCAAATATATAAAACTCAATTTTTGTTACTAATCAATAAACCAGCTGTAAAAAACCCATTTCATGGCGTAACTCTGTTTTATTTATACATCAATGTTAAAAACGGGGAAATTCGTACATTATAAAACATAGTAATATATTATAACCAAAACACGGTTATTTGCAACCAATTCGGCATACACGTATACAGAATGAGGTAATTATTCTTCACAACTAACAGTTTTTTTTAGATTAGGTACAAACAAATAAAAGGTTTACTTTTAAGTTAAATATCTGGTGTTACATACTACATTGTTTCTTTTAGTATCTAATATCAACATTTTTTTGAAATGTTGATTATTGTTTAAGTAAATGTTATTGGTGAAATCACAACGCGTGCAGCAATTCTAATTATTGTGGATGGTCGTGTCTATTTCGATCTCTATCTTACTTTAGCTATGTACAGGTCACCGCTCAATGGTCATTTCTGTGAAAATATCAGAGTATACCATAATCTGTTTGCATTGGCTTCGCCATGGGTAACCGCCGGGGTCTACTCATAATGGAAAATATGGAATACAATAGAAAATCACACTTATTGAAGTAATTATAACAATAGTGATGAAAGAATGATGTGTACAGTAAAGGTTGATTACGCTATACAAAACAAACTGTATTGTTTATAAATTTTCTAAATCGAATACGAGTTTGTTGTTTAAAATGCAATGCCTCTCGATTATTAGTT
>JAGFPH010000386.1:570411-581906 GCA_018207615.1 Philaenus spumarius | reverse complement strand
GAATGCTTCGTTGTGCCTCTGTACTTTCATCACGCAGTATCAATGTAATTCACATCAAGGCCATAGCCAGGGAGAGGGAGTTAGGGGGTCAAACAACCCCCCCCCCTGGAAATCCCTTACGTGGATTTTAAAGCTTTTATGGTGTTTTACGTTTTGATTGATTTTGGAGGAACTAGACGGGCTATAAGGTCAAAGCACGCAATGCCCTGTGTATTGAAAGTTCTCCCAATACGGGGTGGGCGTGCGAAGCACCCAATGCTCTGTGTATTGACAATTCTCCCAATACGGGTGTTGGCGTGCGAAACATGCAATGCTCTGTGCATTAAAAATACTTCCAATACGGGGGTTGGCGTGTGAAGCACACAATACATTGTGTATTGACAATCCTCCCAACATGGGGGTTTGCGTGCGAAGCACGCAATGCTCTGTGTATTGAAAAAACTCCCAATTCAGGGGTTGGCGTGCGAAGCACGCAATGCATTGTTTATTGAAAATCCTCTCAATACGGGCGTTGGCGTGCGAGACACGCAATGCATTGTAAATTAAAAATACTCCCAATACGGGGCTGGCGCGCAATGCACTGTGTGTCCGTCGGCCGCTTCTCATAGTGTTCAGTGTCAAGCTCACATGTGCGTCCTTAGCAGTGAACGTTTTAAATTCAAATCCCTGGTCCTGACCTGACCCCCCCTCCCCCCCAAAGTTTTATTGGCTACGGCCTTGATTCACATTCAGTGGTTTTACGTGCTTAAACTATGAGGGACGGCAGGGGTAAGTTATTTTGACTTTGTAAACACGTTTTCCAATTGCACCCATAAAGGTCCCGAGATCAAACTTTGACAGTACTTTCTGTCCGCCTCGAATAATAAAGACGTGGGATCAATTTCATCGAAATCGGTTCACTAGCTACAGTTGTGCATTACGATTCCTCGTCTCTTGTCAGCGTTTCGTCAAACAAAAAGTAATTTAATTTACCTTATATCGGTAGAGAAACTGGAATTTCCTTCAACGTTACCTGAAACAAAAAATGAGGTTATATAAGTGTGTCTTCCTTTTTAGTTTAGAAACATTAAAACCCACTAAATTACAATTACGTTGTAATCGCACTTAAATTTTTCGCCTCTAACCATTAATTGTTCCTTTTAAGGAAAAATAAATAAAATAAGTTTCATTATGAATTTATGTGTTATATAACTACATCTTTATTACTTTTATTTGTAAAAAAACCATTGCCTCACAATCCATAAGAGCAACAACACCCACCCGTACGACATATATAGAAAACCCAGCCAAACAGACCAAACCATCCATTTTAGTTCAAACCACCTGTATAACAGAAATCAGCTGCATTCCTGGCCTAATACATCGATTCAACAATGTTCTCTTGAATACAGAAAGGCACCACAACGAACTAAACACCGTTAAAACATACCGAATGGATGTGACACGACAATCGTTGACCAAATGAATAAAAGACCATCTATACTAATATTATAAAGAGGTAAAGTTTGTTTTTATTTTTGTTTGTTTGTATGTAGGAAGTAATCTTTGGAACTACTGAACCAATTGAAAAAATAGTTTTAGTAATAAAAAGTACACTATCCTTGAGTAACATACGCTATAATTCATTTGGACAAAAACTTTTTTTTATTTCAATATTTGTAAATTTAGTCGGACAAAATTCTTAGGTTAGGCCTAGAATGATAAACCAACACATGTATTTACATTTATTGAAACAGCAAGCAATTGAATAAAATAACTATTTTCTCCAATATTTCCGTTAACAGCTGATTTCAAAATTTAAAGCAATTATTTTTGTATTTCTAGCTTTTAGGTTAGGGTTTTAAAGTGTAAACCTGAGCCTCGCTGGTTCTTTTAACCATTATTATAACCGCTGTTATAAAATATACGCAATAATTTGATTTGGACGTTTAACGTTATTTACCATCTTAGCTTTGGGGTTACCGGTATTATTAATCCTACACCTTTATTAAAAAGAAAACATAACATGATTATGTGTACAGAAGGTTCCAACGGGGTTTGCGTGTGGAGCACGCAGGGGTCTCCCCTAGTCTAGTCTACAATAAAAATAAAAAGAATAACAACGAGCATGTTATAAAGTACCCGTACACAGTAACAAAAATAAACATTTTCAAAACTAAAGCACATCATTAAGTAACATAATTATAATAACTTTAAATAATAATAAATACTGAAAACGAAACAAAAATAAAATTTACAGAAAATAATTCAAAATAGAACTTCAACACTATTATAAATTGGTATGACTAAATAAACGAAACAAAAATTAAAAACCTTTCTGACACAATTGTAGAAAGACAATGTAGGTACTTTATTTAGGCTTACTGAGTCTGTTTTGAAGCTACCCTCTTTTGAAAAAAAGAAACATAAATATCACTCAATTAACCTTGTGGATAGAAAACAACGGGCTCTGAAAACTTGTAACATACAAAACTAACAACATAAGAATTGAAAAATTTAGCAAAAATGGTGAAGTCTGTTAAAAACGTAGACAACAATTAGTACGAAAAATATATACACAATAGAAATACTAAAAACTAATTTAACATATCCTTTAAAAGAAAATTCAAAACAACTCACTTGCCCCAAAACACATTCTCACATACATTTACATGTTAGTTTCAAAACATCGTCCGTATGTTAAGGGGCGGATACCCTGTCCGCCATATTAATTTGATTCCCATAAGAGCAATGCTACAGATTGCTCTTAATTTTTAAGAGTTATTTCTTGCAATAAATTTAAAAATTTGATTTCATTTTGAAGTACTGTCATATGCGCATGTTGATTGCTGAATACATTTTCAAAAACAGTTTTATTGTTTTCATAAACGTATGATATAAACAGTAAAAACTAGTAAACTTTATAAATTTTTTACTCAGTTGCAAAAAGAGATATTGCAAAAAACCTTAGCAATCAACACCCACAATATATTTTACTTTACGGAAAAAGTACAGCTTTCGTTTTTTGACGAAAGTAACACAAAAATATGCTTAGGGTATTTTAACATTGAAATTTAATAACTGTCAATTTTAATAACTTTCTAGTGTTGTAACAACTCTAAAAAATGAGTTTGCGTACATTTCCTATGGTTTAATTTACTCTGAGATGGGATTTTTAATAAAATTTTTAAAATACCCGGGTATTTATAAACATTGGGTATTTACCGTGATTCATAAAAACCTTGGGTATTTACCTTCATTCATCACTATTGTTTATTGGTTGCTAACGCTGACTATTAATTTTAAAGTTTTCACTTATTTGAAGCCTTTCTTGTACTCAATTTAAACTCCATAAATGTTCTTTCCGTACTAAAACACAATCTAAATTTACTTGTTATTACGGCGAACAGAGCCGATATTGACCGGCCGAGCTCCCTTCACGACAATAAATTGGATATGCCATATCCACATTTAATTGAGTTAGGAAACCATGTCCTGAGTGGACACAGCAATGAAAAATGAACTCTTAGAAGGTAGATAAAGAAAATGGAATCGGGAGGGGGGGGACTAGACTTAACTAAAGGGCATGATGGGAAAAGAAGATCCTGTCCAATTTCCTCTATCAATCCACCCTTCTCTACCCACCCCGGGCAGTCTTGCCCTTTTTGAAATTATTCTTTGCTGCCAAATGGACAGTTTTGTTTCAGTCAAATACTGAAATCCATATCCTCCCGAGCGTGGCTTTCCCTTTGGAGTCGGTGATGAGCTTTGGGACCGATGGAGGACAATTCGCGACTGCTTCTACCTTATTGCTTGCTTACTGCCTTCCTACATGCACATATATCTCGATATAAATTCTACGTTTCGTTTTAACTTTTATCTATTCTATACTAATCTATACTAATATTATAAAGAGATCAAATTTGTTTGTTTTTATGTAAGGGGTAATCTCTGAAACTACTGAACAGATTGAAAAAAATGGTTTTACTAATAAAAAGCTACACTATCCCAGTGTAACATAGATTAAAATTCATTTTTATAAAATGAACTTAATCTTGGAAATTTGCTCAACTCACGTCAGCGGTTTGGCTACAAAATCGAACAATAGCTACTTATCACAGCCACCACTAAAATTAATTAACAATAGAGATAACTATGTCAAAACGCAACATTATTTAACCATAAAAAACAGATACCACCATAAACTGAACCTATACTAATATTATAAAGGGGTAAAATTTGTTGGACTTAGCACTTAAAATTGTAACAAAAAGTCGTAACTCTATTTTTCAATTATCAGGACTCATTTGAACTATCTGTGTCTAAATTTGAGACCCAACTGTGTCTCAAAGAAATTCAATTAAATAGGGAGTATTTTTTTAAATTCAACAAGCAAGGTCCACAACCTTCAGGTAATTTAGAAAATGTTTACAAAGAATCAGCGAATCTAGAAATGCAGAATGATAAATAATAGTATTTGGGTTCTTTTTAAAATATACCTGAAATTATTATTGTTATGCAAAATAAAATCCTACCCTCTTTGTTTATCCCTACGCCCCAAAACAGAACCCTGACCTGCCCAACAGCAATTCATTGTCCTCTCTATTCCACCCCGCACCCACTTAAACCAAGGAATCTCTTTGCCACTGTTTAGTCACCCTAATCTGCACTTGTGTCTCTACTAACATTGACTTCAAATATACTTTTACAATTGCATTAATACTTGAAAGTTTAAAAGTTGCACAGCCGAACCTGCGACGTGAATTGAGCGAATTTGGGACATGCAACTACTAACGAAGACGCTGAATAGCTGCCTATGTGTACGAAAATATATTAGTGGAATTTCATGTCATCGTAACAGTGATGAAGCTAATTCTTTATTTGGTACTCATTAAAACCTGTATTTTTTAATTGTAAATTGAATCTTCATTTGTATTCTACGTTGCAAAATCTAACTTTTTCTATTTCTTATCAATTAAAATCTGATAGTTACTTTAAGTTGTTGTCTTAAGTTTTGAAACCATTATATATATATATTGCAAGATATGGCAATTGTTTCAGATATCTGTGTTCGAAGTTCCCGAAACTGTCTGACTTGAAAGAAGAATTTGCATTTGCCCCGACATAAAACATTTCTAATTGATCTCGTCTTTTTGAAAACAATGGCAGACAAGGAAAAATAAGCGTGTGGCTCTTTCAGGAATGTAGTGCACAAGTTTTTGGGCAATACTAAGGACCCTGACTACGAAACTGTTGTACAATGCTGGCAGCGTTGATCTTTAAAGATGCAAGATAAGCTTAAAAGTGCATTTCTTACACTTCCATATTGACTATTGTCCTGAAAACTTGGGCGCATACAGGGAAGAACAGGTTGAAAGATTTCACCAGGATGTCCGTGATTTTGAGAGATGTTACCAAGGAAAATGAGATGTCAATTCGATGGTATGCTCAATCGAGAAACCAAAGAAGGAAACGAGTTCGGAGAAGCAGCAAAAATAAAAAGGAAAGGTTTCACAAGAAAAATAAACGGTACCAGGAACTGGACATACTTTCTCACAAACATATTTAAATTATTGATCAGATTCACTGCGACTTCATAATTGTAGGTAGGGTAGAGGACGTGATATTAAAGTAGGAGATAACTAATAAATATTATTATTATTATTAGCTAGAGAGAAAACTATTCGATCGATTACGAACAAATTTGCACCAAACACGTCAATTAGGCCTGTATAGATGGACGAAAAAAGGTTTTGAAACATTTTGAAAAACAACCCCCTTTTTGGCCAAAAAACCCCTAAAATCAGTTATTATTATTATTAACAAAACAAGAATTTTTAGAAAGATACGGTTGTCTCCATATGGTAGGGTACATTAAGGGCTACAAATAAGCCAAATTTTATCAAAATCGTTAGAGCCGTTTTTTCATAAAAAAATAATAACAAAATTTTTGGCGGGTTTTCTCCAAAAAGGAGGTTGTTTTTCAAAAAATTTCAAACCCCTTTTTCGTGCATCTATATAGGCCTAATTGACATGTTTGGTGCAAATTTGTTCGAAATCGATTGAATAGTTTTTGCTCTAGCTTTGTATAAATGCAGACAGACATTTTGTAAAAACTACTTTTTTGCACTCACGGGGCCCCAAAACGGATATTTCCACAACAATCTCAATATTTATTATTTTTTCGATCACTATACTTTCTCTATACTATAGTATAGTGAGAAAGTAAAAAAAGAGTAGACTAAAACTGTGTACATATATCAGACGTAATTTTTTCATTAGTTGTAAGAAAATAATTATATTTAGTTCATCGTAAAAAATACGTGTTTTTATTTTGCAAAAAATCTATACTTGATGGGATGTTATAGAAGTCATTTTTAAAATCTGTGACCTTTAAAACATTTAATTCATAAAAAATATCCCATTCGGTTGAAATTTTTTTGCAGACCTGTGTTATTAGCGAAGGTTAAATTTACAGAAAAACTCAAGTAAAGAAGGCTGATATATTGCCTCCTTTTCCTCTCTCTCTGGAGTGTTGTTTTGTTTATTTTCTATTTCCGAAATTTAGTTTTTGAACTTATACATACAATATTTTCTAGAATATGATTTTGTATTCTGTTTCACCTTTCCATAGACAGTTTGGTTAAGGTTTACCCAAAAACCCATCCCATTGAATAACTATCCAATACCCATGTGTGTTGGTTATGTCACTATTGCACTCAGCGCCTCAATTTCCCTCTTGTATTTAAAGGAAACTTGTGTTTATTTTTGGGTTTTATTGCTTTGAGTAAATTATTCTTTGTTTTGAATGCTGGTATATCTCCTTGTTTTGCAATATTCTTCTTTGACGTTTTCTAATCCATGGTACAGTAGAACTCCAATTATCCGGATTAATTGGGACCGGACCCGATCCGGATAATCAAAAATCCGGATAGTTGGATTTTTCTCGAAAAAAGGCCGTTTTTAGGAGAAAAACGTAAACAAAACACAATAGAGAACATTTACGCTATATATTATGAAAAAACAATATCAATTACAATGTTTACATTACGAAATATTTATATGCTGTACCCGTGCTCTGCACGCCAACCCCGTTGGAACCGTCTATACACATAATCATGTTATCATAGAATTATAAATTTGGTTAATTTGGTTGCTATGGTAATGAATATAAACAAACGACATGTTGCTAAACTTTTTATACAAACAGCTGATATTTTTATAGATAAAATTGAAGGTTAAAGAAGTTTTCAAAGCCAGTTTGGCGGTACCCTGATGGAATTTCTAAATAAAAATATGCTCATTTTTTAATCTGGGAACCTAAAAATATCCATGAAAAATTTCAGCTCAATAAATCCAGTAGTTTTTACGTGATTGAGTAACATACATACACACACATACACACACACACACAGACAGACACCATTAGATTTTTATATAATAGTATAGAGATACTAAATCACTGTAATATACATTATTTTTTTAACATACCAGGCAGAGTCAGTTGTTTTGCTACCTTAAATCGATTCCGCGCAGCCAAGTCTCGCATCCGTTTGACTAAGTTCTAATTCAAATCTGATCCGGATAATTGGCGATCCGGATAATTTGAGTCCGGATAATTGGAGTTCTACTGTATAGAGTATCCAGCTCCGACTGTCCGAAACTTCACGGAATTATTTGTCAGCTTAAAACAAGCAAATAATACAATACAACATGTTTCCTATTTCGATCTGTTTTCTGTTTGTCCGTGTGTATGTGATTTTTACAAATAGTTTAATATCTCAGAAACTGTATAAGATATAACAAGAAACTGGATATGAATATTCACTGAAATAGGGTATATTCTACGTATAAAAATGTTTTCCTGCAGCAATTCGTTTCAAAATGGAGGCGATTGAAAATTTTCACGGTCAAATATCTAGAAAACTATAAATAGTTTTACAAAAAAAGTGTAAAGTAACAACAGTTTTTGTCTATTTTAAGGCCAATCCAACCATATATCGTTTTTAATAAATGGTTCATAAATAGCGGAAAAAATTTAGTAGTCGAATGTAGCGGTTTTTATTAGTCGACTATTTCATTAATATGACACCCTTCAGCACCCGAATAGCCCTAAAAACCGATCGAATAAGGGCGCACGTTATTTTTGCTTGTTTTCAGCTGACAAATAACCCCGTAAAGTTTCGCTGGACACCCTGTATTTTTTAGTATTTTCTTTTTTGGTTGATTTGGGTTTCTTAATAATTTTACATTTTTTTATTTTGTCTACGATTCTGTGGTCACGCCAGTTTGAAGCTGCAATTTGTTTTATTATTTTGCTTTTTCTGGTTTAAATCTGGGTATAGTGAGTGCTCTATGTATGGAGTCAGTGAAGGCTACCAATTTGTGATTGTAAGGTTGATGGTCAGTATATGTGGGGTTCATGCACGTATGGGATTTAATAGAGTTATTAAAAGAACGATACCATAATAGATCAGCTTAAGAAAGAGCACTTGATGCCCTTTCAATCAAATCGTAGATGAAGACGCACTTGGATGTATTGAAACTGTTGAAATATGTTCAATGCCATTTCACTCGAGTTTTTTCTAGAATGGGGATAACGATATGGAAGAATTATTTTCTTTGTGGTTGAACTTTTTAAATTATTATTTTTTTTTAAAAGAATATCAACGGCAATCAAATTTTGCAAGCCACCTTATTGACGAGAAGCGATCTTGAACAGATTGTAAAAAAAAACTTAGAACCACTACATATATGTAGAAAAGGTAAATATATGGATGCCATGGAGGAATTTGAGATTTGAAAAGCCTTTAAATATGATATACACAGCTTTGAACGATCAATTAAATTTCTCCTCGAATACATTAGTCCAGTCAAATAGTACACTAGAAATCGTTAAAATCGCAAACTAACGGCTAGTTCTGATTTTTTAATAAGTTGTTAGGACCACTACCAGTAGTGTATATCCAAGTTTGCAGCTTCGAAAGACCTGTGCTAACTTCGTAACACGCGAAAAACTGCTAAATTTTGGCACTTTTTTCAGTTTTTACACTATATCTTCTAAACTAAGCGTTTTTTCATAAAACATGTTATTTATGTTTTTAAAGCATATTAAATTTTCTACAATTTGAGATGAGAACCAGCTCTGTAGCGCAGAGATCAGAACCGGTACAGCCCTCCAAAATTGGCAATATTTTTGCAAAAAAGTGTAATTTTAACTTTTGCATTTTAACTTTGTAAATGTGCATATAGATATATAAAAAAACTTTTGATTGAATTACATTGTAAATACATTATTAATATACTAAATATGTATTTCTTGCTGATGTACATGGTTTTCCTTTCAAATTACATCGTGAGAACTCAACAGAGCCAATTTGCGAAAAATTCAGTTTTCCCATTTTTTGGATATTTAAGCATTGTGAGAAAACTATTAGACCTACAGACGGCGTTTTGTGCTTAAATTACAGCTAATACCATTCGCTACATCTTCCCCTATGAAATGAGTATTTTCCTTGATTTCGGGGTCAAAGGTTTACCGAATCTTAAAATTTCACCGTTTTGGAAAAAAATTAGCCAACTTCGGAGGGCTGTATTGGTTCTGTTATCTGAGCTACAGAGCTGGTTCTGGTCTCAAATTGCAGCAAATTTGATCTACTTTAAAAACGTAAATAACATGTTTTATGAAAAAACGCATAATTTAGGAAATATAGTGATAAAACTGAAAAAAGTGAGAAAATTTCGTGTTTTTTCGCGTGCTACGAGGTTAGCACAGGTCTTTCCAAGTTGCAAACTTGGATATAAACTACTGGTAGTGGTCCTAACATATTAAAAAATCAGAACTAGCCGTTAGTTTCCGATTTTAAGTACTATATGACTGGCCTACATTATACGATACGGTTATCAAAATCCAAGATACAAATCTTAAATAAACACCAATTACGGAGACGTAGATATGAGACGTTAGTTGTCCTAGGACATTGATACGATCCGCATCACACGTGTCACTTTATGTTATATGTCGATTACGTGTTATTTGTGTAAATTTTGTTAATAGTCTTTATTTTTTTTAATTTTAATGTATTAATGATCTGAAGTGAGTTAAACAACCTGAAGATGGAGCAGAAGTTCCGAAACGCGAATTTAAATAAGGTAAGCTTTCAAAAAGCTTGATAAATTATATCCACACCAGGAAAATAGTTTTCTAGTTAAAGCATAAAAAACTTTTTTTTTAATACACGCACGTATTTGAACGCGTCATTATAAATTCTTTCAACAAAAGTAATTAGTATTTGCACAGCTGTGTTTGAACAGATATTTTACACGGATGCTAATACACCAGCTGACAATGGAACAATTATTGCTTTGTGGTGGGAAAATATGGAAAACTGGCAACGTTGGTTTGTACGCATGCGCGCGAAAACTGGCAACATTGGTTTGTACGCATGCGCTCAATCAACGTGCGTGCGCCGCCAACTGTTTACAAACAAAACAAGTAAACTTTTCATCAAATGTAGAACTATTTATAATAAAATTGAAAAATCAGCCCAAAAGCTAACAACCAGGCTTGAACCTACGTTGGGTGTTCCAGCTGTGGCAATATAGGCCATGTGCTAAAAGCTCAATATGCAGAAATTAAAAAAAAAAGTTTAAAAACGTCAGCAATTTGCTTAGATGACGTCTTGGCGCCATTTTTTCTTTTCAGATGAAGCATTGTCGACCAAAATGAACATTTATTTAGTCTAGTTGAACTTGAACACTTTCAATGCAGCGGCTTCGAACTTACACTGGATTCCACGTTCACAGTGCAGTACAGAGCGCCCATAAGCCATGTTATCCATACGACAGTCTCAGCTATACTAGCCAACAAAAAACATCAACTCCCGTGTCACGCTCGGTCAGTTGACGCAACCCGCATGACAATAAACGTGATGTTCGCTGTAATGGTAGTAGCATGTCTATTCTCCCGTAAGACCTGTACTGCACGGTGAACGTGGAATCCAGTGTAATGAAGCTGCTTCCTTTCTGTCTTATTAGCGAATTTCCATAGGAAAAATAAGCTACTTAATCCCATGGTGAGTCCTAAAGTCGGGAGTGGTCAATGAGCACCGATCATGGTCCTCATAACACGTCTACACCTTCCGACGCAGTGGGTTCGAACCTGGTTACGCTGTTTCCCTTCTGCCATATTTCCGTAGCAAAGATAAGCTATTGAAGTGACTTTTACGGTGAGACCTAAGGTCATGAGAGGTCAATGAGCACCAAAAATTGTCCCCAGTACATGTCTACACCTTCCAACGCAGTGGGTTCGAACCTGGTTACGCTGCTTTCCTTCTGCCTTATTTCCGTAACAAAGATAAGCTATTGAAGTGACTCTTACGGTGAGACCTAAGGTCGGGAGAGGTCAATGAGTACCGATCATGGTCCCCAGAACATGTCTACACCTTCCAACGCAGTGGGTTCGAACCTGGTTACGCTGCTTCCCTTCTGCCTTATTTCCGTAACAAAGATAAGTT
>JAGFPH010000386.1:546544-570401 GCA_018207615.1 Philaenus spumarius | reverse complement strand
GACTCTTACGGTGAGACCTAAGGTCGGGAGAGGTCAATGAGCACCAAACATGGTCCCCAGAACACATTTTGGGGTATCATTAAAAACTGTGTATATATATATATGTGTGTGTGCACTCTAAAGGCAGTGTTTTACAACCAATTTGGTCCATATTCGGTACACACGTTGGTTTTATGGACGGTAGGCCTACACAAGTCGCTTGGACGAATTCGTTAGTTTAAAATACCAATAATATAATTATTATATAATATAATGCCTAATCAATTTTAACTCGGAAAGGATTCCATTTTCTTGCCCCACTGTTGATAACAATCTGCAAAGCCATAAGAAGTTCATAAGAAAGCCACATTAGAATTTCTTCAGAGCACTTATCGCGAAAACAATTTTTTACTTTGGTTTTATTATTTGAAACGACCACGCAACGCAAGTAAGGGTCGTCCATCATAAGCCAGGCTTGGGAAGCTCGATCAACATAAGGGAAGGGTTGTAGTTCGTTAGAGTATATATTGATTAAGGGGTCCGGTTGGTGGTTGCGAAAACAATTCTATAACTGTACATTGAAATAAATAAAACACGTGTATTGCAAATTATTCCAAGTAGTATCACACTAAGCATCGTTAAATGCAAATTAACACTGAAATAAAACTCACTATTTCGAGTTCAGAGAAGCTTTAAATGTACTTAAACAAAGTTTAACAAAACCTTTAAGTTTTGAAATTTGTTTGTAGTTATAATATTTTTTAAACTAAATTTGAGTTTAAAAAGAATACGAATAACACAAATTCTCATAAACATTATTTAAATAATCGTACACGTTTCAACGACAAATTTGTCATCCTCAGTGATAACGCTTTTTCAAAGACGGACAACCTGAGCAGCCGTCATCGGCTGGAAAACACGAGTATTCAATTAAAGCTCCCAATTAAACAACTGAAACGTTAAACAGTTGATTCACAACGCACCACCGAATTAGTTAACGAAATAAAATAGAAAATGTGGACTAAACAAGTGTACCTAGGCTATATCAAAATATTAGCAATCACATTCAAACGATTCAGAAACGCCAACACCGTATCAATGGTCTTTGTGACACCCAACCCTGCATCGTCTGAATGCAATCGTGTTCGCTCCCCAACCCTCGCGACGAAGCAAATGGAAACAGATTACATTTTTGTACAATATGATGGTGTCACTGAAACTACGACCGATTAGGACAGAAGCACTTGGATCGTAGCGGGGTGCGCCTAGATCCCGATGCGTGCACAGTAGGGCCAGGTTTTTTGTGCGAATGCCAGGATATTTGTATACAATAGAGCGACATAAACCTAACCTGAAAATGTTGTCGATTGTTAGAATAAACTGATTTGCCAAGTAGGTTGCTGTGGTAATAAATACAAATGCTTTCAAGAAATGTTTGTTGGTTCAGTATAGCCCCAACTTAAAATTGTGTTAAGCATTTGATCTAAATCAGCTTTTTTATTTATAAAATGTAACAACTGACGTTTGAATTATACTGCAGTAAGCGTTTTTCTTTGATTCGTTTGAGTTTCCTTTTATTTTGTTAAACTAACCTAAAAACGTCGTTGTTTGTGAAGAATAACAAACTGATTCTATAATTGCTAAGTTGGTTGCTATGGTAATGAATGTATATGCATTTCAACATACGTGTGTTGCTAAGCCTTAGATATAAATTAGCTGTTTTATCTGTTATAGGGCTGATAAATCCCTATTTTTTTTAATAGGAACCCTAAATATTGTTGGGATAAAAAGTAGAATATATTATTCTCTGAAAAGTCATCTACATGCAAAAGAAAGAGATTCGTCAAAATTGGTTCGGCCATTTAGAAGATTATCCCGGACAAACAGATAGACAAAAATGTAATAGTTCGATTACACAGCTGCATCGCTGTCTTGAGTTGAACCACAGATAAAAGAACTAGTTCTTTTATCTGTGGTTGAACGAATGTCCAAATTTAAGTTTATATGTTTTAGGGTTTCAACCGACTATTAATTGGGTTTGGCAAATTGGTCTACTCACGAAGGCGCTGCTTAGCTGCCTGTGTGTTCGAAATATATTACTAGAATTTGTTTGCACCTCAGTCTGTCGACCTGGCTCACGCTCTGCTTCGTTACGCTCGCAGATTCCTGCTGTCGGCATCGGATCAGAAGCTGCCCCCCCCCCCCCATGTAGATTTGAACCGGGTACTTTTGCGGTATTTTACGTTTTGATTGATTTTGGGGGAACCAGACGAGCTGTAAGGTTGTCTTAAATCAAAATCCGCAGAAAAATCTCCTATGTTTTACTTTGTTTGAATAAAACCCCAAAAAGTTTAATTTTAGTACAAAAATTAAAAAAAAATACCTAAGTAAAAACGCGTTTCCGGCCTTTGAGATTTTTGCTAACAAACTCGTCCGCTAACAACTCGTTGGCTATCAAATTCTAAAATCACAGGCAAACACTTCAATGTACTTAAATGTATACCAGGTGTTTTAAAAGTGCCCCCACCCCCCTTTAACTTTTGTGTTTGTTAAAACAAACAAATATCCTTTGGGGAACGATACCAACTTAGCCCAAAGTATCTTTTGAAGCAATCGGACATTTTAAGTGTCCCCTAAAAATGGGGGATTTTGGGGGCAACTCAAAATTTTTAAAGGGGAAGTATGGTCATGCGATACCTCATTTTTAAGGCTAGGAAAATGACGTAAAGAAAATAAAAATTGGACCACCCAAAACAAAATGGCGGCCCTAAACGTGTTGAAATAAATCGACATAAAGTTGCTAATATCTCGAAAAGGAAGAGTTTTTAGAAAAAATTTTAGAGACGGAAAATGTTTATTTTAAAGTTCTAAACATAAAATATTGCTTCCAAATCGATTTCGTACATTTTAAGTCGACTCCTACATCTTAGAAAATTTAAAAAAAATAAAATTTACGAAATCGATTTGGAAGCAATTGTTAGGTCAAACACTTTGAAATAAACATTTTTTGCCTCTTGGAATTTTTTCTAAAATCTCTTCCTTTTCGAGATATTAGCAACTTTATGTCAATTTATTTCAACACGTTTAGGGCCGCCATTTTGTTTTGGGTGGTCCGATTTTTCTTTTCTTTATGTAATTTTCCTAGTCTTAAACAGACCTTTAAAATTAGTTATCGCATGACCATACTGCCCATTTAAAAATTTTGAGTTGCCCCCGAAATCCCCCATTTTTAGGGGACACTAAAAATTTCCGATTGCTTCAAAAGATACTTTGGGCTAAGTTAGTATCGTTTATTAATATCCCAAAGGGTATTTGTTTGTTTTAACAAACACAAGTTAAGGGGGGGGGGGGCTTTTAAGACACCTGGTATATTAATATTGAGTTATTATGTATGTAATGGTTTAATAAATCTACACGTGTTGTTTAAAACCAAAATCTAAAAAAATACAGGGTTGATTTCAAGAACTAAGTCCTACTTTAAGAAAACTATTTCACAATCACGTCTCAATATTGCAGTAAGGACTGGTGTTAAAACGCCTTCTTTTTCATTTTTCAAATAGTAAACTCGTCAAACGTAATACAGTTAGGATATATTTGACGTACGCCGTATATTGAGCTATCTGTTATTGCATGTGTCTATGTGTGTGTGTTCTGTGTAGGGTGAAATTGGAAGGACTGAACAAGGAAATTGGGTAGGGTGGGGGGGGACGTTTATTGGAAAACCTTTCCCAGCTGTCCAACTTGGCAGTGAGGAGGCAATATCGAGATCTTTCTATCCTTGAAAAGTAGTTTTTTAATCAAACATAACCGATTAAGTTTGTACGCTTCACCGGGCCCTGAATAAATGAAGCCAATCAAACGGATTATCCTCGAAACTACTGTAAATTTAAGGTTTTACGGAAAATTAGCGTTTAAAAGATGAAATGTGAATTTATTATAAATTTATTGTAATTGTAATTTTGTGTAACAGATGGGTAGGCGGCCTATGTTTAAAGAAGCACAACCGAGGGAATGTAAGCCGTATTATTTCGATTACTTTAATTTAATTGGTTAAAATTTGGCAACTACTTATAAAGCAATATAACCTTTAATTCCCAGGCGAATAGAGAGCTGAAATATTTCATAATTGTTTCGTATGTGATACATTTTTACGAGTCCTCGCTTTTAGATGTTTTTGCGTTTAAGGAATGAAAACGGGGATACCAAATTAAAAAAACAATAATATTAATTAATTATTTCTCTTACAATTACATCGTGATAGGAATTACAAATCATTTCGTGACATTAATCACCTATTTACAAACGAAAAATACGATTTTTCAAAATCTACGTTTATATTAATACTAGCTGACCCGTACGGCGTTGCCTTGGTGATTGGTATTTTCAGTCTTTTTAACGTAATTGTATTCTTTTTAAGTGTTCAGTCAGTGAGTGGTATTTGGCTTTTATATATACAGATCTTAAATAATAAAAGCACTATTGTCATAATAATAAAAGATCTGAAATTACGATTTTAGTAACTTTGATCTCCCCAAACCCCTCCTAAAATTTCGAAATTTTTCATACCCTTTCTTAGTGAGCACCTATGGCCCTAGGAGGAAGCTACATACCAAATTTCATTTCAATCCGTTCGGTAGTTTTTGAGAAATCGTGATGAGTGAGTGTGTGGTATTTCGCTTTTATATATATAGATTATAAAGAGGTAAAAATTGTTTATTTGTATGCAGGTGGTAATCTCTGGAACTACTGAACCGATTGAAAAAATAGTTTTACTAATAAAACGCTACACTATCCCTAAGTAACATAGGCTTGAATTCATTTTGATAAAAACATGTTGTATTTCAATATTTGTAAATTTATTCGGAAAAAAATCTTAGGTTAGGCCTAGACTGATGAATCTACACATGTATTTACATTTATTACCATAGCAACCAATTGAATAAAATAACAGATAAAATAGAATAACAGATTTGCTCCAATACAGTATTTCCATTAACAGCTGATTTCAAACATTGAAGCAATTATTATTGTATTTCTAACTTTTAGGTTTGGCCTTTAAAGTGTAGACCTGAGCCTTGCTGGTTCTTTTAACCTTTATTATAACTGCTGTTATAAAATATACGAAATAATTTTATTTTAACAATTAACTTTATTTACCATCTTAGCTTTGGGGTTATTATTAATCCTACACCTTTATTATAAATATTACATAACATGATTATCTGTATAGATGGTTCCAACGGAATTGGCGTGCGGAGCACGCACGGCTTTCCCCTAGTCTATTGGAAAAATAATTCAATATTTATTTTCGCATTGTTTAAGATCCTATTAGTAAAAAATAAAAAAAACACGTAGGAACTAGAAATTTCCATCCAGGTATAACTGAATTCAATAATATATCTTTTTATGTTAGTCATTTAAAATCTTTTTCATCTAATTCTTTTACTTCCAGCATTTTAATAAACAATTTAATTCCGATGTAATATTGAAGTTAAAGAAGTGATATTTGGTAATCCTACATTACAATTCTGTTACATATATATGTATTTTTTTTTAGGTGGTAGGTTTTTCCTAATGAATACGCTCAATAATGTGAATGTAACCACAGCTTATAAAACCATAAATAACCTAAGTAATCATTTACTCCGACAGACAACCATAAGGAAGGCTGCAACTAACACAGGAGTCTATAACTAGTTTAGATTGTGATTGTTTTACATACGACAAACGGGTAGGCTGTTTGGAAAGCGTTTTACCCAACATTTACATACATTTACCCAATCATAGGAACGCCATTAACATAAAGTCCAATTACTCACGCCATTTAATTGATAATAACCATGAGTGTGTTGATTTTTAGATTAATTTTACACCCTTATATTTATGTGACAAAGGCAAAAACATGGACGATGTGGAGGAATTTGAGGTATATAGAGCATTTAAATTTAACAAACATGAACTATTAGACGAAAAACTCGACATTCAGTCACATTCGCTTTATGTCACAGCTATGAGAATCCAAGATAACGAAGTAAATAAGCGTGGTTAACATCTGGTTCTGCAGTCTTCCTTCGAACTGCCTCTAAATGTTTGTGCAATGTACATGTTTTTAATGTTTTAATGTTTTTTATGTACGTAATATATACTAGGGGCTCTGTCCCTGGACGCTTCGCGTCCCAACCCCGCCTAGGCCTTCGGCCTCAGATGGCTGCTTCGCTTCACTCGCAGTTGGAAAATTCGCTAAAGAATCTCGTTAATCTTTGGCTCGTTTATATATAGGTGACCGAGCATAAATCAGCTGTTTTATTTGGCAGCTGACTCAAATTCAATAAATATTATCTCCATAAGAATAACATGGGAAATTTGAAGGATTGTGTGCCGGAGCTTCTTCTCGGATGAATAGCGGCTAAACGGATGATTGGATCTTAAATCTGATGGAAAACGTCAGTTTTAAATAAAATTTTCTACAACTTTTGTATTTAATTTTTTTTTGCTATCTCTTACAGTTTTCTTACAAAATGCGATCAAAGTGGAAAATGGAAAAATTAAAAAAATCTAAAAAGTCTTTCACGCCCAAAAGGTGCTTCCAAAATATAAAAATTTTAAATTCTGGCAATATTTCCAAAAGTTTCTCGCCAAGAGCTTTAATTCAAGTATAAGGTTGAGGGGGGTCCGATTACGGGAAGTGATTTATAATTAATGTCAGTGAATCAGTGTTACCGTCTAGCTTTATACAGGGTGTCCCACGAAGAAACTCTCAGGACTCGTTCTTCAGGTGAAAATAACAAAAAAGTTCATATAAACATAGGACCCAAAACTCTTCGTTTCCCAGATATCCGCCATTTTGTTTTTGTGCAAAATAATTCATATCTAGAGAACGGTTTGACTGATTGAGTTCAAACTCGGCATGAAGCTTAACCTAACAATGATAAATAAGCGATTATTCCAATCGTGCGTTTAAAAATGGCGGCTGTTTGAAAATTTTAAACCTAAATTACTGAAAAACCGTACATTTCAGAATGAAATTTGGTATGTAGCTTCCTCTAGGGCCTAGGTGCTCGCTAAGAAAGGTTTTAAAAAAAATTAGAAATTTTAGGGGGGTTTGGGGATGTTAAAGTTACTAAAAATCCCCATATTTAACTTTGATTCGTCTCTTCGTGCAAAGCCGGATCGGGCCAGCCATTGTTTTAATATTTGACGAACTCAATTGAGTGGGAAGATATGATGATGGAACATAAGGCCCGAAACAAGTAAGGAAAAGAAAATTAGAAGTCACAGACAGTGTAAGTACTTTATAACTTGTTAGTTATATTTTTTTTAAAGCAATAGGAAATCGAATTTCAGTCACTACCGCCTAAAAGATTAAAATTATGTACAGTATATAAATTCCACTAACTTCCAACAAGCTAGAGAGATACAACTTGATGCATAGTATGGTGATAAACAAGAAAGAAAATTGTCTTTCCGACCGTTTGAGTCCAAGGCGAGAAATGAAATAACTACCCATAAAAATACAAAATAATTCGTGCACTTTTTATGGAACTGGCAATAATAAAACGATAAAAATAAATAAATATTATAGTTTTTTAGTTAAATTAGCTAAAATAAAAAAGTTTAATATAAGAAAATATTTTAGACAAGGACAAACGTCTTTTGATTTTGCACCTAACGAACTGTCCAAAATAAAATGAAAATACTAATAATACAGAACTATCTCTTTTAACGTTCAGCAGACAATCATTTCCAAAACACGATGAGGACTTACACAGAATATAAAACCATACAAGAAATGTAATATTATTTAAGGTTATTGCAAACTTGAAGAGTGAAAGAATGTGTCCAATAAGACGTGGAGGAGCAGTTGTCCCTCCCACCCCCTACCCTGGACGTCACGAGTTAAAATGCAATTTCCCCTCCCCCCGTCCCCTTCAGGTCAGTTTACCCCGGAATAGCGCGTTCAACCACAGCCATAACAACTTCAATATTACAGCTTATTTCAGGAGAAATGTTATTATTGAAATAGCATTGCAGTTAGGAATCGCCGGTTTATATTTCCAATTACTTTAAGACTTCTGGCCAGCAATTGTATTTTCTGGAATTATACTGTTGTTATTCTCAAATATGGATGATAAAAGTTATTTGAAACAAGTTGGAGTAGTATTAAATGTTTGTTTTATTGTTCAGTTATTTTATGTAAATTTAGTTAACAACCAGATACAATTATAAAATTAATTTTCTATTTGATAGCATAAAACTTGAACACAAAATCTCACAGTTTGACTATGGTAGCTCCGTGCGTCACTGAAGATGTCGACTTTGTCGTTGAAACTCGTTTGAGTTAATAAAAGTATTAATTGTGAGATTTTGTGGTTCAATTTTATTCTATCCAGTATATCTTCCCACAAATCAAAATGTATTTATAATTTTGTTGCTTTGATTTATATTTAGAGTTTTTCTTTATTGAAGATTTATTTTATAACCGAAGTATGCAGTTTTTATTCGTTATTATTGTCTACTAGGGGAAAACCCAGCGTGCTCCGAACGCCAATCCCATTGGAACCTTCTATACACATAATCAGTTATGTTTCCTTTATAATAATGGTGTAGGATTAATAATAACCACAAAGCTAAGATGATAAATAATGTTAAATGTTCTAACAGCAGTTACAATAAAGGTTAAAAGAACTAGTAAAGCTCGACTCTATACTTTAATAAAACCTAAATACAAATAGTTGCTTCAATGTTTGAAATCAGGTGTTAATGGAAATATTAGAGAAAACAGATGTTTTATCTGTTATTTTATTAAATTGGTTGCTATGGTAATTCATCAGTCTTATAGGCCTAACATAAAAAATGTTTTTATGAAAATGAATTATAGTCCATGTTATTCAGGGATAGTGTAACTTTTTATAAGTAAAACTATTTTTTCAATAGTTCCAGCGATTACCCCCTACATACAAACAAATTTTACCTCTTTATAATATTAGTATAGATTCAGTTTATGATGGTATCTGTTTTTTTCTGATTAAATAATGTTGTGTTTTAAAATAGTTGTCTCTATTGTTAATTATTTTTAGTGGTAGCTGTGATAAGCAGTAGTTTTTGTTCGATCAATCACCTGAAAGCTGACGTAAGTTGACCGAATTTCGAAGATTAAGTTTATGTTCCAGGGTTTCAACCAACTATTTGAGAAAATCGTCTACTCACGAAGACGCTGAATAGCTGCCCAAGAGTACGAATTATATTATTCGAATTTGTTTGTTTAAAAGGGTACTTTTATGGTATTTTACGTTTTGATCTATTTCTGGGCTCTAAGGTCGTGTAAAAAAACAAAATGTGCCTCAGAATAACGAAAAGTTCCATTCTACTACGAAAAATATCAAAGTTAAATTTATTTCAAATTATTTCAAAATACGTGCTCAGGAAGTTAAATTTGTATTGGCTAACAAAATAGTTCGTGCGGTTTAAGAAACAAACGCGTGTACTAAACGTGTTCTTGGGACCATTATTGGTGCTCATTTACTACTCCTAACCTTAGGTCTCAAAATAAAAGTCACTGCGTAGCTCATCTTTCCTTTGGAAATTTGCTAATGAAGTTTAGAGTTTTAGACTTATAAGGTTAGGTTTATAATTTAATTTAGGTAATAGTCCATGCAATATTATCTGGTTTATTTTCGGGAAGACTGGATCAATCTTACCCACATAAATATTTAAAATTTAGTTAAAGTCGTTTAATGTATATAACTGTATAAGTTCCTTTTCAAGGTTAAAGGACGATTAGAAGAAACTATTTAACACAAAATAACTGAAGTTAATCATTAATTAATGCTCTATCAGTCTCTGAGCGTGATCCAGAATATAAATAGATCGATACGACCCTTTTAGTTATTCCATAACGTGACTACGCGTGATCTTCTACACTGGATTCCACGTTCACCGTGCAGTACAGAGCGGACGTTGAAAACTATATAACATCGCAAAGGATACAAATTGGCCTTTAAAACTGATATTAATTTTGAAAAAGCTCTCAAAACTCAGAACAGACTGCCCTTACAAGGCGAGTTGAATTTTTAACTTGGCATGTGACAACTGCAACATGCATTATACAGGTTAGACAGGACATACATTCAAAACACGTTTTAAAGAACACATACCCAATAGCTAATCCTACCATACCCATTGTAAATACGCAGAACAGTACCCTTCTATGTCTGAGTAGGGACGCCGAAAGACGACAAACCCCTGAAATAGATGCAGCTAGTCTGAATTCGGTCTGAGCGGGTTTACAGGTTCGATTTACTTGCTTCATATGCAGCTAAACCTAACAAATGTAATTAGAAATTTACATAAATAACGGAACAATAAAACAAACTTTTAATATTACTCCAAACCCAACTTGTTTCAAAGAACTTTCATCTTCCATATCTAAGAATAACAACAGTAAAATTCCAGAAAATTGCTGGCCAAAAGAGACTTTAAAGTAATTGGAAATATAAACCGGTGATTCCTAACTGCAATGCTATTTCAATAATAACATTTCTCCTGAAACAAGCTGTAATATTGAAGTTGTTATGGCCGTGGTTGAACGCGCTATTCCGGGGTAAACTGACCTGAAGGGGACGGGGGGAGGGGGAGGGGAAATTGCATTTTAACTCGTGACGTCCAGGATAGGGGGTGGGAGGGACAACTGCTCCTCCATGTCTTATTGGACACATTCTTTCACTCTTCAAGTTTGCAATAACCTTAAATAATATTACATTTCTTGTATGGTTTTATATTCTATATAGGTCATAATCGTGTTTTGGAAACGATTGTCTGCAGAGTGGTAAACGAGACGGTTCTGTATTATTAGTATTTTCGTTTTATATTGGACAGTTCGTTAAATGCGAAATCAAAAGACGTTTGCCCTTGTCCAAAATATTTACTTATTTTTACCTTTTTTGTTATACGCAGGACATACAGGCTTTGTGGGTTGTTGGTTCTGCGACGGTTTTGGGTAGTTTCGGGCGCTCGGGTGGTATTTGAGGCATGTTCTTGAATGTGTGTGCGTGTGTTTGAGAGTGTAAGTGTGTTTATGTATTATTATGTAGCATAATTAACTTTTAGTTACATTTTACTTAGTAGACAAATGTGTATATTTTTTAGTTTTTATTCATTATGTTTTAGAAGTAATTATTATTTGTAGTTTTGCTTCTTCATTAATTTTTATTTGTAACATGAATTTTTATGTATTTGTGTATTTTTTGTTTCGAGGTTAAGTGGAAGAGAGGACCCAATGGTCCTAACTTCGCCTCGATAAATAAAGATTATTATATTATTAAATACTTATACTAACATCCATAGAAATGTTAAACATATGTTCCAAGGGATCAATAATATTAATGTCCTGGAAAAATTCCATATCTCACACCCAAACTCAATATTAAACGAATAAACCCTATTTTAAATCCAAAATCACATTCGATATCATTATCAGAGCGGAACCACCATTCCAACACGCTTCAGTACTGACGCAAGAAGGGTACAAGATGAACTATATGCGTACTAAAATGTTCATAACAAGTTTGTTTGTGCTGTGTGTTTTTAAATGTAATGCGTTTTGTTTTTTCTTGACAGACATTAGATTAGATAAAATAAAACCTGACCACAAAATCTCACAATAAATACGTTTACTAATCTCAAACGCGTTTCAACGACAATGTATCACTGATGATGGAGACATTGTCGTTGAAACGCGTTTGAGGTTAGTAAACGTATTTATTGTGAGATTTTGTGGTCAGGTTTTATTTTATCTAAGTTACTTTCTCACAAGTCAAGCTCATTAGTTATTTTATAAGGCATTAGATTAAATAAATGCAGTGATTTCACGTGAGTTTTAACCGATTCGACAATGCCTGAATGAAACGTGCGTCATAGAGATGAAACACAGAACTGCGAGCAGTGTCCTACACAGAATAAAAGTATTTATTGAACCGTCATCATATACAGGCCAAACTCAAAAATTCGACTCTCATTCCGGAAAATCAAAGACCCCTCACTTTTTCCAAGGTCTTTGAGAGACTTGTTTATTCCCATCTCACCCAGCATCTCAATTCGTAATTCGTAATCCGATCTGAGCAATTTGGCTTTCGAAGCGAACACACCACAACACTCCAACTTGTAAAACTTCTCAACGGCCTTTCTAATGGCTTCAACATACGAAACCAATCTATCGCAGTGTCCCTGGACATATCAAAATCCAGGCACGAAGGCCTGCTTTACAAACTAGCCTGCAGCCCAGTTCCTCCGTGCTATGTACATCTCATAAACTCATACCTCGGCAGTAGAAGGTTCCAGGTTGCTGTCGAAGGTCCTCTATCATCTCTAGGACCCATCGAGGAAGGAGTTTCTCAAGGCTCGGTTCTTGGACCGTTATTGTTGCCAACGACAAAGATGAACAATGGAATTTAACAAAGTTTTACCACAGATCTCTTAACCTGGAATATCGTTTTTCAGTCATCCAACAACAGTTGGATAGGCTGCAACCATGGTTCAGGAAGTGGAGAATTGCAGTAAACAAAGATCCAATTCCCATTCCGTCCTATTCTCTACAATACGTAGACTACCTAAAGTTCAACTAAGTCTAAACAAATCCTCCATAGCTTGAACTCGTCATGTCAGATATCTTGGAATCACCTCTGACTCTAAATTAAAACTGTCCTGTCATGTCAAGCGTACACTGTCAAATCTCTCACTGGTAGACTCCTTCCAGTCATAAACTTCAAGAGCCCTCAACCACTTTATCAGGTTGTCCATGTACAAAACATACATAAGACCACTACTCACGTACGCTTCCCAGCTTGGTATTCTCTTTTGTCTGTTGCTTGGAAGAAAATGTTGGACTCCTTCCAAAACAAAACTCTCCGTTGGATCACCAACTCCCCATGGTACGTATCGAACGCAACCGTCTCCCAAGGACAAAATCCCCACACTCGAGGACTTCATCCTAAAGCTTACCAAAACACTCAGGCGCAAAGCCCAAGGTTCTCACCACACACACACTTTCACCAAATCATCACTGATCCTGCACCTCCGCAGGAGATAAGAAAATGTCCCTTATGTCAGGTTTACGACATTTAAAAATCCAAGCTCATTCTTAAACGCTATAAAATGTCTTCCAAATTAAGTCAATACAATTTTTCTACAACGACATTCTTTAGTTTCAGATATTAAGCCATTGTATTTTACAGATGCTGCTAACCGTTTAGACCAAGTTCTTGTTAA
Source organism: Philaenus spumarius (assembly GCA_018207615.1). Classification (NCBI taxonomy): domain Eukaryota; kingdom Metazoa; phylum Arthropoda; class Insecta; order Hemiptera; family Aphrophoridae; genus Philaenus; species Philaenus spumarius. The sequence goes on along the minus strand of JAGFPH010000386.1, from coordinate 557,159 downwards.
CTTGCTATAGTCTCGCAGGTTTATTTATGCAAACCTTTAATTCTGTCCACAGGCTCTTTGCTACAGCTTCCGTGGTCTCCGGAACAAACTCCAGTAAGCTAAACAGGCCGTGAGATGCACTACCCACACGCGTACATCTTCGCACAAGGTTATTACGGCTATAATTGTCAGAGTTACTACTCTCACCTGATTTACATACACAGTGTCAGCATTGCTAATTGCATCACTTACTAACTCAAGGACACTTACTACACATATATCCCTTCCTTCACAATCGCGTTCAGTTGTAGGTAAAAGTAACTAGGCGGGTTTTAACTCAACTATTATCTGTTTAATTATACAAAAGGTCAAAAGATTAGATTTTAAATCGCTGTGATTTATGGCGTGGTCACGCGGAGGTTTAGTGTTTAGCTATTTCGTTGAGTACGAAAAACCACATCAGTTTAACAAACGCTTACTCGCATTAATTTTGTTTCAAGTCAAAAGAGGTAAAAGTATAGAAAACAATAAATAGAAGTTATCGTTGGTTGCGTTTCTCTAAAGTGACAACGTTTCGCCTATTCTTCAGGCATTATCAATCCTCTTTAAAGTTTTTTTATCTTGCGCTAGAGGACTCCACCCTAGCTCGCTTCGCTCACCCACTATTTGTGGCGAAGCAAATGCAAACATTATATTGCATACTCTCGTATTTTCACGGCAATGACGATTGATTAGGGCAGACTGTGAACTATACATATTCCAAGACAGAGATTCCGTATACAAAACTATCCAACTCTCTTATTGAAATAACTAGGGGCTTAGCTCACCAACCCTGCTACGACTCAAGGCGAAGACAAAGCAAACAGATTATTGCGTACTGATATGTTTACGATAGCTTAGGACAGAAGCACTTGGGTCAAAGTAGGGTGTCATATACTTAATGTAAGACAGAAATAGAAATAGAGATTCACCATACCCGATAATTGACGTGCGTTGTTATCCACTATTAATATTGAAATAATCAACAGTCAACATTTTAAACAAATTATGATTAAGCCGACTAAAGGAAACAATATAACATGTAACACCACATGTTTAAATTATAATACAGTAGGGATTTTTCGTTGATTCTTGTTTGCGTTTGCTTTCATCTAACCTAAAAAAAACTGTTGGTTGTGAATAACAATACAACTATTATCTGATTCTAAATTTGTCAAGTTGGTCACTATAGTAATAAATAAATGTTTTCATGAATCATGTTTTGGTTCAATATAGACCTTAAATAAAATTGTGTCAAGTTTTTGATCCAGTTATTTTATTTATAATATGTAACAACATATGTTTAAATTAAAATACGGTAAGCCTTTACGCTGACATTTTGCTTTTATTTTGTTAACCTAATCTAAAAAAGCTAAGTTGGTTACCATAGTAACGAATGTAAATGCATTCAACATACGTGTGTTTGCTAAGATCCAAATCAGCTGTTCTATCTGTTACTAGGCTAAGAGTTTACTACCAAACGTTTACCATTTTACTCCTTAAAAAGTAAAATTTTGCAAAATACTTACTTAGTGGACGTTTATGACCCCCATAAGAATATAACTTTAAATATTCGTATTATTATATTAATTAGTCATTTCTCTACGTCGATTCTACGCCCGTCAGTCAGTCAGGAAAAGGGCGCTTAGACATATAGACTAGAGGGCTCCATCCGTAATAGTCCATAGACAATCATGTTTATGTAATTTTTTATATCAAGGGCAGAGAAGCCAAGGGGTATAAATGTAGTGAAGTTAGTTTTGAGAAAACTCAGTTTAAAGTTAAACTGTTATAATCTAATCCAGGTAAAACCATGATCACTAAAACTAGTATGTTTTTAATTGCTAGGTTCTAGACTAAAATAATAACAAATATTAATTAGATTTTCACCCTCTTATTCTTTGTTATCAGCATTGAAGAAACAACACTATAAGAAGCGAAACCCACATGTTATCAGAGGTAACACTTTTCAACAGTCGAAAATGCCTAGTTTGGATCGAGGCCAACAGGTACCGCCAGCAGCATCGCCGCGCGGACTGTACTTTCTTTATGGAGACTGTACATTACGTGCCCGCCCCTAGTGTCAACTTCACAGAGACCAAATAGTTTTGTCGATGCGTAAACGTAAACAACTGCTATGCTCTCCTTAGGTGATTTAGCCTATGGGTTGAGTTATCTTTAATTTTAAAAAAAAACAGGTTTTAGAGGAAAGATGTGGGATTCTACCCATCTCATTTTCTACATGAAATATATTTTTACGTAATTGTACACATTGAAAAAGTAAAATGCAAACTTACTTTAATTCAGGAATCATCTGACATAAAATTTTCAGTACGCGAGGATGTTTTAATTTTTCAAGTTACGATGTTTCGTCAGCGGGAAACTTGTAGGAAATTACAAGAACTAAAATTGTTGTTTAAACATGTTTTGTCTCCAAAACCCCGTTTTGGTTTTTAATGTAGTTGATTAACGACAGTAAAATTGCTCTCGAAACTAAAAGGTCCTGCCACAAACGCTCCATTGGTCCGATCACGATATTCTATTTATTTATTCTGGATTCACGTTTTTATTCATTAGTTTTCATAATAACGTATATTTTAGTATTTGTTTTTATTGCGTTTGTAAATCATTTCGTTGATTTATAAAAGTTTTGTAAATCCTATTTTAAAGTGAGAAAACAATAACTGAAAGAGAAGAGCATCTCGTAGTATTTTGTTATAATTAACTATATTTTAAAATAATAATCTATATTATTAAATGATTTTTGTCGAAAACCTATTTCCAATCGCCCAGCCTCTCCTAATGGACCGATTGTGAAGATTTAAAAAAAAATGTGTTTATTTTTTATCTCTAGATATATGTCATCAAGCAATGCTTTTTTTTGTAACATTCGAGACTATAAAAATTCTAATTTAATGCATTTTCCGTTTTTTTTTATTTATTTGAAAAAATAAAAAAGGACGAGGTTGGTTGATAGCTCAATCGAAAGAGCTAAAAATTTAGAACATTTACGCCGCTTACAGTACCCTTCTATATCTCTTATAGATTTCCTGTTATATAAATTATTGAATTATTGTAAAATTATCGTAATTATTGAATTAGCAATGTTAATTGTGTAACGACAGTTATTCTAGGTCTGTGCTTCACGTGTACCGTATGCGTTTTTTATGCGTTTGCTTTGTAATTATTGAATTATCGTTGGGGAAGTACATTATCGGCCTATTACGTCGGTATTTTTCTACCAATTTGTAAAAAAAGTGTAATTTTATTCGTTTTACACTACAGAGTTACAGCAAAATATAAAAATCCAATAAATTGAGTTTATTTTAACAACTGACATTTTAAAATTACGCCATGTTATTTAAATGGGAGAAATTTGTGAAAGATCCATTAGTTTGGGCATCACCAGTTAGGCTCATGACAAATGTACCAATTAGAAGCCCAAACATTCCCAAAAATATAAAATTTATCATTTCCTCATTTTAAGTTTGTTAAAAAATACAAATTATAAAATCTTAAAAATTCCCCACGTTTTTTATTTTTCTCTAGAAGCTCGCCCTTTGAGAGAACCTTTCAACGTACGCTCATAACATATATTTCAATTTGAAGCCTAAATCTTCTCATTGTGTCATTTTACTACTTCAATTAGGGATTAATAATTCAAAAAGGAATTTAGGAATTCAAACCGTTGTGGTAAATTGTATAGTATTTTTGTATTTACAATTAACAGCTGATTTATTATTAGTAAAATGTCTAACTACGTGCTTTTAATAATCGGACAGCTGATCTAGTTATTGTGTTATTTGCCTATACATTTAAACACAAATGTAACATTTATAAAGTAATTCATTATTAAACCTTAAGTGTGACGTTTATAAAATGTCTGATATCAATAAAACGACAAATTACAAATTTTTTAAATGTAATTATCTATTGCGGTTACATTTTTAACGTGCGTACAAAACATAATGAAAAACTTGTTTAAGCTATTGTATACAACTGTATTTCAATTTTAAGCTTAAGCTTTCTCATTGTGTCATTTTACTACTTCAAGTAGGGATTAATAATTTGTGCTTTGAACATTTGTGCCATGATTGCGGTCCAAATAACAGTAAGTTATATATTTTTTAATATAATATAAAATATATCATATTAAATTTCATAAATTATAAAGGGTTTTACGTTTTTTTTCATCTATATTACAAAATGTAAGATAATGTTTCTTAAGGCTGAACTTTTAGGAAATCGCTCCTACCAACAGGTGTTTCGGACTCGTACAGTTTTTTTTATTTTAGTATCAAATTTTCGTAAACTTTTTGATTGAACTGCATAAAATATTTAATGTTAACGTTAAAAAATAAACGAGAAATTATATATTTATTTATTTCAAACCTACGCAAAAATACAAGTTTTTTTAACATTGATGTCATGGAGGGTTTTTAAAACAATTCCGTTTTGCCATTTCTTATTTAAAGTCTTTTAATTTCTGTATCATCGGGTTTTATTGAGTTTGGATTAGTTTTAGTAGTATATCAAAGATTACAGAAATTCCATATTACTGTATTCTGTGGTAGTATGCTCTGGTGGGAATTTATTAGAAGGTTCTGGGCAATTTTAAAGATTTTCGATATAATATATCAAGTTCCCTACAGTGCTCTTGATCGTTTAACGCCAAATCCCCATTCCAATTTTTAAAGTAAAGGCTTTAGGGCCAGTTCCTTTTTGTGGAAACTGCAAATCCAGCCCCTAAGTGTGGAGTATTTTTCCGGAGTATTTTTTAGTTTTAGTTTTAAAAAATTATCAAAATACATAGAATTTCATCTGTAGAATAAATTCTTGTTTCATACAAAGTATTAAATTTATTACAATTTATATTACAAAAAGTATTAAATTTATGCCACATTTTATAATTTGGTTATTAAAAACGTTATCAATAATAAATCATTGTTCAACAGTACTGTATAATATAGTTGCAACGTGCGCCAAATATTGAAACATGTGCTTGCTCCCTCCAAAACGAAAACTAAATTATTCTCTTCGTTGGGGATGTTGAAAGGAGGTCAAAGCAGTTTGTGCCAGACAGTGCAAGAGGCAGATATATTCGCGGTCTGGTGGTGCGGCGAAATTTAAACTCTGCCTATAATGTCAGTTTCGTCTCAAGGAGCAGCAAAAGACTAGTGGCGCTCCGAGTGACTTCGAAATGAACTAACATGCAAGCGTCCGCTTATAATAGCCCATTAGGTTTCGCTTCTTATAGTGTTGTTTCTTCAATGTTATCAGCCAATATTTGATAAAAGCTGTCAGTTGTACCCCTGGGCTGTTAACACGTCCACTGCTAAGGACGCACATGTGAGCTAGACACTGAACACTATGAGAAGCGGCTCATAGCACAGAGGATATAAGTTATTACTTACTCTGTGCTCATAGTGTTCACATGTCAACCCCCATATTGCGAGAATTTTCAATACACAATGCATTGCGTGCTTCGCACGCCAACCCCCGTATTGGGAGAATTTTCAATACAGAGAGCAGTCCGTGCTTCGCACGCCAGTTTTAAGCCTATGTGCTATGGACGCACATGTGCTATGGACACACATGTGCGTCCGCTTTAAAATATTAGTGATTATTACGTATAAAAGGTCAAAAATAAAGTAATTTCTACTCATTTAGGCTATACATATAAAAAAGGTCAGTTCCTAGCACAGGAAATATGAAATTTGCGTAGCAGTGAACGTGTTAACAGGAATTAGAAGTTATGTAATAAAACATAGGTTACAAGTAAATTACCTATGTAAAGTAAAGTGACTTGAATCACTTGTATCTCTTCACTGCTAAGCCAAATAGTTCTTCTAGCAAGTAGTTTTTTTTCGCCACTAGATTTCAGCACAAGATAGACTTACAGTTATATTCCTTGGCCACAAACATTTAAAGTGTTGAAGAGCCAGTTTCTGCACTTAATTCCATTATTCAAAAAGTGTTAGTTCATATTTCAATTTTAATTGGGACAAGATAAAAATGATCACATTTTGGATTTAACCAATACTTCCAACTATTTATATTCATGAAAGTTTTCATTTCTGTCAGCAGTCGCAAGACTGCTTTGTTAAATTTGTTTAACCAGTACCTACTGCAATGGACGTACCTGAATCTTAGATCGCATCAGAACTTATCTACATTATGAAATCTAAATCACTTTAACAAAAAACTGAAAGAAACTATGCGGTTTCTCTTCAAAACCATGTAATTCATTATAGAGACATATCGATTTAAAATAGATACATCGATTGTAAACTGAGATTTCTCAAAAGTTAAAAACTGTCCATTTGAAAATATTTACGAAAAAAAAACACACCTAAGAAACTATAAGCGTGATGAATGATTTGAAGGAGGCTAGAACACTGGATTCTAGAGGAATCCAGTGCCATCATTATCCACTTCCCAAAACAAGTCTGTCAAAAGTTCTGAGCCTTCAAAAGTGACGAATTTGAGTAATTTCCTTGTGCTTCTTCGCGCAGCAACAATCTGGTTTACACAACTACGATTTTACAACAACGATTACATAAATTCCGTTTATTCCAACGTTTTATTCCATATTTTTAAAACAAAAATTTTAAAGTTTAAAAAATATCATCTCCGATTATAACTGTTTTATTGAGATTGGATGATTTTTGTGGATAAAATATTCAGAACAAGTTGACTAATCAATTAAGCAGTCACCAACTTCACACAGCACACGGTTGAGATTGAATCTGCCACTTTCTGGGTTAAATAGTTTTCTACAGGTCTATAATCATCCTATAATATTGACGAATAAAAACACTTAACAGCAGAGCTAACGTTGCGTTGTATGCCTCTACAATGTTAATCTGTCTTTTGCTGACACTGCACACTTGATCAACACTCTTCCCAGAAAGAATTATCATGTCGCGTAATTCCCAGAACGACTAAAACTAAATGCAGGCGTTTCACTATTTATATGGCCGCTTTAGTGCGTTATAACTTTACTTATAAGTAAAACTGTCCAGCATGATAAGACGGTAACCTCGTCCTCCGTTTCTTCTCGACTCTGCGAAATGAGATCCTTTTTATAACCCTACTTTATGATCTGAGTCAAACGTATAACAAAATCGATTTAAACCATTTTCATTCTAGATAAATATAAGTATCGTAATTTGTAAGGAGTTATTATCCGATGGAATTGTAAAACAGGCTTACAGGGCAATCGATCGAGTTATGTGATGAGAATTGAACAATTTGTATTTTTTAAACTTTTATATCTCAGCAAAAATATCTTTCTAATATACCAAGTGTAACATAAATCGTGGATACACCTAGATATAATTTAAATGGATGTGGGTATTTAAGTGGTATAATAGGTATTGCAGAGGTTTACGTTGATATAACAATCAGTATAAACTATATCGAGATGTATCATGACTTATTTTACACTCTGTATATAAAACAATGTAAAGCTCCATAATGCAACATGTTAACTATGTCCGGAGTTTAAATAAAATGTTATCGAGCTACAAATGTATGTATGTTAAGTTCTAGGCTAGTCGTTTGTACTGGGAAAGTATCAAGAAAAACATTCATTTTTGTATTTCTAACATCCAGGATTAATAATTTATAAGTGTATTACCTTATTTCTATCCGTCACAAACCGTAGTTTTTAGACAATTGGTTTCGACAACTATATTTTCATCGTCAGAACATTTAAAACGCAGACACAATAACATACTCAACACATAGTAGGGTCTAATACGCATAAACAAATTTTTCACATTATTAGTCCATTTCCATAAGGAAGATGAGTTATTGCAGTGACTCTTACGGTGACATCTGAGGTCGGGAGTGGTCAATGAGCACCGATCATGGTCCTCAGAACACGTTTTTAGATCTCATTAAAAACCGTATATATATATATATAATATGTATGTAGCTCTCTAACATCCACATTTTGAGTCCGATTTGGTAAATATTTGGTAAAGACGTCGGTATTTTTAGCCAACAAAAAACCAACAACTGGAAGCTCGTTTTTAACTTAAATTTGATAAAGATTTTTCTTACTAAAATTAAAATTTTTAGGGTGTTATCTAAAAAAAATTAATACAGGCTATTATTCCGCACATTTTGTTTTCTCCCAAAATCGATAAAACGAAAAACACATAAAAGTACGGGATGGGGACAGCTTCTATTCCGAGGCCATCGGCAGGGATGCAAACTCGCAAAGCGCAGTCCATAATCCGAGGGTGTAAAGCGCAGTTCATAATCAGAGGGTGCAAAGCGCAGTAAATAATCAGAGGGAGTAAAGCGCAGTCCATAATCCGAGGGTGCAAAACGTAGTCCATAATCAGAGGGTGCCAAGCGCAGTCCGTAATCCGACGGTGCAAAGCGCAGTCCATAATCCGAGGGTGCAAAGCGCAGTCCCTAATCCGAGGGTGCAAAGCGCAGTCCCTAATCCGAGGGTGCAAAGCGCAGTCCATAATCCGAGGGTGCAAAGCGCAGTCCATAATCCGAGGGTGCAAAGCGAGTTTTTCCGCTGCGAGAGGAATGAATCAGAGTGTAAGCCATACCTGGAGGCTGAGTTGCAAAAAAATCTACTAATATGGTTCGTTGACGCAGGAAGCTATTTAGCTCCTTCATTATTAGACCAATTTTCCAAATATTTGTTTAAAACCCTAAAACATAAACAATGGATCGGCGTAGGGTGTTGTTGTTATATCCTGATGTAGGACCAGGTTTTTTGTGTGAATAACAGGATTGCTTGTATAGTAGAGTCATAAACAGTTTGAAATATTTCCACAATAAACGTAATAAATGTATACTTGAAATAATAATTTATACAATTAAAGATGTATAAACAAACTAGCCGAATACCCGTGCTTCGCTACTGGGAATTTGTTTTGCATAACTATGTTACATAATTAGTAGTAATATTTTTCTCTCATCTTTTATTGCACGAAAGTGAATCATTACATAATATTTTCAATTTGTTTGGTATTTATTGCTCACTGGCGGCCCGTCAATCGTCTTTGTCATGGTATTTGGACTGAATAAATTAAATCAATTTAAAATTAAAGAATTCAGAGAGAATAGCGTCTTCCTTTTCAACCGCTAAATCTACAGACTGGTAAATCACAGTCTTAGCTGGATGTTTGCAGATCGCCCAGATACGTCTTTATGCGAATACATAGATCGGGATAGTTTTTGATCAGCTACGTCTTTAAATATTTTCTTAAAATTAATTACCGAGTTCCAAATTTCAGCTCTCTAGCTTTAAGGAAAGAATACCGATTAATATTTATTGTCTTTAGTGGTTGCTATTACATTTTCGCCCCTTAGCACCACGTAACAAAATGTAAATTGGTTTATTTTTTAAGAAATAACAAAACTTCAGCTCTCTAGCTTTAAGGAAAGAATAACAATTAATATTTATTGTTTTAGGGGTTCTTACTACATTATTTCTACCCCTTAGCAGAACGTGACAAAATGAAAAACTGTTATTTTTTATATAAAAGGATAGTATGTCCGTCTATGTGACTTTTTTTGTAATATAAGTAGTTTACTTACTTTACATATATTGTTGGCTGACCATAAGAGTTAGCGCAATAGCTCATATTTCCTATATAAATTCGTTAAGATTTCCATCGAAATCTGTAAACTAGCTTCAATTACTCGGTTCCTGTTAGTATTTCGTCAAAAAGTAATTTAATTTACCTTATATCGCTACAGATACTGGAATTTCCTTCAATGTTACCTGAAACAAAAAAGGAGGTTTAAATTATATTTATCATTTTTTTAGAAACGTTAAACCTAATAAACTAAAATTATTTTGTAAAACTTTCAATATCACTAAAAATTGTTTCGCTTAACAATCCTTATAAATTATTTCTCAAAGGTGTTTTTTTGTCGCTAAGCGATATCTCCCTTAATTCTTCATAAACATTAATTATTATTCTTGCATCATTTTAAAGCTTATATTTCCCGCTATTGACAAAAAATAGACAAACAGCTTAAAATTCATGTTTTCGTTTCAAAAATTGATTAAAAATACTTTTATATTATACTTCATATGGTTCCTAATGAAAGGCGCCATCTATTAACAATCTTTTTAACTAACACGAGAGCTGTTGGACTGTTTGTTTAAATTATGTAATCTATCACGTAAATCAATCAAATTAAAGCAACGTAAAGCAATATACATTTATAAACTGTCATCTATAAACCAACGTAAATAAATAAACGTGTGAATATAAATACAACCTTTTATTATCAATAAATTCATTTATACAAATTTAAAGAAGAGATACTCCTTCGTGTAACTTTGGCAACATTCGTAAATCTTCGTATAACATACAAACATATTCCATTATTAGTTTCTTCATTACACAGTAATATTAGTAACTTCTAAATCATTTGATCTATCATTGCGAAATAAAAATCTATTAAAAGCTAATATTTTTATCTTTATTTAGATACTAGCTGACCCGTACGGCGTTGCCCGTGGTGGTTGGTATTTTCAGTCTTTTTAACGTAATTGTATTCTTTTTAAGTGTTCAGTCAGTGAGTGGTATTTGGCTTTTATATACATAGA
>JAGFPH010000386.1:513689-544037 GCA_018207615.1 Philaenus spumarius | reverse complement strand
CCCCCTAAAATTTCGAATTTTTTCAAACCCTTTCTTAGTGAGTACCCATGGCCCTAGAGGAAGCTACATACCAAATTTCATTCCAATCCGTTCGGTAGTTTTTGAGAAATCGTGATGAGTGAGTCAGTGAGTCAGTGAGTCAGTGGGTTTTGGCTTTTATATAATTATATAGATACAATAATGTATATAAATACAAAAATTTTAACAAATATTCCTGTAGTTTTATAACCGTTACAATTGTACACATTTACCGAGTTAAAAATCCCCGTCAGCATAAATTATTTAAGCCTTGATCAAGTCTGTTGGTTTAATTTTTTTTTTTTAAATTATGTATTTCTGATTTGTATCTAATTAATCTGCCTGTGATTTTTCACGGGGGCTTACTAGTCTATTCAATAAACTGCCCCTGTATGCAAGAACTTTGCCTGAAAACCTTTCAAAGCTGTTTCAGAAGCTTTCTATTCTGCGGAGGAATAAACTATAATGTAATCTATATTACTATTGCATGAACCGCGTTTAGCGGTAATCAAGCCATTATTATTATTGTAAAACAGCTGACCAAACCGCCCGGCACTAATCAACCCGCCGTTGACATCTGGCGATAATCGCGTATCTAATTACCAGCGGAAAACCAATTAACCCGATTTCATTACATATTCAGCTGGAAAAGGTAAAGCGAGTTTTATAGAACCGATCGTCTCCGGATTGCTAATGCGTTGGGAAATATTTCAGCTCTAAAAGGCAACTGACGCGGTCGTGATGGTCTTGTGGTCGCGGAAATGGTAATTAAATGCACAACTGGTCGCAGACAAAGCGGACGTGTTGTTGGGAGTAATGTTATGTCGCCATTATGGTTGTAGTGTTGGCGAGAATACGACATCTGATGACGAAAGTGACATTTCTATAAACTTACCTCGACACAACTACTGTTTCTGAATTCTCTGTCGATAATTTTAAATACTGTTTCTGGGCAAAGACAAAGTTCCTGTAGTATTTCTCACATAGTTAACGTGTCAATTTGTATAGTATACTAGGGGAAACCCCTGCGTGCTCCGCACGCAAACCCCGTTGAAACCTTCTATACACATAATCATGTTATGTTTTCTTTATAATAAAGATGAAGGGTTAATAATAACCCCAAAGGCTAGGCTGGTAAATAACGTTAAATGTTCAAATCAAATTATTTCGTATATTTTATAGCAGCAGTTATAACAAAGATTAGAAGAAACAGCTAGGCTCAAGTCTACACTTTTAATAAAAACCTAACCTAAAAGTTATAACTAAAAATTTGAAAACAGCTGTTAATGGAAATATTGGAGCAAACAGCTATTTTATCTGTTATTTTAACAAAAGTACCATTATTCTCTCGCTTTAGAAGATAATATAAATTCATAGCCTATGTTACTCAGGGATAGTGTAGCTTTTTTATTAGTACAATTATTTTCTCAATCGGTTCAGTAGTTCCAGAGATTAACCCCTACATACAAACAAACAAACCAACATATTTTACCTCTTTATAATATTAGTATAGTGGACAAAACTAGTATTTCAAAATAGTCAAATAAGCCTGATAAAAAGTCAATTTGGCATAATATTAATAGCGATGGTGTTTGAATTATGATGTAGTAAGCCTTTATATTTATTTGTGTTTGCTATTAACTAACCTAAAAACAGCTGGTTGGCAAGAATAATTACCTGATTATTAAATTGGCCAATTTGGTTGCTATAGTAATGAATCTAATCGCTTTTATCTGTTATTTTATTCAATTCGTTGCTATGGTAATAAATTTAAATACTGTTGGTTTATCAGTCTAGGCCTAACCCAAGATTTTTTCCGACTAAATTTACAAATATTGATATAAAAAATGTTTTTATCAAAATTAATTATAGCCTATGTATTTAGGGATAGTGCAGCTTTTTAGTAGTAAAACTATTTTTTTCAATCGGTTCAGTAGTTCCAGAGATTACCCCCTACATACAAACAAATAAATTTTACCCATTTATAATATTGGTATAGATAAAGGCAAAACTGCACAAAATCTTCCATTTCCAATCATGAAATTCAAAATCGCTTCATATAATACTAGAGACGGCTTCGTTCACCAACGACTAGGGGCTAAGCAAAAGCATATGCAAACACATTATTGTACAGTACGATATAGAAGAGAGAAAATTTTCAAGTTATAAAATATGACCAAAATGTGGTAAAGCAGTATTTCAAACTTGTCAGATAGACCTGGTAAAGAATTACATAATTTTTTTTTCTATATAGGCGAAAAACCTGGGTGATTATCATAGCCTAACATAATTTTTATCGTAGTAGGTGTTTGAATTAAGTTATAGTAAGCATTTTTTTCCTTGTTTCTGTTTTCTATTACGTAACCTAAAAACAAAGTTGGTTGTGAAGAATAATTAACTGTTTCCAAATTTACCAAGTTGGTTGCTATTGTAATACATGCAAATACTGTACTTTCAAGAAACGTGTTTGGGTTCAGTATTGTCCCAACTGATGTTCGGATTATACAGGGTGTCCCTAAAAACCGTAGCGGGATGTACAGGATCGTATTGTATTCAATGAAATAAATAAAAAAGTTCAGTAACATTTTTTCGAACTCTGCTTAGTTTAGTCGCAATCCACCATTTTTTGTTTACAAAAACTCACTGTAACTCCAGAAATAGATGAGATATCGAGTTCAAATTTGGAATAAGTATTTTGCATGTACTAAAAAAAATAAATTATTTTTATAATTTTCAAAATGGCGACTGTTACAAAGTTTGAAAACCGTTGACTTTACAAAAACTTTACAAGAGACAAAATATTTGTATTTTTTAACGACACACAAACTGATTTTTTATCCGTTTCTGTAGGTCAAAGAATAACGGAGTTATCGACAAAAAACTAAAAACACAATTTCTTGGCAATTAATTGTCTACAACAAAGAAAATTAGCATAAAACAATTTTTTTAATGTTAATAGTTTTAATAAATAAGATAAAATCCACTGCTCTGAAATACATTAACAATTCAAATGTGGCTCTTAACCATTTCAAAATGGCAACTGATAATACGCTTCAATAATGCTAAAAAAAACATTTCAAATGCTAACATTTTATCAAAATAGCAACAAAAGTAACTGCACCAACTGCAATTTTGTATTTTCAGCAGCGATTCTCTATTTATTGAAATTTAAGTAATGTGTTTAACATGGAAATGCCATTTAGATAATTAAGATAAAGTCGAGATCAATGGTTTATGCTTTTTCGATTTTGAGAAACGGTGTTTCCTTGCAGGCTTGTTGGGCGGTTTACCATGCACATATTGCGCTGAAGTATGGTACTGTGGTATTGGGGGAGTGCTGTTGGTACACAGAAGGTATTTATATCTAAAAAAATCGAAAAAAATCTAAGAACTCTTACAGGGATAGGAAGAGAGGGAAGATGTAGGGTCCTTTTTAGAGATTGTAACATATAGTTGCCAGGACTTTGTATTTATGAAACTTTGGTCTGGGCCTACAAAATTAAAGCAGGCTTTGTGAAAAACGGTTTTGGCCATTGTTATGGTAGCCTACTAGAGCTAATAAATAGCTAAAATACAATTATTAAACTTCCACTACATTTGTTATTGAACTTATTTGAATTAAAGGGTTTACCAATAAATTATATAAATAAATGTAATAAAAAACTCACCTAATATACTTACAATCTAAACCTAAATTTACAATACATTATATACAAACAGTATATAAGCACACACATGTACTAAAATAATATTGCAATATCCATGCGAAGCGGTTATAAAACCTGCGTCGGACCACTGGAGCGGCGTGCAAGCGCTATCTTTGATGACGTCCCAAGAGCAAGCGATAAATTTAAACAAGTAATTATCCACATCACATTAAAGATAAAGATACATAATACAAGTTTTATTTGAACCATTTTTGTGTATTTTAAATAACTTAAAAAATATAGTTAATAAAGTAAATTTATATGCTTTGAGAAACCATTTTTTTGGTGTTTGTTGTTTAATAGCTCCCTTAATATTAACTTTAACGAAAAATTTATAAGAACAAAATATGTTTAGTATGTATTAAGGAAAAAATATACAAAATATTAATTCGCTACGATTAGTATTAACAAACTTGTAAGCAATCTAGTTAAACTCTGCATTGTAAGATTCAAGGGGGGTGGAGGGGGAAGCACAAGGGGGAGAGGCGGGGACTTTTGAGAAAATACATGTCTCATAAGGGTCTATCACATATAAAAAATTCAGCTTTCCCCTAATTAGTTGCGACAAATGGCAATTTTTGGCCTTTATTGACAGGCCTATAAAGAAAGTTACAGATTTCCATGTCATCGGCTAAAGCTGTTAGAAAATAGTCCACAGTGTATGGGAGTAAAATTGTAGGCCTATAACTGTTTGCCACGAATGTGTGTAAGACCTTCGTTCTTGCTCGTTTAAAAAATGTTATTAAAGAGCCACTTATAAACAAAGTTCATTATAGTATAGATGAGTATTTTAATAATCATCTATGAACTACGAAGAATGAATCTTATTATTTATTAATCAAAATAGTTATAGTGGTGAAATGGCGCTGCACGTGTTTTTTCTGAATGTATTTTGTGCAATAAAAAATATGTCTAAGCCTTTTTCGTTTATTATTAGTTAGTGTTTGATTTGATTTTGTTAACCTAACCTAAAACACTTTTTCTTGTGGAAAATAATAAACCGATTCTAAACTGTCTAAGTTATGGTAATGAATGTAAACAAACATGTGACCACGAAAAATAAATACTACGTACATTTTAAGGCTACAGAGAGTGTTAAAATCTGTAAAAGTTAGTAGAATCAATTTTATTACGTTAAACAAAGAACGTATGTTTCAATTTTGTGATTATATCGAAATGTCCCCATCGGGTATTAGCTGTGCATTACGGGTGTTTGTAACATTAATCCAAATGTGTACAAAAGATACTTAATAAATGATAACTCAGACACTCGCGGTTTATTATGTGATGCCTATCTAGCTGGTTCAGATAAGTTTCGGTTGGTTAGACTGACTGAATGAAGTCAATCAACCTCTATCTCGAAATCGAATTCACATTGATTTGTTTCGACCCTTTGCGCTTATTGCGCCCTCCGTTTCTCGTCTCACGGAAACCATCAGTATGTGCGAGTTTACTGGATGGATAACTTAAAAGTAATAACATATTTTGTCTTCGATGAACTTCATAGAAGACTCAAGAGGACTAAGCCTTTTGAGCTGACATCATAGATCAACATACTAGGAGCGCCGATGGCTTAACCTGGACTGAAAAATTACATGTTATGTTGTTAGAATTACATGTTATGTTGTTAGATTTAAGCTGATTGTTAGTTCTTAGAACTAGTTGCAGTAAAAATAATAATAAAAAAAAATATATATATATATTTTGTCTTGTTTGTTGAGCCAAATATCTATCCAACTTGAAAAGAGAAAAACTTTGAAATATGTTCATTGATATGAGATTATGTACAATTGTTAAAACTTTTCTTTTTTGCGTAAATACCAGGGGCCCTGCCGCTTCATTCACCACTGGCGAAGCCAATGCAAACTGATTATTGTGTACTCTGAAATTTTTCACGGAAATCTATACATAATTAATTTGCTAGGGGTTATTTTGTGAGTAGAACTCCTCCTAGAGTTTTTAACCGATTTTGTGGTTTTTGGTGTCATTTTACAGAGCTCATTCTGAAGTTGTGCTTCCCTTAAAATGAGCTCAATGTATGTTAAGGGCTTCGCCCCAGTGGCCCTCAAAGTTGCCATGTTAATCTTATGGAAGGTCAATCTTAAGGAAGAAGAAGAAAGATTTCTTTTGATTTTATCAGGGGCACAAAAAACAGCTGTTCGTATGAAAAGCTTAAAACAGCTGATTTTGATCAACAGCTGATTTTGATCAACAATTGATTTGGATCAAAAACTGAATATAATTTTAGGTTAGGTAAATCAAGCAATAGCGAAGCATTGCCCGGTCCACTAGTAACAATTAATTAGGGCAGAGGCATT
The DNA here is from genome assembly GCA_018207615.1 of Philaenus spumarius. Classification (NCBI taxonomy): domain Eukaryota; kingdom Metazoa; phylum Arthropoda; class Insecta; order Hemiptera; family Aphrophoridae; genus Philaenus; species Philaenus spumarius. The sequence continues at coordinate 537,994 of JAGFPH010000386.1, read as the reverse complement.
TAAATATAATTCGACCAGGCAGCTGACGTGAGTTGAGCAAATTTCAAAAATTACGTTTATAGGTCTACGGTTAGGGTTTCAACCAACAATTTGTGAAATAGGTCTATTCACGACGGTGCTGAATAGCTCGAAAGTGCTTCGCACGCCATTCCGAATATTGGGAGTATCTTCAGCACACAAAGCATTGCGTGATTCGCACGCCCACCCCTGTATTGGGAGTATCTTCAATACACAATGCATTGCGTGCTTCGCACGCCAACCCCACGTTAGGATCCACGACGTGGCTTTGAACCGGGTACTTCTATGGTATTTTACGTTTTGATCGATTTTGGGGGAACCAAACGAGCTATAAGGTCGCATAAAAAAACAAAATGCGCAGAATAATATCCTAAATTTATATATGTAGAAAAAACTGAAAAACAAATTCATTCTCGTAGGAAAAATCTAAAAAAATAGTTACTTCCTGTCAAAAACCGTGCTTCGGATTGTTGGATTTTTTCGGCTATCGAACTCGTCTGAGCGACGTAGACAACCAACATGTGTACCAGTTTTGAAACAAATCGGACTTAAAATGCGGCTACTAGAGTGCGAACACATATATAACACAAATAGGCCTACACGGTGTCAAAAAAGTCTGGGGATGGCTTGATATCTCAAAATGTACGAGTCTTATGAGATAGAAATAAAAGCAATTATTCACAACCATAAAAGAACTACTTTTTGGCGAGTTTGAAATTTTTGTCCGCCATCTTGGAATGAACTTAATTTTTTTAAATGGGAAGGTGGTCATGTGATACATAATTTCTGTGTAGAATTTCAAGAGAAAACCAACGGTGAAATTTTCACATCCATATCTTTAACCGATTAAAAATGGCGGCCAAAACATTGAAATCGTGTTTTCTGATTTTGCCCCATTTTGCTGTGCTATTTTTTATTAAAATATTAGTTATTTTTCTTTTTGGATTCAGAATTACATAAGCTTTCAAACGATATGCTACACAGCTGTATTTAATTCAATCACTCGAAATCAATTTTGAAAAAATCAAAATGGCTGTAACTAAAATGTTTTAAATACTCCCAAATATCGTTGTGTGGCATATCGTTTGAAAGCTGATATAATTCTGAATCTAAAAAGAAGAAGAATTTATATATAAAAAAAAAATAGTACTGCAAAGTGGGTAAAGTCGGAAAACACGATTTTGTTGTTTTTGGCGGCCATTTTGAATCGGTTAAAGACATGGAAGATATTTCACAGTTGGTTTACTCTTGAAATTCTACATTGAAATGATGTATTACATCACCACCTTCCCATTTAAAAAAATGAAGTTCACTCCAAGATGGCGGACAAAAATTTTAAACTCACCTCAAAATGTGGTTCTTTTATGTGGTTCAGTTGTGAATAACTGGTTTTATTTCTATCTCATAAGACTCGTACAATTTGAGATATTAAGCCGTACCCAGACTTTTTTGACACCTTGTATATGATTTGTAATGACACCCCAAAACGTGTTCTGGGGACCATGATCGGTGCTCATTTCCTACTCCCGACCTTGGGTCTTACCATAAAGGCCACTACATTAGCTCATTTTTCCCATGGAAATTCGCTAATAAGTAGGGTAGTGGGGATAGCGGTGAACTAGGCGTGTACGTAGCTAATAATATAAGACAGATCGAAATATACACGCACCATCCTCAATAATTGGAATTGGGCTTGAGTTGTAATTTATCGCCATTAATATTTAGAAAAATGTAATTGTGTGCTTAAGACCACGCGGGAGAAGTGTAAACTTTTTAACACAACTTACGAAATGAGGAAGCACAATGTCCTTTTCAGAGGTATTACCAATAAAACTAAACCATTGTGTCATCATTAACGGGTTAAGCCTATGCTGTAGGACAATCTGTTACACTTATATACCCGACTCAAATATACTAAACTAGCAATGAGTTCGTGACCTAACCGGCTAAGTCTATGGTGATGGACTCTGCTGGTTCGAATCTCGGCAAGACCAAAACTTTTTTCAAACTGACGGAATAGAGCGTTTCATAGAGCGTTTCATAAAATGCGTGACGGTAAAATCAGATTCACTGCCAGCAAACACAGCATAGAGGCCTATGAAGTTTACACTTCAATCATAAATAGTCAACATTTTAAACAAATTTCGATATTATCAACTAAAGGTAACTACATAACACGTAACACCAGCTGTTTGACTTATATTACGGTAAGCCTTTGTTCGCTTTTACTAATCTAAAAAAACTTCACCTGATTCTATACATGCCAAATTCGTTGCAAACAAACGTGTTTTGGTTCCTTGTCGGGGGTTTACCCGTAATTTTTCCAGTACCGGAACACTGCCGGAGATGACCTAAAGTGACGCAAAGGGGAGGTCCAGAAATTTTTTGAAATTTTGAATTTTAAAACCCTACTTTACTTTGGTGAGTTTAAAGGTGCAGAAAACATCCTTACTTTTATAAGAAAAGTATACATGTATATGTAACTATTTTTGTACTTGTATATAGCACATACCAAATTTTAGAGATACGTACTATTTTAAGGGTCTTCTATACCTTGCGTAAAACAGCAAAAATATGCACTTCGTAATACCGTGTTTCGGACGCCGTTTTACAACCTAAAAAGTTGTGAAACATCTTAAATTGTTCTTAAAGGCTTTGTGCTTTTGTCTTATACCTCATAATTGAAAGAAATCGGCGGCAACTCCTTTTAATCAACAGTTTAAATGAGTAAAAATCGATTATTTTTAACGCATTTTTTTGGAGTTTTAAGCAATAATTTCCATATTTTAAGGTAACACGTAAAAAATATAAAGCCTTCTTTATAACTTAAAATAGTTTCCCAGATTATTAATTTATAAATAGAATCCGAAACACGGAAATCATACTGTACCCTCGGCAGTTTTCTTCAAGGTAAAGAAGAGCCTTAAGCAAAAACTTGGTAAAATGTATCTTATTTAGTCAATAGTCTTTATTAGAAAATACTGTAAACGTAAATACACTTATGTATATCAAGAAATGACTTTTCTTATACAAAAACAATTCAACACAAGCAAGCTTATCACGAGGACACAACACAGACGTTTGTGAATTATTCTAACGACCCTCAAAAGTCACAAAACTAAGCCACATCACAATGTCAACGTCAAAGTTGGCACTTTTTAGTTTTTGACAGTTCGCGAGAGGTAGCATGTACCTGCGAAATCGCTGTGCCGGTGTTCATGTATCTACATTTGAATATTTTCCTCTTTCAGGGCGCCTTTCGATCTTGTATTTATGTTCGTACCATTGTTAGTGTGTATTCCGTTTTGTGTTCTCTTTTAGGATAAGTTATTTGTTTTTTAATTAATTAATCTTGAAATTAAATTAGTTATTCGAAAAGCATTAATCACTAGACCTAAATGTGGTCAAAATTACATCATGTTTGGCCTTATTTTGATTACAATAATCCCATCAATATGTTACAAACTTTGTCATTCCAAAAAAGTTGGTAATATAAAAGTTTAAGCGACGATGGTTTTTAAACTTTTTGACCGCCTCGACTCCGATTCATCGGTTTCTTATTTGTAGTCGTTCGCAGCGCTAGATCATCAAAGGCGTGCCGCGAAGCTTTCAAAATGTGTCTGGTGCTCCCAAGTTGTCCCATTTCGATTCTGAGCTGAGGGACAATGTGGGAGACTTTACTATAGGCTGCTCGCAAAGTCGCAACGCACTGTAGTGTGGGGATATCTTGAGGTTTTTCGATTGACTTACGTAAAATTCTATACCGAGTGTTAAACGAGTGTGATTGAGGGGATGGTCCAGTGTAACGTTAATACAAAACGTACAAAAAAAATTATAAAAAGCCGTTCCGGTACCAGTAAACCCCTTCGTATGCCTAACCTAAAATTATGTTAAGTTTTTATCCAAATCAGCTGTTTTATTTATAATATGCAATAACGTATGTTTGAGTTGAATTATTTTCGTAGATTTTTTTGTTTGTTTGTTAATCTAACCTAAAAAATCTGTTTGTTGTGAAGAATAATAAACTGGTTCTAAATTTGCTAAGTTGGTTGCTATGGTAATGAATGTAAACAAACGTGTGTTGCTAAGCGTTTGATCCGAACAGCTGTTTTATCTGTTACAGGGGAGTAGACCTCGAATGTTCACTATTTTAACGCTTTAAAATAATAAATTTTCAAAATCCTTTCTTAGAGTGCGTCTATGACCCCATATTATATGAACTTCCATTTAAATTTCCGTGAGTGTATCTTAGTAGTATATGCCCCACGTTGATTCTATGTCAGTCGGTCAGGTCATAAACCGCTTATAATAATATATTATATAGACTTCAAAAAACGATTTTATACTCCACACATTCATTAAAACCATTAATACCCGCAACGCATAGCTGTGGCGGTAAGGTGTACGCTTTTGATTAAAGGGGAACTATTAATACACATCAACCTGAGGTTGCTCGTTGTGCATGTCTGCCAAATTTAGAACTTTTTATCATTGATCAAAGCAGGTGTACCGACGACAAACGTTCCGCTTTAATACAATTATGATTTCAAGAGTTCATGTATGTCTCGGTTAAAATTAAACAAAAATACACACACAGTTGTTACGGTAGGTTTTAGGTAAACATGGCACACAAAACTGGCTCTCTGACTTTACTTTCCAGTACTCACTTTACTATCTACCGCAGTTTATTTGATGCTATTAATTAATTTCTGTATTTTCCAAAATAAAGAGATTAACGCGTATCCCATCCACAATTTCTGTATGTTAAGATATACAAGCGAAACTCACAACACAACTTAAAACATTTAAACAACTTCAACGCAGAAATATTTAATTAAAAACTTAGTTATTCTCAGTCGCTTTATGAGCTCTCTTTGCTGCTATCGCACATCAACCTTCTTTTTGTAAAGTGTAGTTTAAACAAATAAACTCTATTTTGAACAATGTTATTAGTGTTGTATATGACAAAAATCCAGGTATGCTTAAGACCAGACGGTAGAAGTGTTAACTTCTATGGCGATATTCTGATTTACACTTCAAAAGTGTTTAACATATTGAATAAAAACACAACTTACGAAATGAGGAAGCCCAATATCGATGTCAGAGGCATTACCCAGTTAACTATTTTAACAGAACTTACGAAAAGAGGAAGCATAGTGTCCATTTCAGATGCATTACCTGGTATCTATTTGAACACAACTTACGAAACGATGAAGCACAATATCCATTTCAGAGGTATTACCAAGTAAACTATTTTCACACAACTTACGAAATGAGGAAGAACAATATCCATTTCAGAGGTATTACCAAGTAAACTATTTTCACACAACTTACGAAATGATGAAGCGCAATGTCCATTTCAGAGGAATTGCCTGGTAATCTATTTGAACACAAGTTACGAAATGAGGAAGCACAACGTCCATTTCAGAGGTATTACCAAGTAAACTATTTTAACACAACTTACGAAATGAGGAAGCACAACGTCCATTTCAGAGGTATTACCAAGTAAACTATTTTAACACAACTTACGAAATGAGGAAACACAACGTCCATTTCAGAGGTATTACCAAGTAAACTATATACTCTGCTATATACGCATGTGTAGGCCTACTATATATATTAGAGGGTGATGGAATAGATCGTGACGGTAAAATCCGATTCCCTCAATTTTTAGACGAGGCGCGCCTATAGAAGTTTACTCCTCATAAATACATGATTCGATCACGCAGCTGAATCGCTTCGTCGATCGAAGTTCCAAAATTAAGTTGATATTTTTTAGTGTTTCGACCGTTGGGAAATTGGATTACTCACAAAGGCGCTGAATAGCTGCCAGCGTGTACGAAATATATTGGTAGAATTTGTTTGCACCCCAGCTTCAAGCCTCGGCTAATGCGCTGCTTCGTTCCGCTCTCAGCGGAAAACTCGTTTTGAAAGTTTGCATTTCGACCTTGCTCCCTTGGATTTTGGACTGCGTCCAACGTAAAATCCCCCGCATGGATTTGAACCGGGTACATTTACGTTCGATTTCAGGAGTACTAGAAGGGCTAAAATATCGTGTGAAAATCAAAACGTGCAGAGTTATCTGCAATTGGTTTTTAGAAAAACCACAAATAGTTTAATTACAGTAAGAAAAATTTATAATTTTTGTATTTTCGGTCAAAAAAGTATTTCCGAAATTTTGATTTTTTTGGGCTAACGAACTAGTCCGATCAATTTAAAACGATGCCGTAAAAGTGTGAACATATAAATCACTGCAGTAGGTCGTATTTCCTAGTAAGGGAAATTCGCTAATAATTAAGTAACTGTTTTTATAAGAAACTAGAAGAGACCCCTGCGTGCTTCGCACGCCAGCCCCCAATGGAACCTTCTAAAAACATATGTTATGTTTTATTTATAATAAAGGTGTACGATTAATAATAACCTTAAAACTAAGATGTTAAATAATGTTAAATGTTCAAATTAAATATTTCTTATACTTCATATCAGCAGTTAGAATAATGGTTAAAAGAACCAGCGAGGCTCAGGTCTACATTTTAAAACCCTAACCTAAAAGCTAGAAATACAAAAATAGTTGCTTCAAATTTTGGAATCAGCTGTTAATGGAAATATTGGAGCTAGTAGCTATATTATCTGTTATTTTATTCAATTGGTTGCTATGGTAATAAAGGTAAATACATGTGTTGGTTTATCATTCTAGGCATAACCTAAGAATTTTTTCCGACTAAATTTACAAATATTGAAATAAAAAAAGGTTTTTATCGAAATGAATTATAGCCTATGTTACTCAGGGATAGTGTAGCTTTTTATTAGTAAAACTATTTTTTCAATCGGTTCAGCAGTTCCAGAGATTACATACGAACAAACAAACAAAAAAACAAAATTTACCTCTTAGACTAGACTATTAGACTTAGAAGTATAGACTAGTGGACCTGGCAATGCTTCACTATTACTTGATTTAATTAAGGGTAGTTATCCTATTTCGTCCCTTTGACTTAAGAAGTAGAATTGCAAATTTGTTTTTATATCAATTAAGAATAACATTAAATAATTTTATCTTTATAGTTTGTAAGAATTTAGTGTAATTTATTTTTATTGTATAGGGGTAGCAAACCCATTAAAATATAATGGTTTGTAGTGACCATATTATATAAAAAAATACTGTTACTAGTACTGTGCGTAAATTGTGAAATTTTATCTAAATTAGTTGAGTAGTTTTTGAGAATATAGGCGACGTAAGTGATTGGATTATTATTTAATTTTAAGGGTAGTTATTCCATTTTATCCCTTAAGTAATCAAACAGTAAATAGTTTTGTATATCCATTAAACATAATCTATACTAATATTATAAAGAGGTAAAGTTTGTTTTTTTGTTTGTTTGTTTGTTTGTTTGTAGGGGGTAATCTCTGGCACTACTGAACCGATTGAAAAAATAGTTTTACTAATAAAAAGCTACATTATCCCTGAGTAACATAGGCTATAAATAATTTTGATAAGAACCTTTTTTTATTTCAATATTTGTAAATTTAGTCGGAAAAAATCTAGGTTAGGCCTAGAATAAACATGTATTTACATATTTACATTTATTAAAATAGCAACCAATTGAATAAAATAACAGTTAATATAGCTGGTAGCTCCAATATTTCCATTAACAGCTGATTTCAAAATTTGAAGCAATTATTTTTGTATTTCTAGCTTTTAGGTTAGGGTTTTAAAATGTAGACCTGAGCCTTGCTGGTTCTTTTAACCACTATTATAACTGCTGTTATAAAATATAAGAAATAATTTGCTTTGAACATTTAACGTTATTTATCATCTTAATTTTGAGGTTATTATTAATCCTACACCTTTATTATAAATAAAACATAACATATGTTTTTAGAAGGTTCCATTGAGGGTTGGCGTGCGGAGCACGCAGGGGTCTCCCCTAGTATTACATAATTTTACCTTAATATCTTGTTTGAAGTTAGTTAATTTATAGGCTAATTATTCCAAAGGGGTAGCACAACATTTCGACCCTCAAAAAGTTTATAAAAACATGCTTGCATTAGAATGTAAAGTTGTGTTTAAATTTCAAAGTAATCGGTGAAGAACTTTCGGAAATTTGAGATTTTGAACAAACGAACATTTCTATTTTTACTTTCTCCACCCTATACGTAGTATATGGAAAAAGTATTGTTTTCGTAAAAATGTTCGAATTTGTATTTTCAGTTGAATTATCTGTTTTGGTGCTCCCAGAACCCCAAAAAATTGTTTAGTGCAATTATCTGTGTTGGTGCTCCCTGAACCCAAAAATATTTTTAGTGGAATTTTTTGTTTTGGTGCTCCCTGAACCCAAAAAAGTGTTTTTAACGTGGTGTCTGTCTGTCAGTGTGTCAGTATGTATACACGACCAGAGGGGACACTATTGGTCCGATTTTCATGAAATTTGGTATGTAGGTACTAAACCCTAATATCTCCAGGCGTTTTTTTCATTTTTTGGAATTTTTAATTTTTAAGGGTAATTTACCCCTAAAAACCCATAAAAAACGACAAAAATGCAAATTTCTCAAAAACGGCTCTAACGATTTTGATCAAATTTTCAGTATTTATAGTGCTTAAGATGCCAAACAAAATGACACCACCCGCTTTTATCAAAACTTCGGCGTTTCATAATTATGGGGAAATGTTAAAAAATAAACAAGTTTATGTTGTCAATCTAGCATCACGGCGACGGCCGCACGGGGTAGCACAACGGTAGAGAGGACGGCCAGTAATTCTAAGGTCGCGCGATCGAATCCCGCCTGGGACAATAACTTTTTTATACGATTGACGTAGGTAGAATATTATTTTTTGTTTTTTTCTAAAAAGTAATAAATAAAATGATTAAAAACAATATTATTTTGACTACAGTAAGTTGGGAGAAAGTTTGTGTCAGTTAACTGATACCGTTTATTAGAGTGGTATCTGTCTGTCAGTCTGTCAGTATGTATACACAACCAGAGAGGACACTATTGGTCCGATTTTCATGAAATTTGGTATGTAGGTACTAAACCCTAATATCTCCAGGCGTTTTTTTCATTTTTTGGAATTTTTAATTTTTAAGGGTAATTTACCCCTAAAAACCAATAAAAAACGACAAAAATGCAAATTTCTCAAAAACGGCTCTAACGATTTTGATCAAATTTTCAGTATTTATAGTGCTTAAGATGCCAAACAAAATGACACCACCCGCTTTTATCAAAACTTCGGCGTTTTATAATTATGGGGAAATGTTTAAAAATAAACAAGTTTATGTTGTCAATCTAGCATCGCGGCGGCGGCCGCACGGGGTAGCACCATGGTAGCGATCACGGCCAGTAATTCAAAGGTCGCGCGATCGAATCCCGCCTAGGACAATAATTTTTTTATACGATTGACGTAGGTAGAATATTATTTTTTTGTTTCGTTCTAAAAAGTAATAAATAAAATGATTGAAAACAATATTATTTTGACTACAGTAAGTTGGGAGAAAGTTTGTGTCAGTTAACTGATACCGTTTATTATTTATATGTACGCCTATAATGTTGTTTTTTTATGGGTATTTGATGGACAACATGAAACGAATTATTTTAAAAGCAAAACTGTCATCGTAGAACGAGAGAGTGTAGATTTGGGGTGGTTAGTAATTTGATCTACGGGCCAAAATTGAAAAAAAATCAATAAACCAAATGTATATTATGTTCTATAGAAATAACTAAATGCGTGAATAATTTATCGAGGCTGTATAAATATTTAAAGTTTCAATAAACAGCTGGTCTTCTTATAACATAATCCTGTCAAATTACATTCACCTACGACAGCAACGGCCGTTATGAAAATGTCAAGTATTTAATACATTTAAAAGGGGAGCCATCGCTAAAGAGCAGTCAAATATCACTCACCCCCCCCCCCTCCCATACGCGGTAAAGGTTCTAACGGTTTAGAAACTAAACAACAGAATGTGATTACGCAACTATGTACTACTTTCATACAGTTCGGTTTGTGGATATACACATTCTATTATCAAATAATGACAAGTGCATATACATCGAAGAGTACGAGCAATGAACGAGGTTGGCTAACTCGTTACATTATATTTTTATTATAATTTACTAGTAAACCCCCGTGAAAAATCAAAGCTGATTAATTAGATACACATTAGAAGTACACAATTTGAAAAACTAACTATTTACAAACAACATTAAGGCCTACGTATCTAGGCCTACCTAAACATAACCTGAAACTATAATCTACACTTGGTTTGTTAAGGGTCTTCTATACCTCGCGTAAAACAGAAAAAAATATGCACTTCGTACTAACGTGTTTCGGACGCTGTTTTTCAACCTAAAAAGTTGTGAAACATCTTAAATTGTTCCAAAAGGTTTTGTGCTTTTGTCTTATATCTCATAATTGAAATAAATCGGCGGCAACTCATTTTAATCAACAGTTTAACTGAGTAAAAATCGATTATTTTTAACGCATTTTTTGGGAGTATTAAGCAATAATTTCCATATTTTAAGCTAACACGTAAAAAATATAAAGTCTTCTTTAAAACTTAAAGTAGTTTCCCAGATTATTCATTTATAAACAGAATCCGAAACACGTTATTACGAATGCATGTTTCAACGATTTTGCTGCTTCAGTCAGACCTTTTGTATTGAAATCATAGCCTACTGTACACTCGGGAGTTTTCTTCAAGGTATAGAAGAGCCTTAATTATTACAGATGATGGGTGAAATCAGCTGTTAAACGAATGGGTAGGATTATTTCTTCTTTAAATTTGTATAATTGATGATAAATGGTTTTATTTATATGTAATTTATAACCTCAAAGCAAATATTATAGCGTATATTATAGTATTCATCAGTTCTATAACTCATAAATATTTAAAAAAAATCAACTTCACAACAAATTATAACTATTGAAGTTGTAAACATAACCCCAAACTATATCTACACTGGGTTTACAAATGATGGGTGAAATCAGCTGTTATATTATATGTTACTTGCGTACGTACATATGTTTATAGGAGTTGATCATTAGTTTAAATTAATTATGAAGAGGAAGATATTTTTATTTGGGTTTTATATCTCTCATTGTTTCAATAGATTTTTGTGTAATTACTTTGTTCTATTGCTTAAAATTTTTTCTTGACGTATCTTATGCAACTATAGTGTTGTCTACAAGATAAATAAAATTAAATGAATATTACCAATGGAAAGTTACAGCTTAAATCTCACTATCAATAATTGTAATGTTTAATTTCATTATTACCTGTAAATGTTTACGAATTACCTGTACATGAATCTTATTATAAGTTAAATATCTGATTATTATTTTGTATGATTTTACTTGCACTGTAAATTGTATATAGGCATCAAAATAAACCATAGCGGGCTGTAGTACGGAGACCCTTGTTTTATACCCTCTGTAAAAACGATTAGATAAGACAACATCCTTTTCCTGAGGCACGCATTCTGGTCATGACTAAAAAGCTAAAAGTTGAAAAAATATTTTGGAATTATGCTTGCGGGTGAGGGTTTTTGTACTGTGACGAAACTAGAAAATGGCCAAGTAGCGAAGCGGCCATAGTTGCACAAAGAATCCAAAAAAAGGAATACTGAAGACGATAAGATTTTGATTTAATAAATCAATGTTCGGAATGGCGACAACCGAATGTTATAATTCATCTTACTGTTAAAAGATAAAATTAAAATTTGAATAAAACGTATTTCTCTCATTGGTCTACAGACAAAAATCTTCAAAACAAGATTAGGACTTATGCAGAATATAAAACAACTATGAGTTACCCAAGGCTTCGCCCGCATTCAATTGAATGGAATGAATTTCAAGTGAATACCATGGGGATGTTACTGAAAAGGGTGTTTTTTTTAAATGTGCATTATATAGTTTTGTAAAAAAAATTAGGTAACGAATAGTGTAAAAAGTTAAAAAAAATAAAAGTTTACTTTATAAAATTGTATCATTAAGTCAAAAAATTTAATCGTAAAAAAATCGGCAAATTTACAGAGGAATTTTGAAATTGATATTCGTTCAAAAGTACTTGATGGATTTTTAATGTCTTTTTGAAATTTGGGTAGATTTATGGTGGTGGTGGTACAGAATGTAGTTTTAGTATGAGCCAACTTTAAATATTTTGTTTTTAAACTTTACTTTTTTGAACCAATTTACTTTTTGCTTCTAGGCTACTTACAAACATAATTCTAAATAATTCGACCACGCAGCTGAACCTCTGACGTGAGTTGAGCAAATTTCCAAAATTAAGTGTATAGGCCTATGCTTTATAGTTTCAACCAACAATTTAGGAAATAGGTTTATTCACGACGGTGCTGAATAGCTGCAAAATGGTTCGCACGCCATTCCGCATATTGGGAGTATGTAATATATATGACAAATGTAATTATGTATGTTATTGTGATCGTGCTAATTCAAAGAAAATGCCAATGACGATTTTTAAGTAGTCAAATTTATGATTTTGTAACCTACTGACCGTAAAAACCGCTTAGAGTTGTCGCAATTAATTGTACCGTGTTTGGACTCATTTTGCGAGGATTGATATTTAGAGTTCAGTGATTAGAGTAAACATTAAGTCAAGTTAAAAGTAAGAAAAATGTGATTTCGAGCACAAGGGCTAGTTGGTGATTCATAGGGGAACCATTTATCAGGTGTGAGTGTGTGCGCGAGCGAGGGTCGATTGTATGTTCAGAGCGCACGGCCGTTTGGACAAAATATAGACCAATTTCCCAAACTGTTGGTTAAAACTCTAAAACATATAAACTGAATCTCGCAAATTCGCTCAACTTATTTCAGCGGTTCAGCTGCGTGGTCGACTTATTCTACGCTCCCAAACGCTTGTACGATTAAAATACTTGAATACGTTACAAATTAACATAATAATTTGATACTTAATCACTCGACGACTAAACAAATAACCTTGATTAAACAAACAACTCCACCCCTTCACCCCGCAATAAACACCTTACAAATAGGAAGTGAATCCAACAAGGTTGGCTCGGGGATAAACAAATTGCGGGCAATAACTTTCAATTCAACTTCTGGCGGCTCGCCAAACTTGTCCCGAGTCTTTCTTAACTTGTTGAATCCAGCGACGTTCATTTGTAAACCTTAATTGTGTCATTCTGTAATCCCGAACTGAACGACGAAATAAGCCTATTACAGGAACGTTGAAACTTGCCCTTCTTACGGTATTGTTTTCTCTTCTTTAGATGAGTGTTGTTTGTACTTTAATAAATAATGTATAATCTTGGGTAAAGAATGTACAGGGTAGACTTCTATTGGACAAATATTTCTTCGATTATTTTGTAGCAAGGTTTTTAAGCAAAATGTCTTTTATAAATGGGCCACCATTGGTATCTTGTCTATATCTATACTTAATATTATAAAGAGGTAAAGTTTGTTTTTTTGTTTGTTTGTATGTAGGGGGTAATCTCTGGATCTTCTGAACCTATTGATAAAATAGTTTTACAATAAAAAGTTACACTACCCCTGAGTAACATAGGCTATAATTCATTTTGATAAAAACCTTTTCTTATTTCAATATTTGTAAATTTATTCGGAAAAAATTTTAGGTTAGGCCTAGAATGATAAACCAACACATGTATTTACATTTATTACCATAGCAACCAATTGAATAAAATAACAGATAATATAGCTGTTAGCTCCAATATTTCCATTAACAGCTGATTTCAAAATTTGAAGCAATTATTTTTGTATTTCTAGCTTTTAGGTTAGGGTTTTAAAGTGTAGACCTGATCCTTGCTGGTTCTTTTAACCATTATTATAACTGCTTTTATAAAATATAAGAAATAATTTAATTTGAACATTTAACATTATTTGCCATCTTAGTTTTGAGGTTATTATTAATCCTACACCTTTTTTATAAATAAAACATAACATATATTTTTAAAAGGTTCCATTGGGGGTTGGGGTGCGGAGCACGCAGGGGTCTCCCCTAGTAAACTATAATTTAATATGACAGAAAACCTAAAATGGGGAAATTTTCATTGTTTTTTTTAAACATTAAAAAATATGTAGTTAAAATTTTTATAAACTTTCGAATTTCTTATGGAACACCCTATATGTTATGGTTATTTTTTTATTTTGCAAGTCGTTTTAATACTTTTTTGTTCTTGGTGTATTTTTGAATAAAAGAGGCCAGATTTTAAGGAATGATGAAATAAATAGTTTAATTAATTCTAACCAAGGACTCTTATTCGTCTTATGTTAGCGTCAACAACATAATTCGAAAAGTTAAACATCAAACTGCTGCAGTAGTAGATGATTCTCGTGAATCTGAACTCGATGTTTCAATTTGTTCATCATCATCGAAACCATTACTTTACACAAAGTGCCATATGACTATGAAATTTGTGTGTTTTCTCAAAAAGATACGAAAAAGAATGCGAGGACAACTATGAGTCACTGTGCGCTACTAAACTTTTATATCTCTGTCACGTCAAACAAGATAAAGTCTTTTGTTCATGTTGAATACTCCTACTTCCTGGACTGTTAAATCATTGTAATTTACAATTATATATAGAAAAGAAAAAGTGTTTTCACAAGTTTTTACTTTCTCCACCCTATACGTAGTATATGGAGAAAGTATTGTTTTCGTCCAAATTTTTGAATTTGAATTTTTAGTGGAATTATCTGTTTTGGTGTTCCCTGAACCCCAAAAAATTGTTTAGTGGAGTTCTGTGTTGGTGCTCCCTGAACCCAAATATATTTTTAGTGGACATTTTTGTTTTGGTGCTCCCTGAACCCAAAACAGAGTTTTTTTTTTGTGATGTCTGTCCGTGTGTCTGTAAGGATGTGTATAGAGCTGGAGACCATACCAACGGTCCGATTTTGATGAAATTTGGTATGTAAGTGTAGTTCTGGAATAACTCCAGGCATTTTTAAATTTTTTCAAATTTTTGATTTTTAAGGGGTTTTACCCCCAAAAGTTGCAAAAAGACGAGAAAAATCAAAATTTCTCGAAAACGGCTCTAACGATTTTTTTAAAATTTGGCTTATTTGTAGCCCTTAATGTACCCTACCATAATGCAAAAAAACCGCATCTTTCTAAAAATACTCCTTTAGATAGTTATAATAATAATAATAATAATAACTGATTTTTGGGGGGTTTTGGCCAAAATGGGGTTGTTTTTCAAAATTGTTCAAAATCTTTTTTCGTGCATCTATGCATGCCTAATTGACATGTTTGGTGCAAATTTGTTCGAAATCGATCGAATTGTATAAATAATAATATAACCCAAATCCACTGACTGATCACGATTTCTCAAAAACTAATGAACGGTTCGGAACGAAATTTGGTATGTAGCTTCCTCTAGGGCCATAGGTGCTCACTAAGAAAGGTTCTTAAAAAATCCTAAATTTTAGTCGGGTTTGGGGGGGGGGGGGGGATAAAGCAAATAAACCGACTTATCTCGAAAACTACTGAACGGATTGGAATAAAATTTGTTATGTAGCTTCCTATAGGGCCATAGGGGCTCACTAAGAAAGGTTTCCAAAAAATTCGAAATTTTAGGGGGTTTTGGGAGGGTTCAAAATTATTAAATCACGATTTCTCTAAACTACTGAAGGAATTGGAATGAAATTTGGTATGTAGGCTAGCTTTCTCTAGGGCCGTAGGTGCTGATAGGAAAGGGTTTAAAAAATCTAAATTTTAGGGGACTTGGGGGAGGGGGGTGAAAGTTACTAAAACTCCATATAAGAAATACATAGTGTAATTTATATTTATTAATATAATTTTTTTTGTTGTTAATATACATTTAACTTTGATTTGTCTATCAGTGCAAAGCCGGTTCGGGATAGCTAGAATAATAATATAATATGGATGTGTGTTACATGCATCTAATATTTTCCATGTTAACATTTTCCTACGTTTGTAATTCTAAATAACCATCTCCTATGCTACTCTTGGGAAGGTATAAAAATTCAACTAGGAGAAAGTAAGTGGCAGTTATCTGGTACCGTTTATTTTAAATGTGTAATGTGTGTATCGTGACGTGAGAGTTTTCTTTGACAATGACAATGTAATGTCGAAACAGCGGTCAGACGTGTTCTGAGCAATAAGGAACTGTTTTGAAGGTTAGTAACAAAACAGTATCATATAAAGTCTTTTATAGGATAAGTACTTGTTCGGGAGCAAATTATATTTTTTATAGCCGACATATTATACCATACGCTTTGTTTATTATCATATTTTGACGTTTGCGAAGAATTAAACCATTGGATTTGATAGATTTATACCGAGACTAAGACATGTTAATTATTGGAAGTAACCAATAGGTTATACCCATGGACATGTTGCCTGTATGATATGTTTGTAAATTGCTTTATGAGTAACTAAACTCGGTTGTTATACCGTATCTAATAAATACATTTTTTTAAAGACTTGACGGGTTGAAACCTTAACAGGTTTTAATAAAATAACTTGTAGTGATTGAAAAAGCCACTACATAGGCCGAACAGGCAGAAATTTTAAAACTAGATTCAAAGAGCACCTTCCTAACAGTAATATGTTCCTACCAGTAACATAAAACCAAGTTATGCACTATCACCCCATGGAAAATAATTCGACCACGCAGCTGAACCTTTCACGTGAGCAAATTTCCAAAATTAAGTTTATAGGCCTATGTTTTAGGGTTTCAACCGAAAATTTGGGAAATAGGTCCATTCACGACGGTGCTGATTAGCTGCAAAATGGTTCGCACGCCATTCCGCATATTGGGAGTATATTCAACACAAAATGCATTGCGTGCTTCGCACGCCAACCTCACGGTAGTTTCCTCAACATGGCTTTGAACCGGGTACTCCTATGGTATTTTACGTTTTGATCGATTTTGGTGTAACCAAGCGATAAGGTCGCGTAAAAAAACGTGCAGAATTGTATCCTACATATTTATATTTGTAGAAAAAACTAAAAAACAAATTCATTCTCGTAGGAAAAATCTAAAAAAATAGTTACTTCCGGTGAAAAAACGTGCTTCCGATTTTTGGATTTTTTTGGCTAACGAACTCGTCCGGGCGACGTAGAAAACCAACATGTGTACCAAATTTGAACCAAATCGACCTTAAAATGCGGCCGCTAGAGTGCGAACTTATATATACATGATTTTTAACGACACCACAAAACGTGTACTGGGTACCATGATCGGTGCTCATTTGCTGCTCCTGACCTTGGATTTACCATAAGGGCCACAGCAATAGCTAACTTTTCCTATGGAAATTCGCTAAATAACCACGCTTTCAATAATTTTGACAGTAACTTCCATCATATATGCAGTAAGGGCAAACATATGGATGCCGTTGAAGAATTCGAAATTTACAAAGCGTTTAAGGAAAATAAAAGCGATTTACTGAACGACAAGCTTAAATCTCATTCACAGTCTTCCGCTAACCGGTGGTGTTAAACTTCAGTGTTTGTGATGCGTATGTTTGTGTGTTTTTTTAAGTATTTGAATGTAGTGACGATCTCTCACGGTCGAGAGTTTTATGATAGGACATAGTTCTGAAACGAGTAACGTAAAAAAGTATCAATAAGTCACAAGCCGGAGTAACTGCTTAGATTAAAATCTGTGATTTGAATACCTAAACTCAAAAATTAATTTAAAAACGTTAAACTTATTGTTTATTTAATTCTTTTTAAGACAAAAATATTTTCCTTATCAAAAAATTCTAAAATATTTGTACTGGGATAAAAGGCTTTTTGAGTACGACTAATAGCGTTAAAAATAAAATTTGAGATGTTTAAGAAAAATCAAACCTTCGGTAAGGACATTTTAGAAAATATATGCAATTCTAAAACTTATCGTTTATTTAATTCGTTTTTAAGACATATAAATATTTTCCTTATCAAAAAATTCTAAAATATTTGTACTGAGATAAAAGGCTTTTTGAGTACGACTAATAGCGTTAAAAATAAAATTTTAGATGTTTATACCGTACCACAATCGAATCACGATATAAAATACATGCATGCTACCAATGAAACCGACATTGTGCTTCCTTATTTAGTAAGTTGTGTAAAAATAGTTTACTCGGTAATACCTCTGAAATGGAAATTGTGCTTCCTCATTTTGTAAGTTGTATTAAAATAGTTTACTTGGTAGTGTTAAAATAATCAAATTTCAGATTCAACCAATATGACCAACGATTTATATTCATTACAGTTTTCACTTCTTTCGGCGACTGCTTTCTTTAATTTTTTGTTTACACATATTGTTACACGTACATTGGAATTTTTTAGGTTGTTTAAACCAAAATAGAACACAATGAAATTTATGTAGTACAAGTTCTAAACCAACCCGACATTTTTTTGTAAACAGTAATCACCTTTCATAACCAAATTGGTTAAATTTGACGTCGTCGGATGTTTCCCCCTCCCCACAAGTTATGGAATCGTGCAAGTTTCGCTGTTAAAGTAATTTCTACCTTTCATAACTTGGCACAATGTTTTTAATCAACTAACCTCATAAGGTCGATTTCCTCTCACTCCTACACTCGACCTGATTCCGTCTACTATCTCTGTCGCTCTCATAACGCTGATTACAACACCCCCAGCTACCCTCCTCAATAAAACTGAACTGATGAAATTTTCGGTCCACACAACACCAGGCGATATTATAATATAAGAGACCAATTTTCATGCTTGATATAAACCAAGGCACTCGAGGAGGTTCCGGAATTAAATTTTACTTTTTATTACTTTAATAAGAGAGGAAAGGGGCGTTGGATAATTTTGTAATCTTTGGAATAGGGTACTTTAGACTACGTAAAGGAATTTTCTTTAGCTTGGAATTAATTGTAACCGAAGAACTTCAATTGACTTACCTAACAACAGTCCCATAAAGGTTTGGCTGTGGTTGAATGGTCTTTACTAATATACGCCACCAATTTATTCAAAGTCATGCCGTGGATGTACCTGTATCTGACTAATTTTGCCTTTTTATGCCCCTCAATTTGACGTAGCTCTAGATGTGGGTTCCAATCTGGCAACCGATGGATTTATTATGGAAAGACGGTAAGGCAGCTAGGAATCGAGTGCTTCATTGGCCAAGACTGGATAGAATATTCTAGAAACTATATAAAGTTGGAGAATGTTACAGAATCTTCCAGAAGGTTTGATAATATTCAAGAATGTTACAGAACGTTCCAGAATGATCCAGAATCTTTTACAAGGTTCAAGAATGTTCAAGAACGTTGTAAAATCTTCCAGAAGGTTCGAAAATGTTCTAGAGTGTTGTAGAATGTTATGGAAGCTTCCAAAAGGTTCGATAATATTCTAGAATGTTGTAGAATGTTATAGAATCTTCCAAAATGTTCGATAATGTTCTAGATTGTTATAGAATCTTCCAATTGGTTCGATAATGTTCTAGAATGTTGTAGAATGTTATAGAATCTTCCAAAAGGTTCGATAATGTTCTAGAATGTTATAGAATCTTCCGGAAGATTCGGAAAAGTTCTAGAATGTTATAGAATCTTCCACATGGTACGAGCATGTTCTGGAATGTTGAAGAATGTTGTAGAACTTTCCAGAAGATTAGAGAATGTTATAAAATCTTATAGATGATTCGAGAATGTGTAGAATCTTCCAGAAGGTCCGAGAATGTTACAGACGGTTCTGGACCACCGAAGGAACTTCCTGCAATGTTCGAGAATGAATGATCTACGATGTTCTGGAAACGAGAATTGGGCTTTGAAGCTAGGGTTCAAAACTTGGCATATATTACTCTTAAGCTGTATACAGCACAATAAAACACATTTTAGTTTCGATTGATTGCGTCTAATCTGTTTGTATAAAATATTTTAGGTAAAATGTACTCAGACTGACAGAAATGGTGTTTTTTGCGCTTAACTGACACATAGCTTATCACGTATGTGAGCCTAAATGGGAAAGAGATTGATGTGGATGAATCTTAGTATAAGTTTTTTTGGGCAGTTAACTCTCAAAATGTATCCTATATTTATTTCATACGTTTCTTTATATGTGCGAGAGGATCCACGGTTATGCCTGGTATTCTAAAATAAATCTAATGAGTATTCAGATTGATTATACATTCATTGATTTAATTGTATACTTGCGCGATCCTTTAGCTACTAAACATAATATGTTTCGTCTCAGACTTGATACGAACATTTATTACTCTTTGAAATCGTTTCAACCGTCTTTAAATCAAAGTATTTCATTGCCAAGTGCTGCACTCTATTTTTGAAAGAGACATTACTCGAGAACGCATGCACAATACAAGCCAGCCATTAGTCGCACTTAATTGAACTCCATTCAACGATTTCAAACCAATAAAATGTGTTCTCTGGCCTATACAAGCTGTTATTAGACGGCACAATAGCCTAGCTACGGTTGTCTTTGGAAAAGCAATATGCGGAGTGTACGAGTCATTAAGTGTTGTAGTGGGTTGCAAAAACGTTCGCGCTTGAATGTTCAAAACTACTAGAGGGATCTGCGTGCTTTGCACGCTAAGCCCCCGATAGTCGACAGCTCCCTCTGTCGTGAAAAAAATAACTTTAGGAAGAAAGAATGCCAATAATTCGCACTTAAAGAATCAAGCGAGCCATTCACGTTCACTTTAACTGTCCGTTTATCTATGTGACGTCATGTCTGTACGATAACTGAACTACTGCGCAGGTTTTCCGTCCGGTATTACGATTTTTTTACTGAGCTCCGGGACGTCAGTTCTGACCGATAAACGGACAGTTCTTCAGTATTTCGTTCTCTGTTCTCCGTTCTCTGTTTAGTTATTACTTCTCGTATTTTGAAAATGTCGGTTGCGATGGCCACGAAGAAGAAGAACCTACTTCTTTTTTTTAACGTACAGACCTCTACCCACGTTGTTGGTTTTATAAAATCCCGAACACAGAAGTCAAATAAAAAGAGCCGCAGCGTACTGTGACATAACTTATCTATATATATAAGAGCGAAATACCACTCACTCACTCACTGACTCACTCATCACGATTTCTCAAAAACTACCGAACGGATTGAAATGAAATTTGGTATGTAGCTTCCTCAAGGGCCATAGGTGCTCACTAAAAAAGGGTTTGAAATAATTCAAAATTTTAGGGGGGTTTGGGGGATTAAAGTTATTAAAAAACGATTTCTTCAAAACTACTGAACGGATTGGAATGAAATTTGGTATGTAGCTTCCTCTAGGGCCATAGGTGATTACTAAGAAAGGGTTTGAACAAATTCGAAATTTTAGGGGGGTTTGGGGTTGATCTAAGTTATAAAATCACGATTTCTTCAAAACTAGCGAACGGATTGGAATGAAATTTGGTATGTAGCTTCCTCTAGGGAAATAAGTGTTCACTAAAAAAGGGTTTGAAAAATTTCGAAATTTTATGGGGGTTTGGGGGGGGTCAAAGTTATAAAATCACGATTTCTTCAAAACTACCGAACGGATTGGAATGAAATTTGGTATGTAGCTTCCTCTAGGGCCATAAGTGTTCACTAAAAAGGGTTTGAAAAATTTCGAAATTTGAGGGGGGTTTGTGGGGATCAAAGTTACTAAAATCATAATTTCAGATCTTTTGTTATTATGACAATAGTGCTTTTATTATTTAAGATCTATATATATAAAAGCCAAATACCACTCACTGACTGAACACTTAAAAAGAATACAATTACGTTAAAAAGACTGAAAATACCAACCACCACGGGCAACGCCGTACGGGTCAGCTAGTATATATATAAAAGCGAAATACCACTCACTCACTCACTGACTCACTCATCACGATTTCTCAAAAACTACCGAACGGATTGAAATGAAATTTGGTATGTAGCTTCCTCTAGGGCCATAGGTGCTTACAAAAAAGGGATTTTAAAAAATTGGAAGTTTTAGGGGGTTTGGGGGGTAAAATTACTAAATCACGATTTCTCCAAAATTACCGAACAGATTGGAATGAAATTTGGTATGTAGCTTCCTCTAGGGCCATAGGCGCTCGCTAAGAAAGGGTATGAAAAATTTCGAAATTTTAGAGGGGTTTGGGGGGATCAAAGTTATTAAATCACGATTTCTTCAAAACTACAGAACGGATTGGAATGCAATTTGGTATGTAGCTTCCTCTAGGGCCATAGGTGCTCACTAAGAAAATTTCGAAATTTTAAGAGGGGTTTGGGAGTGTCAAAGTTACTCAAAATCCCCATATTTAATTTTGATTTGTCTCTCCGTGCAAAGCCGGATCGGGCCAGCTAGTAGAACTATATATAAAACATTAATAGAACATAATTTTAATTTTGTCGGTGGATTTGAGTGAAATTGGAGTTATAAACATAATATTAATGAATAGAAAACCATAATACAGACGAATAAACACATGTTACCGATAGAAAATCCATTTTTCGTGTGTGAAAAATTTGTAGTTTTGCCACTTAACTCACCTATATTATGTTTTTAAAAATTAACAAAAAACCGTACTTGTAAATTTTAAAACGTCATTTGTTTCTCTAGATGATGTTTTTTTAGTGTTAAGAGCGTTTCCATTGGTTCAAAACGTTTCCATGAAAAATATCTTTTAAACGGTTAGTCGTATCAAAAAAACACAAAGAACAAAACAGTATTAAAATAACTTGTGAAATCCAAAATCATCATAAAATAAAGGGTGTATTTGGCGGCCATTTAGAAATATTTTAACTACATATTTTTTAATTTCTCTAAAAACAAGGAAAGGTTCCCCATTTAAAGTTTACTATCAGACTAATAGTTTATAAATCTATTTTACCAATCGTTCCCTATTTTAAAAAGACACACTGTAGGCTATATACATTTTTCTATACTAAAATTAATAAACAAATTACTATAAATTAAATTGAATACTATGTTTAATGTAATAAATATTTTCAGTAATAAAAATAGTAAAACAATTAAAAGATAAAATAGTTTATTTTTATAGTACGATCTCGTCGTCGAGAAAATAAAAATAAAAATCGAAGTCAACGCAAATCGTGATCTGTTTTGAAAAACATTCGTTCGTGGGCCCGAAAGAACCGAAAGATTCAAAGAATCAAAGAATCGGGAACTTCTGCTGATTCGTCACTCTTTTACTTTGATGAACTGTTCTTTTTATTAGACCAAGGAATTAAAAGGGCTACAAAAAAGGTACCTTGAAATTTTTTCTTAAAATGTACGGTTTTTGAGTAATTTAGGTCTGACATTTTCAAACAGACGCCATTTTAAAAGACATTTCGAAAGTAAACATAGAAACTATTTCGTCCAGTTTCAAGTAGGCTATTCTAACATAAATTTTGGTTTTTATTTATTATCAGTAAAATATTTTACCTGAAATTGCTGATTATATACCCTTTCAAAATTGTGCATTTTCTATTCAATAAGATATTCTATTCTGGAAAAACATAATCTTAAAATTTTCAACGTTAAGATCTTTCAATCTAACAACCTCTTAGATTTGACTTTTTTCACGATTCAAGTGCAAAATGGATAATGAGTTAGTTGAAAAAATATTAACTACTGTACTAATCACTTGCAAAACGTTTGTTTGTGTTATTCCAAAAGTTGTGCTCAATTTTGAATGTTTTCAGAAAGGTAATTTCAAAGCAAAGGAAGCAATCAGGTATTACAAAAATGAAGGGGCCCATTATAAAATGTATTACCTAATATAGTCGATTATAAAAACATTTATTTCTAATTCTCTAAAAGTTGTTTTAGCTTGTTAACGTTGCCAGAAAGGTTAATATAAAGGAAAGCAAACCACCAGGGGCAACAAAGTGAAGGGACACATTACAAAATGAATTGAATAATATAGTAATTTATAAAAACATTAGTTTGTATTATTCCAAAAGATGTATTAAATTGTGAACGTTTTAAGAAAGGCTAATATATAGGACAGGAAGCAATCAAGGGCCAAGGAGTTTCGGGTTAGTAAATATAGCCTATCGACTAATATAATAGTTTACAAAACATTTGTTCTTATTTAAAACAATTGTTAACTTGAGAATGTTTTCAGAGAGACTGATACAGAGCACGGGAAGAAATCAGGGGCCAAAATAAAGTGACATATTACAAGACATACAGATGAATATAGTAATAACAAATGTATTTCTATCATTTATAAAACACTTACTTTACTTTAATGTTTGCAGAAAGTCTAATACAAAGAACATGGTGCAATCAGGGGCCACCAAGTGACGCGTTAATGAATATATTGACTAGTATAACCATATACAAAAACATTTGTTCCTACTATTTGAAAAACAATTGTTAACTTG
>JAGFPH010000386.1:488104-503659 GCA_018207615.1 Philaenus spumarius | reverse complement strand
ATGTCTGTAGCTTCGAGGGAAGCAGAAATAAAGAAGAAATAAATGTACCAAATTTCATTTCTGTAGTTTCGAGGGAAGTAGAAATAAAGAAGAAATTGATGTACCAAATTTCATTTATGTAGCTCCAAGGGAAATAGAAATAAAGAAGAAATAAATGTACCAAATTTCATCTCAGTAGCTTCAAGGGAAGTAGAAATAAAGAAATAAATGTATCAAATTTCATCTGTGAAGCTTCAAGTGAAGTAGAAATAAAGAACAAATAAATGTACCAAATTTCAATTATGTAGCTCCAATGGAGTAAAACGTTGGGTATTTATTGTTTTAAGGGTTGGTATAACAGATTTATTCCTTTAAACGCGTACGCAGAAACAAAGTGGCTGAAATATAGAATGGTAAAATTGTAATTAGACTAGAGAGAAGAATGAAATATTTTTTGATACTATTTCAAAAGTTCTGATCTGAAAAAGTGTTGTGGAATTAAAAACAAACAACGAAGAGACTAAACAAATAGAGTTATTTACGCTCTCAGTATTAATATCATACAGAATTATATATTGTACATTGTAAATGTGTGTTGTATTTAACGCGACGGCCTTGAAGTGATTCAATGTTATAACACAGTTAGAATGTAACGTAATGTAAAGGGAGTGGGTAACATTTGTGGAGATGGGGTTTCACTGATGACCGGTTGATTGTCTACGATTGGACTGAGGCTGGGGCTAATCAGTAGAAAACGCCCTTAACGAGCTGTACCGGTACAGTCCGTTTCACAAACACCGGCTTCGCCCCAATCAGCTGTTCTCTTAAACAAGCAATTTATGTTCCTCTCACATTGGAATGTTTAACTAGTATTTTAATCGATAATATTCTAAAAATATTTATACTTATTACCTGTCAGATTCACTGTAAAATTGTAATTGACATTTTGGAGAATATGTTGAAATAAGAACGGATTAACTAGAAGTAAACAGTGTACTTTTGTATATATTTGCTCTGTGCAGTTTTAATGTTAAAAACTAAAATTTTAAATGGCCACGAAAACAAAAACAAAACAGTCCAGGTCGGATCTGAATCGCCTCACAAATAGAAAATTAAATTTGTCTTCGTATCAACTGAACAAGCACTATCCTACTTTCAATAGTCACATCTACCTTTCATAAACTTAACAGAATAAACCTTCCAAACTAGTAACACCATTAAACAATGTCTTCAAACCAAAAACCCAAAACCTATAGAAGACCAAACAGATTGGTATATAGATTGGCATGTGATGATGTGAAAAGGTATGCATAGGCAAACTGGGAGACGTTTCGATTTTAAAAACCCATACCGAAGAAACAAATTCGAATTTTGCACTTCATCTGATAGACGAAGACCATAGCTACACCAGCCTACAAAATAGCCTTGAACCAATTAAAATATTGTTCTAAAGTTGATCAAGGCGATGTTCTATGATCGCAGCCGAGGAGTATGAGATTTATAAGGCGATCAAATCAAAAGATGCAAATGGCGAACATCAATTATTGAAAGATCAGCTAAATTTCGACTCTAATACCTTATATGACACGGCGATAAGAGTTCAAGAAGCCCGCGGTAAGAACAGGTTCCGAGTTCGCGAGATAACAGACTGACAGTTGCCGTCCGGCAGCCAGAAGGTGTACTCCAAAACGTACTTTAAATGTGAAATGTGTTATGTGTGTTTTGTGTAATTAATTTTAATGTTCGACGACCTCGGTTGAGTAATTTTTATATATTGTGCCTGAAGATGGAATAAAAGTCCCGAAACGCGTCACAAATACAAAAAAAAAAAAGATCACTCGACGTAAACAAGGTAAGAAACTTTATTTTAAGCAAAGGATGTTGGACTCTAGAAGGGGTTTGCCTTTCTCAACCGCATCTAGAATCCCAAAGCTTTGAAAAAACATCAAGGACTAATTTTCCAATAGTTTAACATTTTAGTCGTCTTAACAGAAAAATAGTTCTGATTCCACTCTTATTACATAAGATTGTGGTCAGGTCCGGTCTGGGACGGGTGTCTACATGAAATCGGCAGGGACCCCGTGCGAAGGGGTCCCTGAAACACAGAGAAGAAAAAACTGCGTTTGGAAAGAACTTACTTTACATGACTTTACTGCCATCACGGCGTTATTAGTTTAACTACAACTAATAATAATGAAGTTAATTCAAATTAACACGAGTTCAATTATGTAACGGATTTAGCTAGACTGTGAATATAGTACATAAATTTTAAAAATCATTAAAACTAGTGAACTAGTAACCGTAACTGCCACATACAGCGCTAGGGTCGGTGTAGGTCGGATGAACTAGCTACCTCCACCCAGTAAAGCGGAGGGCCTGGAGGTCCTTATCCTCGGAAATTGTTTTAAATAAACGGTATCAGTTAACTGACACAAACTTTCTCCCAACTTACTGTAATCAAAATAATATTGTTTTTAATCATTTTATTTTTTACTACTTTTTAGAACAAAACAAAAAAATAATATTCTACCGACGTCAATCGTATAAAAAAATGATTGTCCCAGGCGGGATTCGATCGCGCGACCTTTGAATTACTGGCCGTGCTCGCTACCGTGGTGCTATACTGTGCGGCCGCTGCCGCGTTGCTAGATTGACAACACAAACTTGTTTATTTTTAAACATTTCCCCATAATTATAAAACGCCGAAGTTTTGATAAAAGCGGGTGGTGTCATTTTGTTTTGTTTTCCTAAGCATTATAAATACTGAAAATTTAATCAAAATCGTTAGAGCCGTTTTTGAAAAATTTGCATTTTTGTCGTTTTTTATGGGTTTTTAGGGGTAAATTACCCTTAAAAAATTAAAAATTCAAAAAAATGAAAAAAACGCCTAGAGATATTAGGGTTTAGTACCTATATACCAAATTTCATGAAAATCGGACCAATAGTGTCCTCTCTGGTCGTGTATACATACAGACAGACTGACAGACAGACACCACTCTAAAAACACTTTTTTGGGTTCAGGGAGCACCAAAACAAAAAATTCCACTAAAAATATTTTTGGGTTCAGGGAGCACCAACACAGATAATTGCACTAAACAATTTTTTGGGGTTCTGGGAGCACCAAAACAGATAATTCAACTGAAAATTCAAATTCGAACATTTTTACGAAAACAATACTTTCTCCATATACTACGTATAGGGTGGAGAAAGTAAAAAGTATTCCTGCAACGCGCAACACACTTAAAAGCATTCTTACAAAGAATATACATTTAATTTTTCATTCACTGGAGGGTAATTGGGAACCAGAGGTGATAAATCCCGGGACCCCCGATCTTTCCAGACCGGGCCTGGCTGTGGAGTACCCTACTGAATGTAGTATTAGTCGGTGACCTCGTTTATGAAGCAAATCAGCTGAGCGTATGACAAGAGCAGTCGATACTAATTCCATTAGGCCAAACGTAACAGTATTTCAGCACTTCACCGCCTCCAAAGTTGCAATATTTGTTATTCAAATCGTACGACTTGCTTACAAAGTGATGTATTTACATATTTACACGCATTTTAAGTTCTTTGACGCGTCCTGTAAACACGCTAACGCGGTTGTTTTTTACCCGAGAACTTTGGGTTCGTCGCAAAACATCTTTGATTGTAATCGTAAACGTTCGAGTTGAATCGAAAGTCGGAGTGATCTGCGTCAAATAATCTTCACTTTGTTAAAGGCGTGCGACGTGATGTTGCTTTCGGGAACATGATCGTCACGGGTGAAATTAGGACGTCAGCAAGATCAACAGTTTACCAACTTACTTTGTTTTCAGTGGCGGTCCGAAGGGGGGGGGGGGTGTTGCATCAGAAAATGTTTAGCCTTTGTTTTAAAACTGTGTAAAAGAAAACAAACACGAAAAACCAGTAACAAAAATTGTTCTTCACAAAACTCCAACTATAAAGGTTAAATAGAGGAGACAGTTTACTTTAAACAAGGCAAACGACTAAAACAAATCAGATAAAATATTTAACAATATTTATTAAAATTATAATAAAGTAAGCCTTTCTTGAAGACTTTGAAGAAACGTATGGTTCAGTACAGAACCTTTATGTTTTTTATTTTGAAAATTGTGTTTTAGTTTTAATATTGTCTTATTTCCACAACTTCCCACACAATTTTCGAAACTATGGTATCATTTTTCAACGATTTAAGTAATTTATGTATTTTCTTCGGTTGTAACTAGGTTGTTTCTCTTTGTAGTCTGTTATGTGCATTGAATGTGTTTAAACTATGTCAAATAAAATAATGAAATTAATGATTGATGTGAAAAACAACATTTATGAGTACGTCTAAAACAAATCGGATGATCTTATACTTTCGCTAATCTTCGGAGCGATACCGCTGGATAGAGCCGGCATTAAGACTGATTAGAAAACGAAACTAATCGAGGTCGTTGGCAGCAGTTAAATCCTATTGATACGTACAATGGTTCATCTATGCTCAACAATGGACCAATCAGAGAGCTCGTAGTGATAATTAAAGTAAACATTAATCAGTACATCTGTGTTTTGGCTAATAGTATTGGTTGGCAGCCGGAAGTTCAGAAAGTCTTTTTATCTGTTGGAGCTACAGAAATATCGGTTGATCACTCACAACAAGAATGAGTTACCCTCACTGATCTTGACCGAGAAGATATACAGAGGAAAAACTAGAACACTGAAACTCACAACTAATACGAATATTACTCAAACGCGTTTCAACGAAAAATGTTGTCATCTTCAGTGATCTACGCTGCAGTAATCCAAAGGTAAATCATATAACAACCTTGAGAGATTCTGTCATCAGGCTTCTTCCATCAGTTGTGTCTTCTATATATATCAAATAACTAGAGGACTCCGCCCCAGCCCCTGCGGTGACTCGCATCGAAGCAAATGCAAACCGATAATTTTATATAAATAGGCCCTACTATTAAATTCTAATATGTCTTATTTAAGTTATTAGCGAATTTACATAGGGAAAATTAGCTATTGCAGTGGCCCTTATGGTAACACCTAAGGTTGGAAGTAGCGAATGAGCACCGGTCATGGTCCCCAGAATACGTTTTGGGGTGTCATTAAAATAATCATATATGTATACATAAATGTGTATATGTGTTCGCACTCTAGCGGCCGCATTTTAAGTCCTGACTGGAAGTAACTATTTTTTGAGATTTTTCCTACGAGAATGGATTTGTTTTTGAGTTCTTTCTACAAATATAAATGCAGGATGTTGTTCTGCACATTTTGTTTTTTTACGCGACCTTATAGCTCGCTTGGTTCAACCAACGTAAAATACTATAGAAATACCCGGTTTAAAGCCATGTGGTGGATTCTACCGTGGGGTTGGCGTGCGAAATTCTACTCCCAATATTCGGACTAGCGTGCGAAACACGCAATGCTTTGTGTATTGAAGATACTCCCAATATGCGGAATGGCGTGCGAACCATTTTGCAGCTATTCAGCACCGTCTTTGGTGCTTGTTGGTTGAAACTCTAAAACATAAGCCTTTAAACTTAATCTTGGAAATTTGCTCAACTCACGTCAGCGGTTCAGTTGCGTGGTCGAATTATTTTTAAATTCCTTAATTTATTAAGTGTTGTTCTCTAGCTTTAAGAAAAGTATAACAATCAACATTTTTTATAGGGGTTGTTATTACATTTTTACCCCTTAGCAGGACGCGACAAAATGCAAATCTAGTTTACTTTGTCTACGTATTTTGTAAGAAATAAATGTACAACATTTCTGCTCTCTAGCTTTAAGGGAAGTATAACAAAATATATTGATTGTTTTAGGGGTTGTTCCAACTCTTAAATCAAAACGAATTCTAGCCAATGTTACTCAGGGATAGTGTAGCTTTTTATTAGTAAAACTATTTTTCAATCGGTTCAGTAGTTCACGAGATTACATACAAACAAACAAATTTTACCTTTTTATAATATTAGTATAGATTACGGTGTTGTTTACATTTTACAAATATGCACACAACCGGTAAGACTTATTGCAAGGAGTAAAATTAAACCGAGTCGAACGAATTGAGCTGTTTCAAAATGAACTCCGACC
This sequence comes from Philaenus spumarius, assembly GCA_018207615.1. Classification (NCBI taxonomy): domain Eukaryota; kingdom Metazoa; phylum Arthropoda; class Insecta; order Hemiptera; family Aphrophoridae; genus Philaenus; species Philaenus spumarius. The sequence goes on along the minus strand of JAGFPH010000386.1, from coordinate 497,599 downwards.
TCTCCAACTATAATTTCACTAAAGTAGCCGTTACTAAGAGCAGTTTAGCCGCAACCCTTCCCTGTAAAGCGTGCTATCAAGTACAATGGACTTTATTTTTAGCAATCTTCAGTTTTCCATTCTTTTATATTCCAAGTACAGCAGTTCGTATATTTGCACGGTACAGCTGGACGTGGATTGCAGTCATCTGGCTGTAGAGCAAAACACCGTTTACATAAACGATATCCGTGTAATTAATTATGAATTACCAGGGGGAACCCGTGCGTGCTCCGCACGCCAACCCCGTTGGAACCTTCTATACATATAATAGTGTTATGTTTTCTTTATATTAAAGGCGTAGAATTAATAATAATCCCAAAGCTAAGATGGTAAATAATGTTAAGTGTTCATAATAACGTTAAAAGAAGGTTAAAAGAACCAGCAAGGCTCAGGTCTTCACTTTAATAAAAACCTAACCTAAAAGTTAGAAATACAAATAATTACTTCAACGTTTGAAATCGGCAGTCAATGGAAATATTGGAGCAAACAGCTGTTTTATCTGTTATTTTCTTCAATTGGTTGCTATGGTAATAAATGTAAATACATGTGCTGGTTCCTCAGTCTAGTGCGCACAGTTAAAGGACTGGCAGTCGACATCCAGTAGCCATGAGCTGTGTTTTAACCTAACTGTGTTTTTAAATATGTTATTGTTTTATGTGTTTTGTACTTAATGTTTTGACGATATCCATTTACGAGAATTCTGATGATGGGATGGACGTTCCGAAACACGCCATATGAATACAAAAGACGAGGTCACTGACGATACAATATAAGGTACCTACTGCACTATTGTATTAAAATTTAGTACCCTAAATGGAGTGTGCTGGGTAGACAGAAGATATATTATATTGAAGGAGTGAGAATTTTATATATAACCCAAAAGCTATAATTTTGAAGAAGAAAAACACGTTGACACACAACCCACATCACAGAAGCACCAATCCCTATATATCGGGTTTGTCGAAATAGGATGAAAATTTTTGAGTTAAATTATTATATCCTAACGAATACGTTTTTTCTTTGCATAATACTAGGGGAAACACCTGCGTGCTCCACACGCCAACCCCGTTGGAACCTTCTATACACACTATCATGTTATGTTTTCTTTATAATAAAGGTGTTGGAATAACAACAACCCAAAAGCTAAGATGGTAAATAATGTTAAATGTTCAAATCAAAAACAGCATGTCGTATATTTTAAAACAACAGTTATAATAAAGGTTAAAAGAACCAGCAAGGTTTACGTCTATACTTTAATAAAAACCTAACCTAAAAGATAGAAATACAAATAATTGCTTCAATGTTTGAAATCAGCTGTCAATGGAAATATTGGAGCAAACAGCTGTTTTATCTGTTGTTTTTTTCAATTGGTTGCTGTGCTAATAAATGTAAATGTATGTTCTGGTTCCTCAGTATAGGACTAACCTAACATTTTGTACGACTAAATTTACAAATATTAAAATAAAAAATGTTTTTATCAAAATTATTTCCAGCCCATGTTACTCAGGGATAGTGTAGCTTTTTATTAGTAAAACTATTTTTCCTATAATTTTAATTTTTTGTGTACTTACAGCTCTCAGTACTTTATTTTTCTTTTTTATTTCCTGGTGACGTATGTTTCGCCTTTTCTATTCAGGCATTATCAAACCTACACTTCACTAGTACTTTACATTTGTTAATGCGCATCAAGTTTTTAAAATGAAACACTTATACAAAACATTCACAAACAACATATAACACATAACACAACACAACACTCAGTAGGGACATTTAAATTTTATTCACAATTACGCTAGCCGAACGTACGTGTGGCCGCGATCGTTTTTTGCAAGTTACTCAAGTACAGGAAATGTTTCACGAATACTCGTGATTTAACATCAAATGACTTGAAAACACTGAGTTCAAAAACGGATGAAAACGCGTAAAAAGTGGCCAAACATGTTCGTTCAAACTGTCGAATGACTATTCGAGAGCTTAACGAAGCTTTTAACATCTCGTACGCGGGTCAATGCAAGGCAGTTTAAGAGTCTGCTCTAGTAAAAGAGAAAGCAACCGGCGCGGCGACTCCAGCCATATCTACCCTACAAAACGTATGCGTCTTGTGACTGTGGTTAAAATGAGACCTTGAAAACAATTGTATGATTAAAAATAAACGAAATAAATGGTTTTAAATATAGCATTGCTCTTGCGGGATAAAAATCCAAGATGGCCGCCACTGGAGCAGATCCTTAATAGATAATTTGCAAAAGAGACGAGTGATTGCAAAATTTGTTCCCAGACTTTTGACCGATGAACAGAAGGAAAATCGCGTCTCAGTTTGCGCAGAATTGAAGGATCGCATGCAGATCCTGACTGCATGGCCAAAATTATAACTGGAGATGAAAGATGGGTTTGCGGCTGTGAACCTTAGACGAAAATTCAGAGTTATCAATGGGAAAACCATCAACTCCCCTCGACCTAAAAAGGCACGTCATTCAAAATCGTGCATCTAGGTAATGCTCGTTGTTTTTCCATAGTGGAGGGCTTCTTTCTTCATCATGACAACGCGCCGCTCCGTGCTTAAAGTAGCATTTGATTCGCGAGTTTTTTCCCTCTCAACGTTTTGACACCATTCCCGATTTTAAGATGCCCACGACCCAGCCCCTGAAAGCCTTTCCGAAAGAAACCTCCCAGAAACACTTCCAGTCATGGATTCAACGTTGGGACAAGTGCATCACTAGCCAAGGACAGTACTTTGAAGGAGATTCGTTCAAGTTCTATGTAAGCTTGTTACTTTGTAATATAATGAGTCACTGTATTTTTTTATCCTCGTATGTTATCCTTCCCTGTTAGGAATAATTGCATAAGTAAAGGCTAAATATTAGAATTGGCTTTATTATTATTATCATTATTATTAGGAAACAATGTAAAGCTTACAAGTCTCAAGAGGAGAACCTAAAGTAGAAGCGAAAGACCTATTTATTGCGAAAGGTATAAAAAAGTGTCGTTATAGCTGAGACAAGCAAAATTCTAAGTTCAGTAACCTGGATGGTTATATATACTCTTGACTGACCTAAAAACGGGGTTAGTCTTTTGGAGACACCACGGGGGCAGTGGAAGCTCTGCTCGTCGGTAAGCTGCTCTTGGGAGACCTTTCCATTGAAGGGACACGGTGACAAGATGAGCAAATAGGATATATAATCATTCAATATGGTTGCATTAAGGTGATAATTTGGAAGTGCAGCCAACTAATTTATATATCATTGCGTTTAATAATTCCGGTACTTAGAGTGCTCTGTCTTGGGACTTAATTAGTTGGATATGATTAGGATTAATAAGATAGTAGAGTTAGATCTTTGTATGTTTACATTATTGTAATATGTAATTGGACTTTGATTTAGTGTGATGATATAATATATATATGTGTAGATAAAGTTGTGATTAGAAGTTTAGAGATTAAAGTAATTAAATAATACCACTGAACCACCATCGATGCTGTAGCTTAATTTATGAACCCTGGGCAGTTGAAGTTATAATTTCTACCCCTATCATCCCCTATCCTTTATTTCTTGATCAGATACTACACTTTCATTATGGCTAAGAAAGTTAAAGCAGCCACCATATTTCTTTAGGTGATAATAGAGAATATCATTAAATTTAAGTTGCTGTCGGGCATGGACTGCCTAAAGGTTTCAAGAGACAAGCATCGAATAACAGCTGTTAAATGTTAGCATAATGAAGCTTGTTAAGATACATTGTTTCACTGGATGTTGGGCGCCAATTAGAAGTTGGACAAACTTGCGTTGAGATTATTCGACATCGATATCCAGTATTTCAACCTAATGATGAACCTTTGTAAACAAGAAACTCTTGGCGCGAGTTGGGTTTAACTTTTAAACAATCGAGGAAACTATTTGCTCATAATTACTGCAAATTAGCCAATTAAGCCCCTTGTATCTAGTGAATCATAGTAAGTAAATAAAGCACATATATATTTCGTCTTTCCTTCTGCTACTTGACTCACAAAACACGTTAAATTTAAAATCCTTGTTATTCTAGCTTTCACCAATAAAAAACCATAACTTTGGCGGCATATTTACGTACATTTTAGGAAAAACACCTTTATATAATAAATTATTTCTAAAAGGTGTTTTTTTGTCGCTTAGCGATATTTCCCTTAATTCTACATCAAAATTAATTATTCAATGTTCATTTTAAAACCTTATGTTCCTCGCTATTGACGAAAAATAGACAAACGTATAATTCATGTTTTTGTTACAAAAATTGGTTTAAAAAACATTTATATTATATTTCATATGGTTCCTAATGAAAGGCGCTATCTATTAACAATCTATTTAACTAACATGACAGCTGTTAGTTTGATTGTTTACACTCCATATGCAAGTGTTATAAACTGTTACTCATAAATCAATGTAAATAAATAAACGTAATTAACTGAACTAAATCAACGTATTAAATCAGGTAAGTACTCCTCCTAACTTGTATTCGCACGGGTCAGGCTAGTTTTACTTATAATAATAATGATTTTTAAAGTTTTATTTTACCTTCCTTTTACAATTCTGAAGATATTTTACAGTTTGATTAAAAATTTAATAGCAGGTTTCCTTAACTTCAATCGCAGTTGTGATTAAATAAATGAAAGGACTATCAGGTAATCACCATAACATGCAACTAACAAAAATCCCATGACCCAAAAGGCATAGCAAGTTTGGTGAAATAGTCTAAGGTTACCTTTAAGGCGTAAATGGCTATTTATGAAAAAAAGCGCTAAAACTAACAACTTAAATATCAGGTTTTCATTTTAATTTCTCACCTATGAGTTCATTTTACATAAAAATACTTTACCCCTTATAAGCAAATAATCTAAAATGCAATCAGATTTACTGTATATAAGCAGTAATACTGATGTTAGGCAGTGTAACAGGAGACACGTTCCAATGTATACCGACAATTGCCTGGCGCATAAATATATTTTTTTTAAAGGTTTCTTAAGTGATGTGCAATTTTGTGTCTTAATGTTGGTTTAGTGTTTTTAAGTACATAATTTATTAACTTGACAGTGGGACTGCGATTCCGAAACGCGCCGTGAGTAACAATTATGTCTAATAAATAAGTCACGCCTGATCAGTAACAGGTAGTGTTTAATATTATTATAGTTATTATTATTATCCTATATTTATATAATAGGACACCCCTGCGTGCTCCCCACTCCAACCCCATTGGATGCTTCTATACACATATGTTATGTTTCCTTTATAATAAAGGTGTAAGATTAATAATAACCTTAAGGGTCTTCTATACCTTGCGTAAAACAGCAAAATTATGCACTTCGTATTTCCGTGTTTCGGACGCCGTTTTTCAACCTAAAAAGTTGTGAAACATCTTAAATTGTTCTTAAAGGCTTTGTGCTTTTGTCTTATACCTCATAATTGAAAGAAATCTTCGGCTACTCCTTTTAATCAACAGTTTAAATGAGTAAAAATCGATTAATTTTACGCATTTTTTGGGAATCTTAAGCAATAATTTCCATATTTTAAGGTAACACGTAAAAAATATAAAGCCTTCTATATAACTTAAACTAGTTTCCCAGATTATTAATTTATAAATAGAATCCAGAACACGGTATTACGAATGCATGTTTCAACGATTTTGCGGCTTGAGTCAGGCCTTTTGCATTGAAATCATACTGTACACTCGGGAGTTTTCTTCAAGGTAAAGAAGAGCCTTAAAGCTTAGATGGTAAATAATGTTAAATGTTTAAATCAAATTATTTCGTATATTCTATAACAGGAGTTATAATAAAGGTTAAAAGAACCAGCAAGGCTCAGATATACATTTAAACAAAACATAACCTAAAAAGTTAGTATAGTGTGTAGTTTTGACCTTCAACACAGATTATTGGCATTGTTTACGAAAACTTAACCTAAAAGTTAGAAATAAAAAAATATATTAAAACTTTGAAATCATCTGTTAATGGAAATATTAGAGTTAACGGGTGATTATATTTAATTGGTGGCTATGGTAATGGATGTAAATACATCCAAGAAATATGTATTGGTTCATCGGTATAGGAATAACCTAAAATTGTGTTTAATTTATTTTTCCTGCCTTAACAGCAACATACACACATAATTTATGTTTTTGTGCGCATCTTTGCCGCAGTACGTTTTGAATGATATAAGTTTCATCTTCCAATAAAATTATCGTTTTGCATATTATGCTTATTTATTGGTATTACAGCTGTTAGACGCTATGGACTTAACGCCCAACTTAATCCTATGGTAATTGTCCTGTTTTTATCAAAATGAATTCTAGCCTATGCTACTCACGGATAATGTAGCTTTGTATTAAAATAAAAAATGGTTCAGTTGATTCAATAGTTCCAGAGATTACCACCACATACAAACAAACCAATTTTACCTTTTTATTAAAATAGTATACATGCAATTGTTTCTTTTTTATTTACTATACTAAATTGAGCATAATAGGTGCCCTGGGTAAGATCTCTAGCTTCATAGAAAGTGCACGAATCAGTATTTATTTTTAACAGTAGTTTTACCCCTTGCTTAAGCAATAGAAATGCAAATGAGGTTTCTACCTTATTTATCACCTAAGAATAATACGTAACGAATTTCAGCTCTCCAGTTTGTAGGAAGTTGGTGGCATTTACATTTATTGAATAGGGTTAGTTAACTGATTATAACTCCTTAGATGGTAGTGGCCAAAATGCAATGGGTTTACATTTGCTATGTAACATTTATGGAATAAACGTACCAATTTTTTGCTCCCTAGCTACGATAGAAGTGAAATAACGCATATCCATTGTTTTAGAGGCTGGTATTTTGGTGTTCATCCCTTAAACGGAATTCAGCAGAATAATTTTGTTATATATCACTAAAATAAAATTGTTCCAGTTTCACCTCTCTACTCTCTTGGGAAATAAAGGTGTATGGTTTTAGGGTAGTTAACACATTCGAACCCTTTAAATTTAAGTAGCCGAAATAGTTTATACGGCTAAACACTCCCGACACCAATAAGGGTAAAGTGTGAAATTTTCAGTGAAATCGGTCGAGTAGTTTTTTTTTTTTTTGCCTGTAGAGTACAAGACACATTCTATTGTATACCCGTATAGGTTTATTAAAAATAAACAGTACCAGGAACTGGCACATACTTTCTCACAAACATATTTAAAATATTAAACCTATTCACTGTGACTTCATAATTGTAGGTGGGGTAGGAGAGGTTATTAAAGTAGGAGATTAACTAATAAATATTATTATTATTATTATCTAGAGAGGAAACTATTCGATTGATTTCAAACAAATTTGCACCAAGCACGTCAATTAGGCCTGTAAAGATGCACGAAAATGTTTGAACATTTTTGAGAAACCACCCCCTTTATGGCCAAAAAACCCCCCAAAAATCAGTTATTATTATTATTATTAGCTAAACACGAATTTTTAGAAAGATGCGGTTTATTGCATATGCTAGGGTACATTAAAGGCTACAAATAAGCAAAATTTTATTAAAATCGTTAGAGCCGTTTTTGAGAAATTTATATTTTTCTAGTTTTTTTGCCATTTTTAGAGGGTAAAAACCCATTAAAAATCAAAAATTTAAAAAAATTTAAAAACCACCTGGAGATATTCCAAAACTACACCTACATACCAAATGTCATCAAAATCGGACCGTTGGTATGGTCTCCAGCTCTGTACACATCCTACCAGACACACGGACAGACATCACAAAAAAAATTTGGGGTTCAGGGAGCACCAACACAGATAATTCCACTAAACAATGTTTGGGGGTTCAGGGAGCACCAAAACATAATAATTCCACTAAAAATTCAAATTCGAAAATTTGGACGAAAACAATACTTTCTCCATATACTACGTATAGGGGGGAGAAAGTAAAAATGGATTGTAATGGATAACTAGACCCCTAATTCAAATCTTAAAATTAACTAATAAGAACACACTTAAAACAAATGAATAACTAACTATAAACAACTGATGAAAAAATAAAGCACCAATAACGCAAAAATAACAAAACCACAACAACATCCAGTTCTTGTATTCAGTTGTTACGTAGTAAATTTTAATTTGTTATTTTTGACAATTGTCTTAAGTTTTTACCACTGAAAAAATAAAAGGTGTATTTTGAAGACGTAAAATGTGGTAACGTAAGAAATGACATTAGAATTTTACATAAATAACGGAACAATAAAACAAAATTTTAATATTACTCCAAACCCAACTTGTTTCAAAGAACTTTCATCTTCCATATCTAAGAATAACAACAGTAAAATTCCAGAAAATTGCTGGCCAAAAGAGACTTAAAAGTAATTGGAAATATAAACCGGTGATTCCTAACTGCAATGCTATTTCAATAATAACATTTCTCCTGAAACAAGCTGTAATATTGAAGTTGTTATGGCTGTGGTTGAACGCGCTATTCCGGGGTAAACTGACCTGAAGGGGACGGGGGGAAGGGGAAATTGCATTTTAACTCGTGACGTCCAGGGTAGGGGGTGGGAGGGACAACTGCCCCTCCACGTCTTATTGGACACATTCTTTCACTCTTCAAGTTTGCAATAACCTTAAATAATATTAAATTTCTTGTATGGTTTTATATTCTGTGTAAGTCCTAATCAATTGTCTGAGTGGTATGTTCTGGGTGCAGCTGGCTGTGCGCCGTCGGTCGTCTTAAAAGATTCTAAGGCCGGTAACATTTTCTGCAAAAGGTCGCGAGAGGCTGCATCAGTTTCAATCGGATAGGAATAAACGCAGGTTCCTGTGAGACGGGCGTCACTTTTCCCTACAGCGATACCTGGTATTTAGTACTCAACTCGCTATATGGCGGTGCACATTTGCGGCCGAGTCCTATACTCAATCTAAATGAAATTCTCTAGATTTTAAAGTTTTTCAAAACTATGTCTGATGAAAATATGGACACAGAACCTATCGTTGAGGAGGTGAACATGCATCCAGTAATTTGGAACGTGATCCATGACGATTTTAAAGATAGATTAAAGAATGATATAAATTACCAATATGGCCAACTATTTTATAAAATGATATCCAAACTTTCTAACATATTATGACTGTTTTATAGTAGTAATCTATATATCTAATTCCGTAAGCCCAAATTTTACAATGAAATTGTGAGCGAATGGGAGGTGGTAGAATGCTTGGAGGCATTTCATTTACACGGTCCGGACATGAAATTTTGGGGGAAAATATTCAGTTTTCTTAATTGTGTCCCAAAAATTTGTTACGGAATAAAATAATTCCCATTTAAATAGTGTAGGAATATATAGGTGTGAATCAGGAGGTTTTAGTGTTAAAAACAGGCCATTGTATATAATAATTCCTATTTAGCTTGGGAATATATAGGTGTGATCAGGTGGTTTTAGTGTTAAAAATATGTGATTGTATATAATAATTCCCATTTAAT
>JAGFPH010000386.1:431557-488094 GCA_018207615.1 Philaenus spumarius | reverse complement strand
ATAATTCCCATTAAATAGCATGGGAATATATAGGTGTGAATCAGGTGGTTTAGTGTTAAAAACAGGTGATTGTATATAATAATTCCCATTTAATAGCATGGGAATATAAAGGTGTAAATCAGGTGGTTTTAGTGTTAAAAACAGGTGATTGTATATAATAATTCCCATTTAAATAGCATGGGAATATATAGGTGTAAATCAGGTGGTTTTAGTGTTAAAAACAGGTGACTGTATATAATAATTCCCATTTAAATAGCATGGGAATATATAGGTGTAAATCAGGTAATTTTAGTGTTAATAACAGGTGACTGTATATAATAATTCCCATTTAAATAGCATGGGAATATATAGGTGTAAATCAGGTGATTTTAGTGTTAAAATCAGGTGACTGTATATAAATTGGAGAATTCCGTTTCGAATGTGCAGTTTGTGATGTGTTTTGTTTTGTAGCTGTGTTTTTGTTTCAAAGTGAGAATTAATACGTATTTATAGAATATATAGCTTATATACGGGCTATTGCCCCTACAAGTGACTAGTATTTTTTAAATCGTTTGATTTATCAGTACGAATGAAAAGCAATTAAAATAAAATATTTTTATGTTTAATTTGATTTTAAATAGGTTACATAAATAAAAAATTTTAGCAAATAGGCCAACAATTTTATAAAATGATAAGATACAATGATTGTGGAACACATGATTGTTTTATTATATATCTTTTAAACCTTTTGATTTATCAGCATGAAATAAAAAGCAATTAAAATAAAATATTTTTATCTTTAATTTGATTTATATAAAAAATAGGTTACATAAATAATTAATGTTAGCAAATAGGCCAACAATTTTATAAAATGATATGACACAATGATTGTGGAACACAATGACGTGACTGTTTTATAATATATCTTTTAAACCGTTTGATTTATCAGTGTTATAAAATATTAGTTGATCATATAATAAATATTATGTTTTGTTCTTTGTAGTCCAAGTACTCAGATTGTAAGTTGTTTGACTTGAACATATGTTACTTGAACATGTGTTTTTTATAATTGTTAAGAAAAAATTAATTAAGTTTTTCAGTAGATCTGGCTGTAACCGTGTATGTAAGAGAAGACCAATTTGCTAATATTTATTTATATTGTATTTTTTTCTTTCCAGTTTAATAAAGTTGTTTTGGATGTAAATGTAAATATTATTTGTTACTCAATTATGGTTAAGATGAGTACACAAAAGTAAGTTTCAAGACATTTAATGGCGACCGTGACAGGATTTTTAATTAGTGTATTATAGGCTAGGCCTAGTTAATAACTTCAATAATGGAAGGCCTAGATAAATTGAAAAAGGAAAGAAAACAAGTAAGAAGACTCTTCACTAAGGCTTATAATGAATTAGAAGATCTTTTAAATAATGAAGAATTGCCTTTTAGTAGTAAAGAAACACATATGAAGGCAAGTTTCTCAGCCATTGAAGGCAAGATTGACAACCTAATGGTATTAGATGTGGAAATTAAGAACTTGTTGATTGTAGGAGACACTGATGATACCCAGTTGGATGTGGAATATGACAGTCAAGAGGAGTATCAGAAGAAATGGTTTTTCATAAAGGCTAAGTATGAGAAAATGTTAAATGCATCTACAAGCAGCAAAAATGGTGAGTTAGTTTCGCAGAGACATAAACGATATTTTCACTTACCTAAGTTAGAATTGTGTGAACAACTCTTTGATGGAAATATAAAGAATTGGATTGGGTTTTGGGGACAATTTAAAAAGGTCCATGAAGACAAAGAAATTGAATCTGAAGATAAATTTCAATATCTAATTCAATCGATGACACCAGGTTCCTCAGCTAGGGAGATCGTAGAATCATTTCCTCCTTCTGGTGAAAATTATGTAAAGGCTATAAAGCAGTTAAAGTCCAGATTTGCCCGAGATGAGTTTTTAATAGAAGTTTATGTTAGGGAATTGCTAAATTTAGTATTGCAACAAGCAACTAAAATGAATAACATGCCACTTTCCTCTCTTTCTGATAAACTTGAAACTCAACTACGTGCCCTAGAAACCCTTGGTGTTACTTCAGACAAATATGCTGCCATGTTGTATCCATTAGTCGAGTCTGCTTTGCCAGATGAAACTATTAAAGCCTGGGAACGTTATAGAACCTCTAATAAAATAGGCCTAAATGAATTTAAAGCTAGCACTGAGTCAGTAAACTCAAGTAATAATGTTAATTATTTACAGTTATTGTTAAATTTTTTACGTTCTGAAGTTGAGAGTGAAGAGAGGTTGACACTTGCGAGAACCAGCTTTGCAGTCGACCGAGACCTCATATCAAAGGACAACCACACTCGGAAACCGAAAGGACAGCCACGCACTCAACGTGAATTTGAAAAGGGTTTACCTACAGCGTCTACAATTCTTGCAACAGACAGCTCTGTGGCGGTGAGTAGGCCTACATGTCTATTTTGTAGCAAAGGAAATCATAGTATTCAAGATTGTGCTGGCTTGCAGAAACTTACCTTAAAAGAAAAGAGAGAGTTTATTACAAAAAAGGAAGCATGCTTTTCATGTTTAAAGATAGGCCATACTAGTAAAAAATGTAAAGTTTATGTATCGTGTGCTATTTGTAAAAGAAAACACTATAGCCTAATGTGTCCAAACTTAGATAACTTACATCAAAGTGAAGCTACTAACAAAGAAAATGTGTGCTCAATAGGAGTTAATAAAAAATCAGAGTCTTTGATCTCAAATCAAAATAAAGAAACACTACTTCAAACTTTGGTTGTAAGAACATCAGGGCTAGGCCAGAAACAATCCTTACCAGTTAGAGCACTGTTAGACTCAGGGTCACAAAGATCTTATATTTCAAAAGACTGTGTGGATCAATTACATTTGACTAAAACTGGAGAAGAAACAATCATTCATGAGTTGTTTGGAGGTATTGAAACTAAACAGACTCCACATAACCTATATCAGGTGGAAGTCAGTGATCTCAAAGGTACTGTAAGTTTTCCAGTTAATGTACTAGATCAAGAAAAGATTTGTAACTATATGCCTAGGCTAGACAGTAGCAAATATTCATCTATTTTAAGGAGCAAGCGAATTCATCTTTCAGATGTCGGCAGAGAGACGTCAGACATAAAGTTGCTGCTCGGAGCGGATGTTTTAGGGCAATTACTTACAGGTACTCTTGAACGCCTAGATGAGTCTTTAGTTGCTGTACACACCCATCTTGGTTGGACAGTCATGGGTCAGTATAATGGAATCACTAAAAGGTCAATAACTAGCATAAGTTGTTTTGTCAAAATGGATATTTCAGACCTCTGGCGTTTGGATGTTTTAGGTATTAACGAGCCTATGGAGGCTAAATCAAAGGAGACATTGGCAGCTGATGCTATGGAACATTTTAAGAATAACGTTACTGTAAATAGTGAAAGCAGGTATGAGGTGACTCTTCCGTGGATTGAAGGCCATCCTGAACTACGCGACAACCGAGACATGGCTGAAAAGCGGTTATATTCTGTTACTAAGAAATTAGTTAAGTTAGGCAAGTTTAGTGAATATGACCAAGTGTTTGCAGAGTGGTTGAATGCTGGGATAACTGAAGAGGTAATAACAGAATCATCATCTAACATTAGGCCTAAACATTACCTACCTCACCATGCTGTAGTTAAGGAGGCCAGTATCACGACCAAGATCCGACCAGTCTTCGATGCATCAGCTTTGGATTGTAATGGGAACTCTCTTAACTCTTGTTTGGAAAAGGGTCCTAATTTAATAGAATTGATTCCTAAGCTTTTACTACAAGAAGTGTGGAAGTTGAAACTTCGCTGGGACGATGAACTACCTCACGACGTTTTACTACAGTTTGATAAGTGGATTGAGGATCTACACTATTTGACAAGCTGTAGGATTCCACGGAGGTTTAGTGATTGTATAGGTCCAGTGCTGAACATAAGTCTTCACACGTTTGCTGATGCTAGTAAATTATCTTATGCAACATGTATTTTTATTAGAGTCAAAGTAGGAGAGAGTGTCTCAGTTCAGCTTGTTGAAGCTAAGGCTAGGTTAGCGCCAACAAAACCCATGACTATTCCACGTTTGGAGTTGATGGCAGCTCTCATAGCTTCAAGACTGTTGGTTACCGTAAAGTCAGTTCTAAAAATCCCTGATTGTAAATATTATTTTTGGACGGATTCTATGGTTGCACTAGCCTGGATTAAAACTAAAGGAAATTGGAGTACATTCGTAGGTAATAGGTGTAATGAGATTTCTCGGTTAACAAATCCTGATGACTGGTATCACGTTCCTGGAGTCTTTAACGCTGCCGATCTCCCCTCCCGAGGATGTAGTGGTAGACACTTAGCAGCTAGTAAGTGGTGGAAAGGCCCTGATTGGTTAAAAGATTCTGAAGATCAGTGGCCAACAAGTGAAATAACGATTCAGGAAGAAGAAGTTAATCAAGAAAGAAGAAAATCTGTTGTTACATCGGTTTCAGTAGAAGAGCCTAAATTCACGGAACAATTAAATAATGTTAACCAGTATACAAAAACTGTCAGAGTTATTGGATGGATTTTTCGTTTTTGTAATAACACAAAAGGGAACAAGACTAATGGCGAGTTAAATGGATCCGAAGTAAAAAATGCAGAAACCAAACTTCTACGATGTATACAAAGTGAATCGTTTAAGGAGCTGACATTGAAGAACATTAAAATGCAGATTTTTACTGATGAAAATAACTTGTTGAGAGTAAAATCAAAGTTGACCCTCATGGACGATGTTGAAGATTTTAAGTATCCTATTTTACTACCATCAAACCATCGAATGGTTGTAAAGCTCATAATTGAAAAACATAGTCTCCATTTCCATGCGGGCATCAACACCCTAGTTTCAATTCTGAGACAAAACTTTTGGATATTTAAGTGTCGAAACACTGTCAAAAAGATTGCATCAAGATGTAGTATTTGCAAGCGACACAAAGTTAAACCTCTTCAGACACCACCACCTCCACTTCCACTGGCAAGAGTTAATGATTCAAAAGCTTTTGAGACAACTGGTGTGGACATCGCTGGGCCTCTGTATTTGAAAGAAGGTATAAAAGCATATATTGTATTATTTACCTGTACAGTGTATAGAGCAATACATCTTGAACTTATTGTTTCACTCTCTACAGAAGCTTTTCTCTCTGCCCTTCGTAGATTCATAGCGAGAAGAGGTCGACCTACTACAATATATTCAGACAATGGTAGGAACTTTTTAGGAACTAGTAATCTATTGAAAAAACTGAACTGGGAAGAAATAGTGAAGGTTACAACTGTGCAAAGGATTCATTGGATATTCAATCCTCCTTCAGCAGCTTGGTGGGGCGGCTGGTGGGAACGGCTCATCGGAATGGTAAAGGAAATTCTTAGACGAAATTTAGGAAATTCGTCAGTCACATATGAGGAACTTTCAACTATTTTATGCGATTGTGAAGCAACAGTGAATTCAAGACCTTTGACTTATCTCTCAAATGATGATGACTGTTTACAACCATTAACGCCTGCTTTATTTTTACAACCGATGACAACTACTGAGGTGCCGGACTTAGACAAAATTGAAACATCGAGCTTGAATAAGAGAGTGCGCTATGTGAATAAGTTAAGGAAATCACTAAGAGATAGATTTAAAAGGGAATATTTGGCTACACTTGTTCATCATGGTAAGAATCTGAAATGTAGGCAAGCCGTAGTTGGTGAAATAGTATTAATCGGAGATGACAATGTAAAGCGAATAAGATGGCCCTTAGGATTAATACAAGAAGTTTATCCAGGAAAAGATGATATTTCAAGAGTAGCAAAAGTGAAAACAGCAAACGGTGTGTTGATTAGACCACTTCAGAGACTGTATCCGTTGGAAATATTTGCTAATGAAGAAATGTCTATAACTAATAAGAATAAAGAAGTAAACAATAAAGGAAAAGTGACTGTTGAAAAGAAGACTAGAAGCGGAAGACAAGTGAAAGTACCCCAGAAACTTACTCTTTTTTCAAATCTTTAAAATTTTCTAATTGTAGAGTTATCAAATTTTAAAGGGGGGGAGGATGTTATAAAATATTAGTTGATCATATAATAAATATTATGTTTTGTTCTTTGTAGTCCAAGTACACAGATTGTAAGTTGTTTGACTTGAACATATGTTACTTGAACATGTGTTTTTTATAATTGTTAAGAAAAAATTAATTAAGTTTTTCAGTAGATCTGGCTGTAACCGTGTATGTAAGAGAAGACCAATTTGCTAATATTTATTTATATTGTATTTTTTTCTTTCCAGTTTAATAAAGTTGTTTTGGATGTAAATGTAAATATTATTTGTTACTCAATTATGGTTAAGATGAGTACACAAAAGTAAGTTTCAAGACAATCAGCATGAAATGAAAAGCAATACATAAATTCTGAATTTTAACAAATAAGCAAACAATAATGTACTATCCACCCAGGTTGGTGGCAAATGACAGATTATCAACGTTTGACGCCGATAGACTCAGATAGGCCTATGACGCGGACATAAATGGCTCAGCGTACCGCGTCCATTTGCACCCGTAGTGGTTGGTATTTTCAGTGTTTTTAACGTAATTGTATTCTTTTTAAGTGTTAAGTCAGTGAGTTGTATTTGGCTTATATATATATAGATCTTAAATAATAAAAGCACTATTGTCATAATAATAAAAGATCTGAAATTATGATTTTAATAAGTTTGATCTCCCAAACCCCTATTAAAATTTCGAAATTTTTCAAAACCTTTCTTAGTAAGCACCTATGGCCCTAGAGGAAGCTACATACCAAATTTCGTTCCAATCCGTTCGGTAGTTTTGAAGAAATCGTGATTTAATAACTTTGATCCCCCCCCCTAAAATTTCGAATTTTTTGAAACCCTTTCTTAGCGAGCGCCTATGGTTCTAGAGGAAACTACATACCAAATTTCATTCCAATCTGTTCGGTAATTTTGTATAAATCGTGATTTAGTAAGTTTTACCCCCCAAACCCCCCTAAAATTTCCAATTTTTTCAAACCCTTTCTTAGTAGGCACCTATGGCCCTAGAGGAAGCTACTTACCAAATTTCATTTCAATCCGTTCGGTAGTTTTTGAGAAATCATGATGAGTGGGTCAGTGAGTGAGTGAGTGAGTGAGTGATATTTCGCTTTTATATATATAGATGAAACTTCTGACTTTTATCTAAAAAATAAAATATACTATATTAGTCTGCACGTTTTTTTTTTTTACACGACCATATAGCCGTCTGGTTCTCCTAAAATCGATCAAAAAGTAAAATACCGTAAAAGCACCCTGTATTCTTTAACTCGCTCAGCGAGTTTGTTCGATGCGAGCAAAGCAAACTAGGTCGCACAAGCGAGCCCATGGCCAGTGCTGGAGTCTGAGGTGAAAACAAATTCTGCTAATATACTTTGTACACGCGGGCAGCTATTCAGAGCCTTCGTGAGTAGCTCAATTTTGGAAATTCGCTCAAATCACGTCAGTCGATCAGCCGAGTGATCGAATTATGTTTATTTCCAATCGGATAGTGGACGGTAAACTTTCTGTGTAGTGCACGGAAAAGAAGGACATGTTTACGAACATGTAAATAAAACAGCTGTTTTCAGAGTAGTATAATGGAAATTCATATTCATTTTGTTAATACCTATATTTATAATTTAAATAAAAATTTAATGAAAATCGGACTACCAGAAGAGCCACTGTTTCCCTGACACTGCTTTTAAGACAACTGCGATAACATGTGATTGTTAACATTTATCGTTAGGCTACAATAAATCGAAATTATGAGTACTGTTTATATCCAACGATTTTTTGTTCAATCTTCATTGTCGATACGGTGCATTCAGTTAGCTTTTGCCATGGAGGAAGAACTGTTGTGGTATTTATATATAGTTTGTTTGGCGAGAAAAGTATGTAAAAGTGTACGCAAGGTCTTTTTTATTCCTGTCGGAGTGTTCTTTGCTCTTAAGGGTCTGCTGTAATGGCGGCCATCTTGGATTTTTATCCAATAAGAGTGATGTTAAATTTCAAACCATTTATTTCGTTTACTTTTTATCATAAAATTGTTTACAAGGTCTTAATTTAAGCACAGGCACAATACGCATCCGTCTTGCAATTTACATTTTTTTAAATGCTTTTGATTTGTTATGTAATTGACATTTTGTAAGTACAAAGTTTGAATTTTTTTCCTAACACAATAAAAAATTAATAATGAAAAATAATTCCCAAACCGGATTCGAAATTTTATAAAGAATATTAAGTTTTTTTTTTTCAACACTCAATTACAAAATATAGACTTATAAAATGGTTTGAAATGAGGCAATGTCAAAGCGTTCAGCTGCAAGAAATTTCACTGTTTAGATAGGGATACAGTGAGAAGCGGTTGCGTTTCCGGTAGCTTTCTCGTTTACTGGAGCAGACCCTTAATGAGCCACAAGCAGGTAAAACTTCCATATAGTTCAATAAATTCAGTCGAGAACTCTCGAGGAGTTTGAGCTACCAAGCCATCAATTGAATAAAAACAACACAAGGTAAAAAACACGTAAAACGGAATCAACGAACTAGTGCGACAACCTTTCCGGTGAGCGGCCCGTGCGAACTGAGTCGAATCGTAAAGATAAATTGCCGCTACTTGTCTACACGTTCCGACTTGTTACGATTCGCAGAAATTGATGCCGGCCGGCTCCAACCATCCAATCCGATTCCAATTCCAATAGATCGCTACAATGTCCTGTTTATACGCAACAATAAATTGTAAATACTCGATTGTTACGATAAATTGCTACGATTTATCGTAGCGTTTAAATCCGGCTTTATAGTGTGTGTGAGTAGGCATGGCGCCCCTTTGGTCCCAGCATGGGCTCTTATGGACTACGTTTTTTTGCACCGAGTTGCGACAGATGACGACGCCATTTTGTTTTGATGACGTAATATGCACCGATTTCCGACTCCTGGGGATTTTGGCACCGAGTTTGACGACGCCATCTTGATGACGTAATATGCACCGACTTCCGACTCCTGGGTTGTTGCACCGAGTTTTGACGTCGTCATCTGTCTCAGCGCCATGCCTACTGGGGTGTGTGTGTGTGTGTTTGTGTTTGTCGTACGACATCGTGTCGTGAGAATAACGTGGCCAATGTATGTATGTGTTCACCCTTCAACGCATCAGTAAGGGTCATGCGCAAAGAATCTCAATTCAATAACCGGCTCGATACATATTGTCTTTCAATATCCAACAGGAAACATTACAGATCCTCGGAGGATGGATCCATCGAGATACAACATTATCGCAATTAAAAACGTTCCGCTTTATCACATCTCGCAAAGGAAACCCAGATGTTGATTGTGAATTAATTTGCCGCTCCACGCAGATTCATTTCCGCCGTCTAATTACTTATCGGATAGACACATCCGATTCAGATGACTTTCCAACACCAAATTAAGGAAATTACTATCGCAGACGCTCGTCATCGCTTTTGTCATCTCCTCAACCTAGTTGGTTTCTGCGTAAATCTGTTTGATTTGAACAAAATTTGATCCTTGAAACAATGTCAGTTTATCTTTTACCGTTAAAAATTAAATGAATTTGTTAAAACACAGAATGAATTCATATATAATTGAGTATATCGGAAAATTCGTAGTGATTTTCGTTTTTATCGAATCATAGCAATTGAACGGAAAATTTAGTATTTTAGGAAATATACAGGATGTCCCCGAACTCTCTGGACCCCTTTTGTGGATATGTTTCTGGGATCCAGACGAACATATTTCACAATATAAAGATGGGTTTACGGAGGTTATTTTTTCGTCTGTCTGTATGTATGTGCTTTTTTTACAAAATACTGAATATTTTTAGTAGTAGAAAATATATTGAGCTCAAACTTTGTATACCTATTTGTTGCGTAACCTTTTCTTACTGTACGAAAAATTAGAACATTATTTTAAATATTTTCAAAATGGCGGCCGTTTATAACTTTTAATGTCAAATCTCAAAAACCGCTAACTTTACCAAAAAAATTACAAGAGACAAAAATGTTTGCTTTTTTAATGAAAAACACAATATTTTTTTTATTTTGTCTGTAGCTCAATGGATAACAGAGATATGGAAAAAAAAGGAAATTTTTTTTTTGGTAGTTGTCAACAATTTCCAGAATTACTCTAGAAACCAAATGTTTTATTGTTATTATGAGGTAAAATAATCAGTTATTTGCATAATGTTCCGAGCACTTTAAAGTTGATTCCACTAGCAAAAAGTAATGAAAAAAGTGCATATATTAATAGGTCCGGAAATGCTATTTTAGAGAGTTACAGCTGGCGAAAGATTTCACCCGTGTTTCAGATTACTCACAGAAACGAATCGTTATTGAAATATATAGGGCGTTAATTAAGGTGTAAAATTTAATTTAATTTACGTAAGATGAGCAGATAAATTTGTGTACACACGCAATGCATTGTGTATTGAAAATACTCCCAAAATACTTCCAATACCCCCAATTCACATAGGCCTAAATATTTTTACGTCTTCAAAGTAATCAAAGTGTTTAATTACCATTCGTTGTTTACGTTGCCCGCTCTAGGTTTATAGTCCACTTGATGTTTTGACAAAGAACTCTGTTTGTTCGGGTTCTTATCAGTTTGTGTTCAATTAGTCGCTAGCTTTTCAACAGATCATTGCTTACTAAATCTACCCAATAATTAACTGTAGGAAGCTACGACGTCACTATTTCTATAGCTAATCCGGGGAAAGATTTAATGGTGTTCATAAATCAAATTGGAAAGTAAATATAAAGATCTCTGTAAAAATACATACTAAGTACTTTTACTGTAAAGATATGGCGCATGATGGTAAACTGGTTTATTTACATGGCTGCTGGCTCCGTAATGGATTAGGTATGGAGGAGGATTTACTGAGACTTACATTATGGTTTGAAGGAACCAAATGGTACACAGCACAGAAGAAAGAAAAACTTGTATACATTTTTCGTTAAAAGCGCCTGATTGGAGAGCTAGATATCTATATCTATACTAATATTAAGATAAAGAGGTAAAGTTTGTTTTATGTTTGTTTGGTTGGTTGTATGTATTGGTTAATCTCTGGAACTACTGAACAGATTGAAAAAATAGTGTTACTAATAAAAAGCTACACTATCCTGAATAACATATGCTGTAATTAATTTCGATAAGAACTAAGAACATTTTTTTATTTCAATATTTGTAAATTTAGTCGGAAAAGATTCTTAGGTTAGGCCTTGACTGATAAACCAACACATGTATTTACGTTTATTACCATAGCAACCAATTGAATAAAATAACAGAAAAGAGTTGTTTGCTCCAATATTTTCATTAATACCCGATTTCAGACTTTGAAGCAATTATTTGTTTTTTCTAACTTTTAGGTTAGGTTTTTAATAAAGTGTTCTTTTAATAAGGTGCCTTGCTGGTTCTTTTAACGTTTATTATAGGCCTAACTGCTGTTCTCTAAATAATGAACCATATTAGGTTGTTCTATCCCGTTTAGTTTTTAAGTAATATGATTCTAAATAAAATTATTATTTCGTCGTAAATAGATTTTGTTCAAGCGCGGTAGATTTCCGCGCCGGGCCTCTCTACCGTAGTGGACAACCCCCTTAAAACATATAAACTTAATTTTGTAAATTCTCTCAACTCACGCCAGCGGTTCGGCTGCGTGGTCCAGATATTTTTAAATTATGTGTTTCTGATGTGTACCTAATTTTAATTTGACTTCGATTTTTCACGAGAGCTTTCTACTAAACATTAATGCAGGGTTTCAGCTGATAAAACACTAATATTGTTAAACGTTCACACTTACATTTGGCACCACTGGCTAAACATCCGCACAGTGCCGCTATTGTCAGTCACAGCGACATAAGCACGCCATTACAATTGACGTTTCGAGTTTCACAAAGTGGCTGATGGTAGTTCCTTTGATTTCGTCAATTGATTTATAACGGATGTCTATTGAGGATGCTCGAATCGCGCGGCCGTGACCAGACCTGTGCGGAATTCAATTAGTCCGACGTAGGTCATTGTCGTCCGAGCGCGCCTACAGTAGAACATGTTTCAGTTTCAAATAATCTATAAACACGTTGGCTTTGTTGGCCATTTTATATAAGATTTTTTAAATTTAATTCGTCAAATTATTTTTCTAAATATTTTAATTTTATGCCCTAACTACAGTGTCAATACACGTTCCGCTACTACAGTGCGTCCGCACTTTAGTTGGCAGTACGGGAAATGCTATGCTAATGTATTTCACATGCAGTTTCCGTACTACTACCCGCACTGCTGACATCGGCCGCTCTATGAATTCACTGAACGTGTAGATGATGTCATTTTCTAAACGGTATCAAATTAAAGCTAATAAAACTGTCTTTCCTCGTGTGACACCAAGAAATGTATATACATTTTTAATACATTTTGTATAGGCTGTTATAACTGAAACGCAACTGAGAAGGACATAATAAATGTAGTAAGCGAGGATGTTTAAAAATTTTCGTTCAGGCAACTTTTTCAAGCGGGAAATTTGTACAAAAACAGATAAATTAATTTTTGTAATTTTACTTTTTTACTTGGGCTGCTTAGTTTAGGCAGTAGGAGCCGCAGAAGTCGTGAGTTATCATTGTGTATTTGTAAATGGCGCGGTGCCATCGCAGTGCTTCTGGTTGCCTTTATATAAATTTAAACGCAATGTTTAACAGTTTTATCTTTTTTACACTAATGTACAAATATATTAATGTGGTTTCACAAAGAATTTATAGTAAATCATTGTGCTCTTGTCGTTAGGTGAATGATAACACTCAAAACCCAAAAAATAATACATAATGTTTCATTATACAATGCAGTCTTGAGTTTCTTTGTTTGTTTATGGTTACTCCAAAACAATCTTATAACATACTGTATACTACGTGCATTCCTTTTTTTTATTACACAGCCATAATTGTATTTCATAGACATTTATTACTTTTTAAATCATGTTTACTTTCTCCACCCTTTACGTAGTATATGGAGAAAGTATTGTTTTCGTCCAAATTTTCGAATTTGAATTTTTAGTGGAATTATCTGTTTTGGTGCTACCTGAACCCCCAAAAAATGTTTAGTGGATTTATTTGTGTTGGTGCTCCCTGAACCCAAAAATATGTTTAGTGGAATTATTTGTTTTGGTGATCCCTGAACCCTGAACCCCAAAAAAGTGGTTTTTTGGTTATGTCTGCAGTGGGTCTATAAGGATGTGTACAGGGCTGGAGAAAATACCAACGGTACGATTTTGATGAAATTTGGTATGTAGGTGTAATTCTGGAATATCTCCAGGCGTTTTTTCCCTCATTTTTTAAAATTTTTTACCCTCCAAAAATGGCAAAAAAACGAGAAAAATCAAAATTTCTCAAAAACGGCTCGATTTTGATAAAATTTGGCTTATTTGTAGCCTACTATATGCAAAAAACCTCATCTTTCTAAAAACTCTCGTTTAGGTAATAATAATAATAACTGAGTTTTGGGTTTTTTTTCCAAAAAGGGGGTTGTTTTTCAAAAAATTTCAAAACCCTTTTTTCGTGCATCTATACAGGCTCAATTGACATGTTTGGTGCAAATTTGGTCGAAATCGATCGAATAGTTTAAATAATAATAATATAATATGGATGTGTGTTACATGCATCTAATTTTTTCCATGGTAACATTTTCCTAACTTTGCAATTCTAAATAACCACCTCCTATGCTACTCTTGGGAAAGTATAAAGTTTCAACTGAAAGAAACTATGTGGCAGTTATCTGATACCGTTTATTATATTACTGTTCACAATACTGAATATAAATTGAAGACTAAGTGGTGACTATAACTTGTGAACATCCTTTTTAATGCATCTGTGAGTAACGATAACGCCTTTGTCGACATGCACAAGCGTCGCGGCGACAGCCACAGTCGTATGTTGTCAGGACGGGTAGTAGCCCCACAACCGCCCATATGTAGGCTACTGTACTGCCAACTAAAGACCGGACGCACAGTAGAATTCTCCAAATTCCCATTCACCGAACAATCCATGTTTAAGGGTGTGCAATACCAGGACGAAAAAGTCCCAGAGTCTTCTTCAAAATAACTTATCTTTCATCGAATTTTGAAGATAATCTTTTGCAACTCGCTTGATCATCTAAAATAATACGTATTTTAGCGAATGTACACACAAAATATGAGCTATTGTAATGACTCTTATGGTAAGACCTAAGGTCTGGCGTAGTACATGAGCAAGAATCATGGTCCCCAGAACACGTTTTGGAGTGTCATTAAAAATGTTATATACGTAATCCAAATACCAATCACTGACTCACTCATCACGAAATCTCAAAAACCTCTGAACGGATTGGAATGAAATTTGGTAGGTAGCTTCCTCTAGGACCCTAAGTGCACGCTAAGAAAGGTTTTAAAAAATTCTAAATTTTAGGGGGGTTTGGGGGGGTCAAAGCTACTAAAAAAACCTACCGAACGGATTGGAATGAAATTTGGGAGGTAGCTTCCTCTAGGGCCCTAGGTACTCGCTGAGATAGGTTTTCAAAAAATTCAACATTTTAGGAGGGGGGGTTCGGGGGATTAAAGTTACTAAAAATCCCATAAGAAATACATAGTGTAATATATTTAATTATATATTTTTGTTGTTAGTATACATTTAACTTTGATTTGTTTATCTGTGCAAAGCCGGATCGGGCAGCTAGTTATGTATATACATATACATATATTCGCACTCTAACGGCCGCATTTTAAGTCCGATTTGGTCCAAATTTGGTACACACGATGGTTGCCGCTCGTACGAGTTCGTTTCGACAAGAAGTAACAGTATTTTTAGATTTATCGTACTAGAATGAAACGTTTTTTGGATATTATCTAAACCAAATAATGTAAGATATTATTCTGCACACTTGGTTTCC
This sequence comes from Philaenus spumarius, assembly GCA_018207615.1. Classification (NCBI taxonomy): domain Eukaryota; kingdom Metazoa; phylum Arthropoda; class Insecta; order Hemiptera; family Aphrophoridae; genus Philaenus; species Philaenus spumarius. The sequence goes on along the minus strand of JAGFPH010000386.1, from coordinate 473,129 downwards.
ACAAAATCGATGAACACGTAAAACACCATTGACGTACCCGCTTCAAATCCACGTCGGGGATTTTTTACCGCGGGGCATCTTCTGATCCGAGTTTGTACGCTGCGAGCGAAGCGAGGCAGCCCTTAACCCGAGACCACCAGGTCGTAGTGCAAACTCCCAAAGCATTTCATACTTGTTGTTCAGCATCATTGAAACATATTATCAGTCGACATTTTGAAACGGTTAAGAGCAACATTTTAATTTGTAACGCGTTTCAGAGCAATGGATTTTGGATGTTGTTGACAATTACCAAGAAATTATGTTTTCAGTTCTTGGTCAATGACTCGGTTATCCTTTGACCTAAAGAAACGACAAAAACAAACATTTTGTCTGTCGTTAAAACAGAAAAATATTTTGTCTCTTGTACAGTTTTCGTAAAGTTTTTCAAGATATTCCACGTTCAAAATTTGTAACGGCCGCCATTTTGAAGATTATAAAAATACATTCTTTGAGTTTGGTACACTTGTACATCGTAACATAAAAAAAATGCGTACACTAAATTTTAACTCAATATCTTACCTCTGGAGTTACAAAATGGCGAATTGCTACTAAACTAAGTCGAATTCGAAAATTACAGAACATTTGTTATTTATTTCAATTTATACAATCCGATCTTGTGTTTTTGTGACATCCTGTAATACACTTTCTGTCCGTCCCACCGACACGACATGCCCTATTCTGTCAAAACGAATGTTAAAGAGTTTTTAATAATCTCTACAAGCACCTGCAAACATATATTTAACATATTTAATCACGGTTGAACGACGGGCGTGTACCACAATACAATGGTAATATTTACCATACAGAACTACGTTTCAATGCTAGGCCTAGGAATTTCAATTGGTAATTCTGAATTGTCGGTTACGCCTTTCAAATGTTCTTAGTCATTGCCTATGAATGATAATGCCAGGTATTGAAATGTACCGCGTTGCTGATTCTGACACAATAAACTCGGCTAATTGTTTAGTTTTGATCGTGGTTTCTATTATGGCCTAATTACCGTCAACCAAAACAAATTCACAGGGTGTTTAGAAAATACTGTTCCAAATTTCACCAGGTGATAATAAAAAAAATTTCAGTAAACAGAAGTCCAATATATAATAACTTGAGATATTAATTCAAAATAAAATCTATTTTTAATAACTTGGAATATCATTTCAGGGAAAATCATTTTACAATAATTGGGGCATTAATTCAAAATTAAATTAATTTTTAATAACTTGGAATTATAATTCAGGAAAATCATTTTATAATAACTTGGGATATTAATTCAAAATAAAATCTATATTTAATAACTGTATATATAGATATTAAATAAAATCTAGTTTTAACAAGTTGGGATAATAATTCAAAATAAAATCTATTTTTAATAAGTCGGCATATTAATTCAGGAAAAATATATTTTTAAATACTTGGTATATTAATTCAACATCAAATCTATTTTTAATAAATTGGAATATTAATTCAAGAAACATCAATTTATAATAACTTGGAACATAAATTCAAAATAAAATATATTTTTAATAACTTGGAATGTTAATTCAAGAAAATCATTGTGTAATAACTTGGGATATTAACTATAAATAACTTGTATTTGTAATAACTTGGAATTCAGGAAAAATCATTTTGTAATAACTTGGAACATTCATTCAAAATAAAATATATATTAATACTTGGAATATTAATTCAAGAAAATCATTGTATAATAACTTGGGATATTAACTATAAATAACTTGTATTTGTAATAACTTGGAATTCAGGACAAATCATTTTGTAATAACTTGGAACATTCATTCAAAATAAAATATATTTTTAATAACTTGGAATATTAATTCAAAACAAAAAATATTTTTAATAACTTGGAATACTGTATATTAATACTTGGAATATTAATTCAAAATAAAATATATATGTTTAATAACTTGGAATATATTAATACTTGGAATATTAATTCAATAAAATCATTGTATAATAACTTGGGATATTAACTATAAATAACTTGTATTTGTAATAACTTAGAATTCAGGAAAAATCATTTTGTAATAACTTGGAACATTTATTCAAAATAAAATATATTTTTAATAAGTTGGAATATATTAATAGGTACTTGGAATATTAATTCAAGAACATTAATTTATAATAACTTGAGATATTAATTATAAATAATTTTTAATTATTATAAATACTATTTATAATAACTTGAAATTCAAGAAAATCATTTTATAACTTGGATTATTAATTCAACAAAAAATCTATTTTTAATAAATTGGTATATTATTCACGAAACATAAATTTATAATAACTTGGCATACTTTGCTGCTATTTAATTGGCGTAAGACTATCATACCAGAGTTTAATAAATTGGATTAAATAAACGTATAAGTACCAGTAAAATATAGGAAAGAAGAAGCACTCTTACACCAAGGCATTACTGATTATGCAATGAACGTGATGAGGATATAGGACATACATTCCATAAATACATAAAACTTTTTGGTGGTTTTTGTACAATTTGTTCTCAAAGTTAAAACAACTTTGTTATTATATAAAGATAAAAACATCATTAAATATCCAATATAAAGTAACAATAAAATAATATGAAATGCTTGTAAATTGCTTACAAATAATTTTAAGATTAATGACTTTGTTATTTTAAATTCAACAAAAACGAAATTTCTTTTAAGGGAAGACTACCTACAAAAATTATATGTTTTATATTTGGCTAAAAAATTATAATTTATTTTTTGAAAAAAAAAATATATAAGTAAGATTTAACACAATATAGGAAAACTTTCCTTTATTGTTCACGGGTTCTAAGAAGTATGTGCACCCCGTCAACGAACAACAAGCCGACTGAAAAAAGAAAAGATCATATGACTTACGATGTTTGAATTACAGTAATGACTTTCAAATTGTCTTGGTTTACAACATAATAAACAGCTAATTTATTCCTCTTTGTTTAAAAAATGCCTTGCTAAATGAAGTAGTACTGGCTGTATTCAGAGACCTGTCTCAAGACAACCAGTTAGCTAAATGCGTGAACGAAAAGACGCAAAACTCTAACGAAAGTCTGAAGTTGGTGCACAGACGCCGTGATAACTTTCAACGACCTAGCAATAGGCAGAGCCCTAGTATGAAAAACATCGGGAGTTGAGACAGGCAAAAACACTCGAAGGGGAATAAGAAACGTTTACATTGGTCCTTTATGGAAGCTGATAAAGTTGCAAATGAGACGACTAAGGAAGTTAGAGTAAAGAAGAGACATCTAACATAATAAGGAAGGGCAGAAAAGGAGAGTCATCAGTATGGTCTTGAAGACTTTTAAAGGAAAGATTTTCATTGGTTTACTTTAAACGCGACTTTTCAAAAACTACTACAAAATATAAGCACATATGAATTTTCATTAAAATATTTTTGTATTTTGTTTAGTTATTTTTTAAATGAAAATCATAGAAGATCACCTTCCTTATGTCTAGAAACCAATTTTAAAGTAATATTTTGAATAGTTATTTTTTATTCAATTTCACCCATTTAAATTTCAGTATGGAAGCATTTTTACCTTAAACACCAGCCAAATGGAAACACTAAAAATTGTGTTTTGAAGATTATAACTTTCTCTTTATATTATTGCCTACCGCCATCAAAAACTACGACAGTGTATTATTATGGATAATAAGACCTAAGTCTGCTCTTTTCCCCCAATCGGTCGAATAAAAGCTGTCCTGATACGTACTTTGGATTTTTACTATTTAACCAGAATGTAAATACATTTTACTATACACAAAAATAGTACCAGTTATTAAAAACTTGGTTTTATTGCCATTGGGCATTTGCAAAGTTCGAATTTCTTTTAACTGGTAAAAATTGGTAGTCATTTATCTCAAATAATTTTGAAGAAATACGTTTAGTTCCCCGACTTCAAAAAACAATTCGATCACGCAGCTGAACCGCTGACGTGAGTTGATCGAATTTCCAAAATTAAGTTTATATGATTCAGGGTTTCAAAGACCAATTTGGGAAATTGGTCTACCTACGAACCACATATTACCTCCAGACCAGGTCTCAAGCGCTGCTACGTTCCGATGTTAGCGAAAAAAGTCGGATGCGCTTGGCTCTCTGCGGGAAAACTCGGACCAGAAGAGGTCCTTACGGTGAAATTCCCCACGTGGATTTGAATCTGGTACTTTTATGGTATTTAACGTTTTGGTCGATTTTAAGGAAACTAGACGACCTATAAGGTCGTGCCAAAAAACAAAAAGTGCAGAATGATTTCCTATATTTATTTTTTTATCAAAATAGTTTCATTCTAGAACGAAAAATCTGAAAAAAATGTTTACTGCCTATGAAAAACATGTTGGATTTTGTCGGCTAAAAATTATGTACCAAAGATTTGACGTAAAATGCGGCAATTAGAATACATATAATTTTTAAAGACACCAGAAAACGTGCTCTGTGGACCAAGATCAGTGCTCATTGACCAATCCTGACCTTAGGTATCACCATAAGATTCACTGCAATCGCCCATCTTCCGTACGCTAAAGACATCAATTAATACGATTTTTAAAACATTTTAACCAAAAGTCATAAAATCAAATCAACATTACTCGGAACCTAGGGTAAACGTGATTTACGAGTTTTTATCCCGAAACCACGCACATCGCCTGCTCAAGAGCCAGGAAAACTTTTCCGGGGGGGGTCAAGTCAGGAACGGGGATTTGAATTTAAACCCTTTTAACGCGTTCAGTGCTAAGGACGCACATGTAAGCTTGACACTGAAAAGTATGAGAAGCGGCCGACGCACAGTGCATTGCACGCCAACCCCCGTATTGGGAGTATTTTCAGTACAGAATGCATTGCGTGCTTCGCACGCCAACGCCCGTATTGGGAGTGTTTTCAATACACAATGCATTGCGTGCTTCGCACGCCAACCCTTTAGACGACCTTATAGATCGTCTAGTTCCTCCAAAATCCATCAAAACGTAAAATACCATAAAAGCTTTAAATCCAAGTAAGGGGTTTTTTGGGGGGGGGGAGTATGAACGCCTAATCCCCTTCGCCTTCTACGGCCTTGCACCTGCTCCTCTAAGAATAAAATTGACAATACTGAGAACAAACCTAAAGGATAAACAAGTAAACACGAAAAACAAAAGTTAAAAAAAAATAATTAATAAATTACGACGAAGAACCTTACACTGATACATTCCTAATTATTTAATTACACGTTGCATTAGTACCCGGCGTTAACATCTTTGTCAACCCTCTCCGCCAAAACACGACTAGAAAGTGTAATTCTCCTACTTAAACATATAGCCTAACGATCAGGCAGTTAATATACTTTCAATTAAGTTTTATTGCTGACGGATAAGCTGCTATATTGGGGAAAGCACTCTAATTTTATTGTTATGCTTCGAATTCGAATTTTTATAGCAGACATTTTATCACTCCAAAGTGTATCATTTACTTATTGTGACATTACCAACAAAATCCACTTGTATAGGTGGATATTATCTAGTGGGGGGTTATGGTAATTAAAAGGCAAGTCAAACGTTTGTTTTTAGTGAATTTCCATAGGAAAAATGAGCTATTGCAGTGGCCCTTATGGTAAGACCCAAGGTCGGAAATAGCAAATGAGCACCGATAATGGTCCGATAATCATATATATATATATATGTGTGTTCGCACTCTAGCAGCCGCATTTTAAGTCCGATTTGGTAAAAATTTGGTACATATGATGAGTTGTCTACGTCGCTTGTAAATCCAACAACCGGAAGCACATTTTTGAACCGTAAGTAACTATTTTTTTAGATTTTTCCAACGAGAATATATTTTTTTTTAGTTTTTTATATAAAATATAAATGTAGGATATTATTCTGAACATTTTGTTTTTTTACGCGACCTTATAGCTCGGTTGGTTCCCTCAAAATCGATCAAAACGTAAAATACGATAAAAAAAACCCGGTTCAAAGCCATGTGGTGGATTCTACCGTGGGGTTGTCGTGCGAAGCACGCAATGCATTGTGTATTGAAGATACTTCCATTGGGGGGGGGGGTTGGCGTGCGAAGCACGCAATGCACTCTGTATTGAAAAAACTCCTAATTTGAGGAATAGCGTTCGAAGCACGCAATGCATTGTGTATTGAAGATACACCCAATACGGGGGTTGGCGTGCACAGCACGAAATGCACTGTGTATTGAAAATACTCCCAATATGCGGAGTGGCGTGCGAAGCATTTTGCAGCTATTCAGCACCGACGTGAATAGATATATATTTCCCAAATTGTCGATTGAAACCCTAAACATAGGCTCAAAAACTTAATATTTTAAATTTACTAAACTCACGTCAGCTGCGTGGTCGAATTATTTTTAGTTTAAACTAGGGGAGATCCCTGCAATAACCCCGTTGGAACCTTCTATACACATAATTATATTATGTTTTCTTTATAATAAAGGTGTAGTATTAATAATAACCCCAAAGCTAAGCTGGTAAATAATGTTAAATGTCCAAATCAAATTATTTCGTATATTTTATAACAGCAGTTACAATAAAGGTTAAAAGAACCAGCGAGGCTCAGGTCTACACTTTAATAAAAACCTAGCCTAAAAATTAAAAATACAAATAATTGCTTCAAAGTTTGAAATCAGCTGTTAATGGAAATATTAGAGTAAACAGATATTAGAGTATCAACAATAAATATATGCATTTATTATTTAGTATGGCGCTCCTATTGGCGTAAAATATTTAGTATAGTTTGTTGTTTTTACGTCTAGTAATGGCGTTGTTTTTCAAAAAGTATATATAAGCACGCGTGTATTTAAATTAAACTTTTCGTCGAAATTTCGGAACTCTCGGAGATTTAAGATTTTAAACAAACAAACATTTACATATTTATTTATATAGATAATTTTTGCTTACACACTTCCCCAGTAAGGATTAATTTAACTAAATTAGGAGTGATAATCATGGAACAAGCATTCGTAGTAGGCCCTACTGTTCGGCATTTCGTCTGTATGTCTGTCTGTCTCACGATTACGGCCAATTGCCTTGACCGATTGTCATGATTTTTTGCACGAATGTTCCTTATTCCTGGGCCGAGCGATGTATGTATACGGTTTTTTCCATTTTTCATTTTTAACCCCTTAAATAAAATAAAAATGGCGGCCACACGGTTTCTCTCAGTGTAAGCTTTTTTCCAAAGCCGGTTTGTGGCTTAACCGTCGAATTGAAAAACTAATAACATGGTGATAGCAAATTTAATGCTCTACAAAAGCGGTTTCTTGATTTTTTCCGTATCTCCAACGGTAGACTCACAAAATGGCCGCAAACTTGAAATTTGTTAAAAAATTTTCCAGGTACTTTTATTTTAACCATGTTTTTATATGTTAATTCTTCAGGTATTTTCATAAAACCTTATAATTTTATGGAGAGGGAGAAAGAGAGCGCGCTACCTGCTGTCTTGCTCTTTTCTGCGCTACGTCAGTGTGGCCGCTGTGAGTGAGTATTGGAGGAGGAGCCGAGGTAAGGTCAACGAGCGGGGTCTACTGTTCACAGAACTACTAGTTAATTTAAAACTACATATCCTCTAAACCTCTAACCCCCCCCCCCCCAAAATGATGCCCTGGATCCGCCACTGATTCGTACCCAAGACCTTTACCATTCCGTGGTAACGCTCCTAAATAACACAACTCTAAGCTTCAAAAATAATTGAGATTGTTTTCAATGTCGTTTCATTCGAGATACACAGTCTATTAGTTAAAAAAATGCAGTAGAAATGAGATAACGTGGATCAATAACTGGTGAAATTAGGATGGTTCAGTTGGCAGAGCGTTACCACGGAATGTTCAAATGCCGGTCTTGGTCAATGATTCCTCGCTTGCAATTTAGTTAAATGTTTGTTGTGGTTTTAATTGTTACAAAGTAGTTTTTATAAGCGAACTAAATATTTTTTTGTGGTATTGCCCTAAATCAGACGAAAAGTCAACCGTTTCTGAAATGTTTCTTACTTTATAGTTTTGTGTCTAATCGATTTGATTACATCTCGACATAGACGTGTGGCAAATTTCAGATTTTCTTCACCTGGTTATATCTGAATTAGAAAATGGGGCACCTATCTACCGATAATATATCAATCTGTTTAAATGTAATCACCCTAGAAAACATAAATAACAACCCTCAGTCTTCCCAGCAAGGGAAAATATTTTTTTAAATTATACAAATACTTAACGTTGTTTCCATTTTACTTTCTCACTATACTATAAGTATAGTGATCGCAAAAAAAATTGATGTTGAGATTTTTGTGGAAATGTCCGTTTTGCGACCCCCTTAGTCGAAAAAAGTGTTTTTTACAAAATGTCTGTCTGTATGTATGTACACAAAGCTAGAGCGAAAACTATTCGATCGATTTCAAACAAATTTGCACCAGACATGTCAAATAGGCCTGTAATGTATATATGTACGAAAAACGGTTTTGAAACATTTTGAAAAACAACCCCCATTTTGGCAAAAAATACCCAGAAAATCGGTTATTATTTTATTATTAAAAAAACGGCTCTAACGATTTTGATAAAATTTGGCTTATTTTTAGCCTTTAACCCTTAATTGTTCGCGTCACGGTCTAATCGACCGGGGTTTTCTATTTTACTTACAAAAACTGAGTGGAGCTTTTAAGATCTTCCACCCCTCCCATACCTTCACACACACTCTTTCACTACTCAGTTATGTCACTGGCACTTTTCCCGGATGCTTCAGTTGGCAGCTGTACTGCAATCGTTCTACCAACTGGACTTTTCCACCGTGCGCGACCCTTCACGTTAGTAATATTTGTGTTTCCGTTGTTCAGAACAATATTCTTTATTACTGCCAAGATGAATATAAATGAATAAGTAAGTCTTTTAAATCTTTGAGGTTATAATATGAATATAAATACAACTTTTTATTATTAATATATATTCATTTATACAAATTTAAAGAAGAGATACCCATTTGCTTAATTTCGGAAACATTCGTACGTCTTCGTATTCTAGTAAGAACAATATTTTTTATAATGCTTATAAAACAACAAAAAATGTAAAATTTTTTATTGAAGTACACTGTAAAAACTTGATTTGTGTAACAAAATACATGTTAAATAACATTTTACCCAATAAACTACCTTTTTTAGAAATGTTTTTGAATTATTTATTAAACTTGGTGGAATCCACCGTGTGCGACTCCTTACATAACTATTATTGACGAGACCAATGGAGGGTTAATGTGCCCTACCATATGCAAAAAACCGCATCTTTCTAAAATTCTCGTTTGGCTAATAATAATATTAATAAGCTATTCGGCACTGTCGTTAATAGACCTATTTCCCAAATTGTTGGTTGAAACCCTAGAACACAGGCTTATAAACTTAATTTTGGAAATTTGCTCAACTCACGTCAGCGGTTCAGCTGCGTGGTCGAATTATTTTTTTTTCTGTAACTTGTCAATCACATTGTGAATAACATTGCCAATAACATACATATTTCGACCGCTCTGGGATCAGTCCAGATCAAAGAATGTTAGAAACACAATGTTGTTAACTTGTTTAGTACTGGTGCTGAAGTTTTAACATTGCTAATAACATTTTAATTGAAGGGGGGGGATATTACCTCAGTGGTGGGAAATAGGCGAATTTTCAATCGACGCTTGATCGAAATAGTTAAGTTGTGTGGTGCTTTGTTTAATTTTCGATCGTCTCTACATTTTTTGCCAAGTTAAGAATGGAGTGCTCGAAGGAAATTATGAAGCTGATCGAAAAATACCGTAAGAATTCATGTTTGTGGAATTCTACTGTTAGAGAATACAAAGATAAGCAGAAAAAAGAAGCTAGGCTGCAATCAACTCCTATAGATTTTTTTTTTTACATAGGCGAAAAACCTAGATGGCCAACTCCTATAGAAAGCGAGTGTACGTCCGTACGAGAGTGACATATAATATCACAGCTGGTTTCGTCCATCATCTGTAATATTTAAACGAAGCCCAGCGTAGGTTATATTTTGGGGTTACGTTTACAACTTAAAACATTATAATTTCTTGTGGAGTTGATTTAAAAAAATATGATTTATAGAACGACGGTAATGTATGCTTTAATATATCATAACATTTGCTTTGTGGTTATAAACTGTATATAAATACAATCTTTTATCATCAATATACTGTATTCGTTTATACAAATTTAAAAAAGATATACCTATTCATTTAACTTCGGAAACATTCGTACATCATATAAACATTGACATATTCGATTATTAATTTCTTCATTATAATATTAATAACTTCTAAATCACTTGATGTATCAATATGAAATAAAAAGCAATTGAAAATACAATATTTCTATTTTTCTTTAAATATATAATAATGTATATAAATACAAGATTTTAGCAATTAGGTTAGGCCTACAGTTTTATAATTATTATAATTGTACACATTTGCAGAGTTAAAAATCCCTGTCAGCATAGTTAGGTTGGCCCAGATAAAGTCTGTTGTTTTTAAATAGTATTTTTTAGATTATGTATTTTTGATGTGTATCTAATTAATCTGCCTGTGATTTTTCACGAGGGCTTTCTAGTTTCATGTATTTTCGATTGTGAGTGGACGGAAGGCGAAAAAATGAAAATAATTACCGGGCAGTATCAGAGGGAATTGACAAAACCAAAGGAAAATCAGTCGACGTTGTTGAAGAGGATGACAGCTAATGTTGCCTTGACAATTTTATAACATTTCAGTAACATTGCTAATAGCATTTCTTCATTTCCTATTCAGACAACACAAAGATATGATTTTAACATTTTTACTTTCTTCCCCCCCCCCCCCGCCCCCTATACGTAATATATGGAGAAACTATTGTTTTCGTCCAAATTTTCGAATTTGAATTTTTAGTGGAATTACCTGTTTTGGTGCTCCCTGAACCCCCAAAAGTTGTTTATTGGATTATTTGTTTGGTGCTCTCTAAACCCAAAAAAGTTTTTTTTCTTGTGTGTGATGTCTGTCCGTGTGTCTGTTAGGATGTGTACAGAGCTGGAGACCATACCAACGGTCCGATTTTGATGAAATTTGGTATGTAGGTATAGTTCTGAAATATATACAGGCGTTTTTTTTTTAAATTTTTGATTTTTAAGGGGTTTTACCCTTCAAAAATGGCCAAAAACGAGAAAAATCTAAATTTTTCAAAAACGGCTCTAACGATTTTGTTCAAATTTAGCATATTTATAGCCCCTAATGTACCCTACCATATGCAAAAAAAAAACGAATCTTTCCAAAAAATTTTGTTTAGGTACCTAATAATAATAATAACTTATTTTTAGGGGTTTTTGTCCAAAAACGGGGTTGTTGTTCAAACATTTTCAAAACCTTTCTTCGTGCATCTATATAGGCCTAATTGACACGTTTTGTGCAAATTTGTTCGAAATCGATCGAGTAGTTTTAATAATAATAATAATATTATTATTATAATATAATATGGATGTGTGTTACATGCATCTAATATTTTCCATGGTATGTCCTACTTTAGCAATTCTAAATAACCACCTCCGATGCTACTCTTAGGAAGGTATAAAGTTTCAACTGGGAGAAAGTATGTGGCAATTATCTGGTACCGTTTATTGTTAAAAACATGGTTATTAACAATTTTACTACCATTTTGTTATTGACCGTTGAAAACAGTAGACGTGAAAATGTTAATGACACAAATGTTATTAACATTTTGCTAATTTCATACGTTTACTAAATATTTCTCCATCAAGCTTCTTGTTTGAACTTTCCTCATAGCATCAAGAAGGTACGAATTGAGAATTTGTATACAAATAAATTCCCACTATGCGAAAAACAAGTTGAATTTCGTTACTTTACAAACACCACAACCGACCGTCGCGCCGTGGTTACTTTAGAATTTCGACCGCAGAAGATACCAGTAACCACAGAACAACAATATGTTTATTCTGGGTTTAAAATTAGTTTTTAATGATGGATTGATCGTAGTTTTACATTTGTTTACCTGACATTTGTCCTCATTTGCGTATATAAGAAACAATACGACTTTACGAGAGCAATGAAACAACCCACCTTCAAGTAAAAACAAACGACAACCAACGCTAAAGGCTTTTCTCGAGAGCATGTATTTTCCCGGTGTTTTTCTTCACATTTCAACTCTAGTATCTGCGCGCCTACTTACTAGCGAATTTCGATAGGAAAAATGAGTGCAGTGGCCCTTATGGTAATACCCAAGGTCGGGAGTAGCAAATGAGCACCGATCATGTTCCCCAGAACACGTTTTGGGGTGTCTTTAAAAATCATATATATATGTATATACAAATTTTTAAATCCAATTTGGTCCAAATTTGGTACACACGTTGGTCGTCTACGTCGCTCGGACGAGTGCGTTACAAAAAAATCCAACAATCGAAAGCACGTTTTTTAACCGGAAGTAACTATTTTTTTATTTTTTCTATGAGAATTAATTTGTATTTGAGTTTTTTCTACAAATATAAATGTAGGATGTTATTCTGCACATTTTGTTTTTTTACGCGACCTTATAGCTTGCTTGGTTCCCCCAAAATCGATCAAAACTTAAAATACCATAGAAGTACCCGGTTCAAAGCCATGCGGTGGACTTTACCGCGAGGTTGACGTGCGAAGCACGCAATGCAATGTGTATTGAAAATACTCCCAATATGCGGAATGGCGTGCGAACCATTTTGCAGCTATTCAGCACCGTCGTGAATAGACATATTTAACAAATTGTTGGTTGAAACCCTAAAACATACAAACTTAATTTTTTAAATTTGATCAACTCACGTCAGCGGTTCAGCTGCGTGGTCGAATTATTTGGTTGGACGTATATGCAAGCCTTAGCTGAGATCACTCTATGTATATTAATGGTGGTAGCATTGACTTTATCTTCTTGATGTATTTTTTTAAAGTTCGCGCTGATAAACCCAAAATTGGCCTCGCCAATTAGGGTTACCCAATTTCCTAAATTTTGTTAAAGTTTGCACAATGAAGTATAATTGAAAATATATTATTGTACATAAGTTAGTCTAATTTGTTTGTAAATATTTATGTATTTGTTGTGAGTAGAAATTTGTTTGTTATTATCGAGACGGATTTTAGTTTTGTCATGTCTGTATGGTTGTGTTATTATGAAAATTGTGTATGTAGGAAATAAATTCATAAACAACCTAGTTTCTAATTTCCTAAGGAATTTTTTGTGAGCTCAGGGACGCTTTTATTTCTTGATAATTTCACTTTTCATTTCACTTTTGATGATTGATATTTATGTCAAATTAAAGGGATTTTTCTCAAGATGTTCCAAAAGTCCTCAATCGCTAGGGCTCTGCCTCTTAGGCATCAAACTTCACATTTATATCTTACGGAAGAAATATTTTATTGATTGTATGTCACATGTGTTTTAACTTAAGTAATTATTTTAATTTAAGTAAACAGTTGTCTCAAGAAACTAAATACATATTTCCATTTATAACTACTAGAGGGCTCTGCTACCTGTTTCTTTGCTCGCCAACCCCCTCGGTGACTCGCGTCGAAGCAAATGCAAACAGTTTATTTTATATAAATAGGCCCTACTATTAAATTCGAATATGGTTTATTTATTTTAATTAGGATGTAACATAGTTTTTTCTTCTTTTTAAATTCCTTAATTTATTAAGTGTTATTTTCTAGTTTTAAGAAAAGAATAACCATCGACATTTTGAATAGGGGTTTTTACTACATTTTCACTTCTTAGCAGCACACGACAAAATGTCAATATATGATACTTTGTTTACGTAAGTTTCAAGAAAGAAATGTACAAATTTTCAGCATACTAACTTTAAGGAAAGTATGACAATACATTTTTATTGTTTTAGGGGTTGTTACCACATTTTCACCCTTTATCAGCACGCGACAAAATTAAAATCTAGTTTACTTTTCTATATGTATCTTGTAAGAAATAAATGTACAAAATTTCAGCCCTCTAGCTTTAAGAAAAGTATAGGCCTAACGATTAATATTTATTATTTTAGGGGTTGTTTCAACCCTTAAATCAAAACTAATTCTAGCCTATGTTACTCAGGGATAGTGTAGCTTTTTATTAGTAAAACAATTTTTTCAATCGGTTCAGTAGTTCCAGCGATTACCCCTTACATACTAATAAAAAATGTTTACCTGTTTATAATATTATTGTAGATTGCTGTGTTGTTTACACATTTTTATTTTTTATGTTTGTTTTCAGTTCACTTAGTATTTAGTGTTTACGATATATATTATAGTTTTGTAAATTTAGTGAGATTACTGGTTAAAAATACTAAATGTCACAAAGAATAAGAAGACAACACGTATCTTTGGTAGGAAATTCGGATCGCATAAACCAAATAAATTAAATGAGGTTCGTAATTTAATTGTGTTTCTTAATTTAATCAAATATATATTTATACACTAAAATCAAGCAATGGCGAAGCATTGCCGGTAACACTAGTTATTATATTTTGTGTTTAGTGTGTACATGTCTCGATAACATGAGTTTATTTATACTCTGGCAACGTCGGTTATTATTTTCTATAATGCAATGCCCGATCATCAAAATGGTAAAAATACAACATATCATTAGCTCGTGTCAGGTGATTTGGTGTACAGTAGTGAAAAATAGCGATAAAACAACACAAATTATTAACTTAAAACCGATGATTTTCAACATCTAAAATATTGTTTTGGCGTTTTGTTTTAAAGAAATCAAAGATTGAAGACTTAAATAACGACGGTTGGCGTGCGAAGCACGCATTGCCTCGTCACCAAATAGCGCGGGTAACATCGGAAGACAAACTAAATAAACAGCGAAAAGTACCCTAACTTGTTTTATCGAACATACCTGATAAGAGATTCCACAGCGTCAACTCCGATCCGTTAAATAATTCTAGGTTATGTTTTCCACAGAAACGCACAAAGCACAGAGTAGTAAACACAAGTCGTACTAAGATAACACAAGTCGACAAACGACCTCACCGCTCTAGAGCTGAACGCTGACTGCGTGTAAGGCGCTTGTCAACAACCGACTGTCGGACCGTCTTGTCTATCCCCTCCACGCTGCGAGTCCGCGCCGCGTACACCGGGTAAATGGAATTACCCTTCCTTTACTCTCACACCTTCATGGTCGTTGACTACTGATTTATGTTATCAAATTGCTGTTATTACTTTAGTTCAAACGACATTTACCTCAGTATTATTATTTCGCCTTTTCATTTTCTCCACTCTAACAGATTATAACGGGGCGGCGGCGGGGAGTGTTTGTAATTTTAAATCCGTTGGAACGAGCGCCGTAAGGTAAAGGATGTCGGTAGATTGAATATGATCAAACTTATTACACACGTGAATGGGTTTATGGCCGCGACGGGCATGTTTATTGCTTTATCAATTGATTAATGTTTACGTCATTTGCGTGTTAAAATCAGATCATCGCGCAGAATGCGTGAGAGATTTTTAGAATCGTCATTTTTATCGTTTTACCAGTGTGAACAATTTACAAGAATACTTTATGATTTGACTAGCTGACCCGTACGGCGTTGCCCGTGGTGGTTGGTATTTTCAGTTTTTTTTAACGTAATTGTATTCTTTTTAAGTGTTCAGTATTTGGCTTATATATATATATATAGATCTTAAATAATAAAAGCACTATTGTCATAATAATAAAAGATTTGAAATTATGATTTTAGTAACTTTGATCCCCCCAAACCCCTCCTAAAATTTCGAAATTTTTCATACCCTTTCTTAGTTAACACTTATGGCCCTAGAGGAAGCTACATACCAAATTTAATTCCAATCCGTTCGGTAGTTTTGAAGAAATCGTGATTTAATTGCTTTGATCCCCCCAAATCCCCCCTAAAATTTCCAATTTTTTAAAACCCTTTTTTAGTTAACACCTATGGCCCTAGAGGAAGCTACATACCAAATTTCATTTCAATCCGTTTGTTAGTTTTTGAGAAATCGTGATGAGTGAATCAGTGAGTGAGTAAGTTAGTGAGTGGTATTTCGCTTTTATATATATATAATGGGTTGCGACGTCTATTTACTATAGTAAAAAATAATATATGACTCAGGTACACTTCACAACCGGAGCGTAGGCTAGTCTTGATGAACGCTGGTTTCGTTCATTTAGTCCTTATAAGTTCAGTTCTGCTACCATTCAATTCATACACTTTTTTACATATGTCTCCAACATGCTTACTGGCCTGTCTCTGAACCAAAAGCCACAATCAGCTGATTTTCAATCAGGTAGTGGCGTAAGTCCTGGACCTATGACTTGTAAAATAGCCAAGCGCTTCGACAAAAAGCGACTGAATCTATCAAAAGTACGTAAAACCATGAAGTACATCGAATATAGAAGACAACGCAGGCAAGCTCAGCTGAGAGAAGAAGAGATGAAGAAAAAAGATTGAACTATGGAGCAGGTTGTTTTTAAACAACAAAATATTCGGTATGATGAGTTCTAATCTTTTAATATTTTAATTCATTTTCAATACTTATCTAGGCCTACACTCATTTATGGACTCTAAATTTATTGTATGTCTTTCAGTAATGTTCATAAGTTCTGTATTGTTGTGGCTAATAACACTAAAAAAGTAACCTGAGTTGTTTACATCCATAAACTTCTTACAACACAAAAATATTGGTTGAATCCAATGCCCTACTTTGATCAAGGATTTCCGCGAGTTTGATTTTTTAATGTTTTTTAAGTAAACAATTGATATATCTCAGGAAGTACTTACAGCAAACAGTTGAAATTTTTATCATATATTCCTGATTAGTTTATCTAAATATTTAGGAAGCGTTCTGTCCATATCTAGGATAGGAGCTGTGTAATCGTTTTTATTTATTTAGCATGTATGCGAAAATTTAAAAAAATAAACTATTTGTCTATTAAAACATGAAGATAGAGTCAAATGCTCTCCTAAATATTTAGAGTAACAAAATGTGAACGAAATGACACTAATTTCATCAAATTCCAACTGTTAGATCCGGAGATATATGAAATTCTGTACAACCCCGCATGTTTATAGTTTATTTATACACAAATATTTTGAGTTTGGCAGTGTATGATATTTATCTAACCTCTAATAGGCAAATAAAACAAAAATCAGGACATTATAGTTAAAATTTGTAAATTTAGTATTTTCAGTAGTACATCCTCTTAAATCATTTGTTGTAAAAACCCCCACAGTCAACATTTTCAAAAAATGCGTTTTTCATTGATTCGAAAGTGCCATAGTGTGGTGTAAAAACACAACATGTAGTATGAGAGAAACACATTGCTTGGTCCGTTATTATATGTGTATTTACATAAGCGATATGTCGTCAGCAATAACGGTGGATAAATTAATTGAATTTGCTGATGATACAACTTTAACTTTTAAAGGTAACTCTTTGCAAATCCTAGAACAGAAGGCCTTCTTACAGGTCAATGCCACGGATCAGTATCTGGCGGAAAACCATTTGAAAATGAATCTTAATAAGACAAATTACATACATTTTAGTCTAAAGGAAAGCTACAATCAGACGCCAAGTGTCTTCAGAGGAGAAAGAGAAATTGAAGAAGTAAATTCAGCAAATTTATTGGGTCTTCTTATAGATAGCAGGATAACTTGGAACTAGCATGTGAACAGCACCAGTTCTAAAATTAGTTCAGGAATTTTTTAAAAGTATTGCAAAACCAATTCTTTTAAAGGCCTACTATGGGCTTGTGAACCCGCACATGAAGTATGGAATTTTGCTTTGGGGGAATTCGTCAGTTCAAAATATGCAAAGCGAGTTTGTTCTGCAAATAAAAAACTATTATTCTTGCGGCAGGATTAAACAAATTACAAACTTGTAGAAATGCTTTTAAAGATCTGGGGGTGCTTACAATTCCAAGTATCTATATACTGGAAGTGATTTTATATTTTAAGTTTAAGTGTGAACTTGTGCTGAACAAGGATGTACACACTTATAGCACCAGAAGTGCTTGTGCATAACGTGTGAATCAGCACAGGTTAAATCTGTATAGTAAACTTCCTTCACAAGCAGGTGCTAGATTTTTTAATAAACTTCCAGGCAAGATAAAAAAATTACAAAATTCTAAGTCTTTTAAAAACAGCCTCAGACAACTTCTGTTGTCTGGATCGTTTTATTCTGTGGATGAGTTTATGCACCAGGATTTTGTGGACTAATACTTGAGTTATTGAGGCAGTCATAATACCACTTCTGTAGAAGTCATTTTATAAATTTGAATTATAAGTTATTTATTTAGTATGCCAAATAAAACTTTATGTGAGACTGCTTCCGTCATTGCCGTGATCTTGCTATTTTAAATCTATCTATTTTATCCAAGTGTATATTTTTACGTTATTCAAATTTTGTAAATAAGTTATTAATTACGTATATGTTTTGGTGCCAACACAAATGGAGTTCTGTGTCGTATCTTATGCAATTGTATTGTCTACAAGATAAATAAATGAAATTAAATATGTATTGAAAATAAGAAATTTAGAAATTTGTAAATTTGTTATAAGAACCCCACATCTGATATCATATATGTGGTGTTTTTCCACTGAACCAGAAGGGTAGAAATCTGTGTTTATTGTAAGAACACAACTAATAATCCACAAACCACTCACTGACTCATAACGAAATCTCAAAAACCACCGAACGGATTTGAATGAAATTTGGTATGTAGCTTCCTCTAGGGCCATAGGTGCTCGCTAAGAAAGTTTTTCAAAAATTTCGAAATTTTAGGTGTGTTTGGGGGGGGGGTCAAAGTTACTAAAAAAAACCACCGAACGGATTTGAATGAAATTTTGTATGTAGCTTCCTCTACGGCCCTAGGTGCTTGCTAAGAAAGGTTCTCAAAAAATTCTATATTTTAGGGGGGTTGGGTGGTGTCAAAATTACTAAAAATCCCCATATTTAACTTTGATTTGTCTCCGTGCAAAGCCGGATCGGGACAGCTAGTGTGTTCATGTACACTCACGATGGTGGCAGAGACAATTTTTTAAGGGATAAGTTGAATGCTGTGAACAATTTAGTGCAGTCCTGGCAGCAAGTGGCCTGTTCACAAATTTTACAAGGTTGTGTAATGAAGATTTTCAATTACTTATATCGCTTATAGGACCAACTATTTCAAAACAAGATGCGAATTATCGCAATGCTATACGTTTGGCTTTGAATTTAAAGTTTTTGACTATGGGGGATTCTTATACATCCCTAATGTATCTATTTAATATTTCAAAACAAAGCATTTCTGAAATAGTACCGGTGGTGTGTGTGTGGCACTCTTCAATGCTTTATCTGAATATGTGAAAACATCTAGCAATTGCCAAGAATGGGAGTTAGTTTCCTCGAGTTTTAAAAATAAAATGCAATTTGACCAGTGACTTGGAGCCCTCTACTGCAAGCCTGTAGTTGTGCAATGCTCTGTTGGTAGTGACATTAATTATTTTAACTACACCTTTGCAATACAGTGTCGTTCTGATGGCTCTGGTTAATTCAAACTATTCATTTTTTTAAGTTAATGTTGGTTGTCAAGGTCGTATTTTAGATGGGGATGTATTTAAAAACTGTGATTTGTGGAATACCACCTTACAACCGAGTGGCAATTTACCTCCTGATACATCATTACCTGGACGTATTGTTGCAGTACCACGCGAGTTCGACTGAAATCTTCGGTCTGATGGTGAACTTTTACAGCCAACAACAGGTTCCCGCCGTTTCCCCCACCAAAACGCTCAGTAATGTTTGAGAAGGCGTCCACACCGAACCAGCACCAAACAATGTTCGGCGAACATCACAATGTATGGCACAATTTCCGCGAACACTGTTCGGCCGGTGCAGACGCCAAAAAAAAGGAACCACTAAACCAGAAGTTCAAATTGGGCCAGACGGCAAGTAAGTAAAATAGTTTATGCTAAATTACCGTTCCTAATAAAATTGTTGAAATTTAATTATTTGTTTTCACAATATTAAATCAAACACTACAAAATAGTAGCACATACAATTTTAGGTTATGTGTACGTAAGTAAATTACGTGTAATTTCTTTGTAATGACTTTTCTTTGTCATCATTTTTACAATCCTAAACAAACAGAAAAATTATTAGGCCTATATTTTAGCTGCAATGTCTTTAAACATAAGTTTATTGTTTTGACCAATTCCAGGTTGTGCTACATAACCTAGGTAAGTTATGCCCTAGTAAGAGCTGCTTTCGTGAAAGTAGACAGCTTCTGCACGTTAATACGCATTCATTGCTCGGTTAATACTAAGATTTAATAATAATGTTAACCGAGCATGAATGAGTGAACAAGTGCGTTAAACGTATACGAAGGAGTGGTACTGTTAGAGGTGTTAATCCCGGGATTAGCTAAGTCCAATCCCGAGACTTTCGGGATAGATAATTAGATTAAAATACACGAAATTCATAGATTTTCTCGTAAATGATATTTTACTTCCTACTTTCTACGTGAACCTGTTTGAATGATGTACAATGTACAGTAAATTATTGTAATCCAATGAAACTATAATTAATTAAAAGAAATAAAATGACGGTCATTATGTCAAAACTTAGAACTGATGATGTCAAACTGCGAATGTTACTTTTTAATATTCATACATTTTTATCAGCCAAGCCAACCCTGCGTAGCCGTGACAGACCGAAGAGACAGACTTGACCTTCAACGGCCTCGCTCCAGTCTACAGTTTACTACAGTTTGTTGTGTAATAAAGTTAGTTTTAAATAGTAGACTTAGCTGAGTAGCCTACTTAGAGTATTATTTTGCTTGTGAGTTTTGGTATTATATGAGAAATTAAAATTACAGTAGATATTTATTTTCAAAGTTTTTTCATTAGTTTAAGTCTGTGTATTTTACATGTTTTTCTGTTTTTTACGAAGTTTTACAGTGTTTACTTCACTTTCACTTAGTATATATTATGTACCGTTTTTACCGCTTGTGTTCGTTCGGCATTTAAAATATAGATTACTAAAGTTTGTTCCATAAATAAATGTCATTTTCATATGTTGTTGATTATAGTTCCCAGCCCCTGGTTAGGCAAACTAATATTATAGGTTTAATATACATGTTATTAAAAAAAAGGTTATTAGGTAACCGTTGGTAAAACTTTGACGTCTTTGAAATACCAGGAAAATGTATATCTAATTACAGTTTAAATATCATGCAAAGCAAAAGTGAAAAGATATATTTATATATGCTATAAAAACGCAAATACATTATGTATATAGGCTAAATGTATATATTTTATGGAGGGTTTAATATACATAAGCAAAATTTAAAGGAGTTTAATTACTACAAAACCTAATTTTCGTAAGGTTATCAGAGAAAAATTAATAAATCTGAATCTAAATACTGTCGGCAATACCGAAATCCCGGGATTGAGAAAGTGGTCCGGGATCAAAACGCCTAGGCACTGTGATATGTTTTAAATGTTTCTTATTCAAAGTGTTGTGATGTATGTTTTATGTGTTGTGTATTATGTGTATTTTAGAGTGAACGCGCATTTAAATTGAATGCAATAAGAACAAAAATTCGGTTTGACAATGCATGAATAAAATAGGCGAAACGGTCGTCACCGACATAAACAAATATCGGACTGTATAACAAGGTATTTATATAATCATATAATATGATATACAACCAGTCCATAAGGCAATAACAAACAGAAAAAACAGTTACAAAAAAATAGATAGGCCCATTATAAAAATAATAACTAGAGGTCCTTGATATGCTGCAGAAAACGGAGTACATATGCTTGATTTTCCATCCCCACACGACAAACTGACTACAACCAGCAGGTAAATCCGTTTTTGGTCCCCTAAAAAGGGTTACTACGTTACCACAAGAAGGTTTGAGAGGTTTACAAGAATTTACTTCGGTGATTTAGTGAAGGCAGCTTGGGAAAAGTGTCTACGATTGGACTTGCATTTCGTGCTACAGGAATTTGACCACCAAACAGAGGCGCAATCCCGAATCATGCATGTATTTCGGAATATGAATACCTTGACCGATTTGCTGATCCAAGGATATCAAGACCGTCAAGAATATGTACCAATCCATCATTAACAGTGACATCTGTCAATCTAGAAACATCAACAAACCATCTCCTAGAGGAAAGAGGAGTTTCTAGAGAATTGACCTCCAAGGAAGTCATCGAAGAAGTAGAGCGTCGGAAGTCAAACACATCGATGAAAAGAAAAATCATGGAAAATAAGAAGACGATAAAAGTGAAAAACAACTGACTTTAGCTGATGATAACTGTCCTGTTTGCGAAGGAAGTTATAGTGATGATGTGAATGGAGAATAGTGTACCATGTGTGAGAACTGCAGTAAGTGCATGAGGAATGTGTGAACATCGAAGAAGATGGAGTCACCTGTATATGTAAAAACTGCAATTGATAAAGATTTAGTTACATTTTTTATAAACATTTTGTAATATTCTATAATTTTTTTTCATTACATTTTGGTACAATTTTTGAAAGTGTTATGATCTTTCCTAATTTAAAGAGCTTTTATTTAATAGGTGTTTGGCTTCATTTTTCCTGGCTACCCCATTGCTCATATTACCCAAACCCTATGCTCATATTACCCCTGACCATGCAGACCATGGGTAATATGAGCAAGTTGAATGCATTTTGTTGTATAAATAAAAAACAAAGAAGTTTGACAAGTAAAGGTAGTGGGCTAATTAAGAAACTTAAATCTACAAAAAAAAAGAAAAGGTAAAAAAATTACGACTTTAAATTATGTATAAAATACGTTAACTATGCTCATATTCCTCTAACTTCCCCGAAGATAAGTTATAGTGACTACTGTCTATATTTATGTTAATTATTTTTTTTAATACTTTCCAGCCCAGTGAGTATTTTAGTAATTATGGTTTTCTTTTAGACCTATTTTGACATTACTACTTCCCAGAGATTATTTTAATACTCAATACCCTACAAATACTTGGGTGTATTTTTTGATAAACGCTTAAATTGGTCGGCACATGTTGACTATTTGAGTCGTAAAATTAGAAAGTTAATCTATGTTTTTAGAAATTTTAATGAAATATTATACTTTCAAGAAATAAGACAGTTGTACTTTACTTATTGCCAATCTTTGCTTGGGTGAGGGGATAATAGTTTGGGGATGCGCCTGCAAATCTTTAATGGCTCAAGGTGTCATCCAGAGATCTGTTATGAAGAGCTGTATGACTGTTTAAACGTTTTTAATATCAGATAACTTTTTGTAAAAACTCTTTTAACTTTTTTACATAAAAATTCCAATTAATTTTTTCTATTTCGAGTCATTCTCATTTTACTCGTTATTCCCACGCAGTGGGTATAAGAACAGATAGGCTTTATCTGCATCCACGTTTAACTCATATTACGTTTCACAGATGGTTTTCCGTAATATCCCAAAAAACCTGAGACTATTTCAAAATTATGAAGTTAATGCTAGTTTCTTTATGGTTAGGGAAGGTAGGGAGGGATTATTGTGAGTCCGTCATTTTGTCGGAGTATATATAGAGTTATGTTTAGCCTATATGTCGCTCTTTTTATCTTTTAATTTTTACTTATAATTAAATAAATACCTTATTTATATATAAAACTGCTCGCAGTCCAGTAATCGTATTTTTAATCGGTGACGACCGCTTCGCCTATTTCATTCAGGCATTGTCAAACCGAAACTTTTATGTTATAGCATTTAATTTAAATGCTCGTCACTTTAAAATTACACAAAAACACACAACACAACACATCACAACACTTTGAAAGACAAAAAACTACATTTAAAATAATCTCAATGTTAATTATGTCATATAACATGGACACACGTGTTCACTGGTTCATTGCTTAGTCAGTACTGAACAAAAAACTAGTTTTGCGGGTGGTTATGTCTTCTAGTTGAAGGGGTTAATTTAATTATACTGTCGAAGATGGTATTCGATTGAAAGTAGACTTTCTCGTTTAATAAAATAGATGGATCAGAAATACATTGTTTGTAAATTTGGAATTCTTCTAGGACATTCATAATTGGCCCTTTTGAGCATTTATGTAATATTTGCATATTGCTATCTATATTGGAATAATTGTGGCCTGTTTCTACTAGATGTTCAGCAAATTTAGATTTTATTGGGTTAAGGTTTCTTTTCGGTAAGTGTTCTTTAAATTGGGTTTTAAACGATCTTCCCGTTTGGCCGATATAGTGTTTAGGGCAATTGTCACAGGATTTATTATAACCAGTCCATAAGGCAGAACAACAAAAACAGTTATTTAATTTTTAACTCGCGTTCTACTTCTGATTCTTTGTAATATTATTTTTGGTGTGGGCACAGCAGTGACGTTGTTGTTCTGGTTATGACCTATTTATAATTTCTTGTACATTTTAAAATAATGTTTTTCTTCTTTCTTTTCTTCTCTCTTCTTTTTCCATAATTATTATTGTAAAGTTATGTTGTGCACGACTCGTGCCCACGCACAGGCCTCGTGTCTAAGTGAGCACTAATCCATAAATGATATTTTGTTTGTAAAATTTGATTTATGGAATAAATAAATAACAAAAATGTTTTTTAAAAATGATCTTCTTTTGCAACTGTCTAACCAACATTGTATGGATGAAACTCATGTGTTATAAGCTCAATTCTTGTTACTAGAGTTTAAAAGAATTAACCTAAAATAAATCAAGGCTCTTCTATACCTTGAAGAAAACTCCCGAGTGTACAGTATGATTTCCATACAAAAGATCTGACTGAAGCCGCAAAATCGTAGAACATGCATTCGTAATAACGTGTTTCGGATTCTATTTATAAATTAATAATCTGGGAAACTACTTTAAGTTTTAAAGAAGGCTTTATATTTTAAGCTTAAAATATGGAAATTATTGCTTAATACTCCTAAAAAATGCGTAAAATATAATTGATTTTTACTCAGTTAAACTGTTGATTAAAGGAGTTGCCGCCGATTTATTTCAATTATGAGATATAAGACAAAAGCACAAAACCTTTAAGAACAATTAATTTAAGAAGTTTCACAACTTTTTAGGTTGAAAAACGGCGTTCGAAACACGTTAGTACGAAGTGCATATCTTTGGTGTTTTACGCAAGGTATAGAAGACCCTTAACCAAATCAAAGAAATAGCGGTATTTAACGGTTTCGATTCTAAAGTTGTTGGCAATATTCTTAAAAAACATAGACTAAAGAGTGGCAGATTAAATTCTACGACTCTCCAACCGGTCAAAAGTAAAGTAAGATTTTGCAGTTTACCTTTTGATTCAGCCCTCACTAACGGTTTGGGATCTATCTTTAAAAATGGTTGCATCAATATTGCTTACAAAAGTCAAAACAACCTTAACAATTACTTCCTTTCTGATCGAAATCAAAAATCCTTCTCACCAATTTAGTAATAAAAAAAAAGACAGCCGGTGATACATTTTACTACCATTTTGTAAGCCGCCATCCAGAGATTGCATTTCGAAAACCTCAATGAACAAATATCCAGGTAGATGGTGGATTCAACAAATATCAAGTTTAATTTTTTTTAACAAGTATGAAGCTATTTTAACAAAATTTCAGTTTGTTCCCTCTAAAATGTTTAACTGCGACGAAAAAGGTGTGTTAGTAGTTCATGAAAATGCAGCAATGGTTTTATCTCAAAAAGGGGACAAAGCAGGTTAGCAAAATCACTTCAAGAGAAAGAGTAATGTTATTGTGTTGTTCACAATCAATGGTGTAGGTGTCGTGTCCTACCTCCTTTATTTGTATTTGGAAGGATGAAAATGGCCGAGAAGTTAAAAAAAGATGCACCAGAGGGAAGTGGATGGCTAACTGTTAACTCATTTTCGCTTGGCACAAGGTGTTTGTTTCTCGGGTTAGTCCAACAAAGGAGAGTTTAATTTTAGATGGTCACAGCTCACGCAAGGCACTGAAAGTGATATTATATGCCAGGACCAACAACCAGCATATGATAAGCCGTCCATACACTCGACCGTGTAACAACAAAGCCTGTGCCAAATGGATAAACCAATACCACCCTCTTAAAATAGATCGAAGGGGTATTGCTGGTTTGGTTAGGACAGCTTTTACGGCTATTTGCAGGATGGAGCTCGCAAAGTCTGGGTATTCCTGTAATGGGCTCTAACCGTTGAAGAAGGCATATTTACAGATTTGAACTACCTTGCTGCAGCTCATTTCACTCAAGATAATGAAGCTCTCACAAGTCCCATAGTTTCCGCGACAACACATCTTACCCCGAGGACTCTGAAGAACCAGTAGCAGTCACTGCAGAAGAAGAGTGTAACCCCATCTAGCTCAACGTTTGCACCAATTCCTTCGTGTTCAACACCAGCCTCGATGCCCTGCACGACGTCAACTTCAAGTGTTGCCACCCGAACATCACCGGCTACTAAAAGCACTTCTCGCTACGACCTGAAGGCTTCATGTCTCATTCATTTCAAGCTGTGAAATGAAGCCGATAAAATTTCTTGCATCACAGATGAGGCTAGGAAGAAAATCATTCAGTGGAAGAGGAGAAGTGAAAAGAGTGAGATTTTAACTGGAAGTCCTTACAAAGATATGCTAGAGAAGAAAGTAGAGGAATCAGATGAAAAGATAAAAAGTTGCAATGAGAAAAGAAAACATTTACAATGTATTGTATTAGCAAGGCGAGAGAGTGAAACACAAAAATTTGGGGCCTAGGCCTACTGTAGACAAACTTCACTTTAAAGCAAACATCATAAAGAAGCGAACCACAGATACGAACTCCAGCAACCAAAATAGTGTTACTGAGTGCATAATTTGCAGTAAACAATAGAAGAAGACTAGATCTAACTAGGGGTGGGCGCATATTGTGTACACAGCTCAAGAAAATCTCCTTTACAACAAATGTTAAAATTGTTCATAACTTATTGTCTTAAACATTACTGAGTTTTTTGTTATATGTTGTATTCCAATAGAGTAACATAATAATTAATCAAATATACCATCAGTTAGCAAAATAACAACTACTTAACGTAATAATAACTTATTTTTTAGTATCCGGTAGTGGGTATATGGTTTCGACAGTTGTCATTTTTGATACTTTTTCATTTGTTCATTTTATTCTTTTTGCTATTGTTTTTTTTAAGAATTTTTATTTTCAGTTATAAATAAGATTTTTAAATATATGTAGGAAAAGACACAATAACATCAAAAACCATTGTACAGCAAAGATACAATAAAAGTGCTGACATTGTAATAAAACTCACAAATGTTGTGGAGAAGCATAAACATTATAAAATTTGCTGTTAAAGACAAAATGTAAATGACGTAAAACATGGTAGACATTACATGTTTTTGGAAACGTGATGATACAATAACTAAAGGTGTACCTAACAGGTAAAAGTGTTATAAATCAAAGTTGTAAAAATGTTGGTTAGAAGCAAAGTGGTACATGCTAATTTATTATTAATTAAGGCTATTTATTATTAATTAAGGTAGTTTTGGTGTGTTGCAATGTTAACAATATTTTTTATTTAAAAATGTTGATAAAAATTATTTTTTTAAAGCGACAAAACGCAAAACTGTCCTCAGAAATTACACAATTATGACTTATACCACATTGCTTCTGACCCATAATATGTATGTGCTACAAAAAATAACAGATTGTTTTCAAAACTAGGGAGTTATTTGTCGGACACCTAGTATTATAAACTAGAAGAAGTGGAATCAATGAAATGTGTGGGTCTTCTAATTGATGACAAGTTGAACTGGAATGACCACACCAGCAGGACTAGTGCCAAAATTAGCTCAGGTATATTTGTACTGAGAAGTTTGAAGCCATACTGTAGTAGATCGATACTTTTAACAGCCTATTATGGGCTAGTGTATCATTACTTGAACTATGGAGTTCTTCTTTGGGGAAACTCGTCAGTTCAAAACATGAAAAGAATGTTTGTCTTGCAAAAAAAAAAGCCATAAGGCTGCGGGGCTACATAAAAGACAAAGTTGTAAAAACTGTTTCAAGAAATATGGAGTACTTACACTTCCATGTATTTACATACTTGATGTGTTGCTTTTTTTAAATTCCAGTGTGATTATGCCAAAAATATGGATATTCACAACTACAGCACCAGACAAGCTTGTGAGTATCGTGCCAGACAGCACAGGTTAAATAAACAGTAAACTTCCCTCACAAGCTGGTGCAAAGTTCATGAATAAGCTTCCTAAAAGCATACAAAATTCACCAAACTACAGGATTTCTAAAAACAGTCTTGCACAATTTCTATTGTCTGGATCCTTTAACTCGATGGATGAGTTTGTGCATCATGATACTATTTTGTGATAGATATGATCTTTTTTTTTGCCATGTGTTTGTCTTGTTAAATTTTTATATTATTAACTTGTTCTTACAGTTTTTTGATTGTTTTTAATTTTCTGTATTTATGTTAATTATTGTAAATTTTCCTTCTTCTTGTTTAGTTGTATTTTGTGAGTATTGATCAAATAAATGTGTTGTTTTGTACTTGATTAATATGACTTGTTTTCAACAAAACCAATAAGAAATAATTCGACCACGCAGCTGAACCGCTGACGTGAGTTTAGCAAATTTCCAAAATTAAGTTTTATAGGCCTATGTTTTAGGGTTTCAACCAACAATTTTGGAAATAGGTCTATTCACGACGGTGCTGAATAGCTGCAAAATGCTTCGCACGCCATTCCGCATATTGGGAGTATCTTCGATACACAATGCATTGCGTGCTTCGCACGCCATTGGACATCTTGGGATTATCTTCAATACACAATGCATTGCGTGCTTTGCACGTCAACCCCACGGTAGAATCCACCACATGGCTTTGAACCGGGTACTTCTATGGTACTTTACGTTTTGATCGATTTTGGAGGAACGAAGCGAGCTATAAGGTCGCGTAAAAAAACAAAATGTGCAGAATAACATCCTACATTTACATTTGTAGAAAAAACTCAAAAACAAATTCATTCTCGTAGGTAAAATCTAAAAAAATAGTTACTTCGGGTCAAAAAACGTGCTTTCGATTGTTGGATTTTTTTTGCTAACGACATCATCCGAGTGACGTAGACAACCAACATGTGTACCAAATTTGAACCAAATCGGACTTAAAATGCGGCCACTAGAGTGCGAAAACATATATACATGTATCATATATATATATGATTTTTAATGACACCCTAAACCGTGTTCTGGGGACCACGATCAGTGCTCATTTGCTACTCCCAAACTTAGGTCTTACCATAAGGGCCACTGCAATAGCTCCTATGGAAATTCGCTAATAAATAAATATAAAAATAAAAACTAACATAACTATTGGCAATACTTTTTTTAACTACGAGCGCACAAGGCGTATTATTTAAATAAACTGAAATTAATTCGCTGGCTGAATCGAAGCAATCGATTGCAACCCGCAACTACATTTTCAAAACTACAAATACCTAGCCAAGTACATTTCCCGTGGAGTGTGGAATCGTGGGTAACGAACCGACCCCTAACAAAGACCTTGCAACCCTGCTCAGTCACACGTTATAATGGCGATAAGGGAAGGATCCTTCATCAATATGTGTTTGTGTTTCAACACAGTAACTCGGTTTTCAAGTTGGATATTTTGGATTAAAAAATCGTAAAAATTAAAAAAGTTTATTACTAGGTAAATGCCCCGTAGGATTTAATTTTCTTGGTTCTGTCGACTTTATGTGGGTAATTGGCAAACACCTTTACCGGCACAAGGGCTTCTGCCCGTGATCGCTCCGCTCGCCAATCCCCGCGGCCAAGCAAATAAAAACAGAGTATTGCGTAACCTGATATTTTCACTTAAATGACGACTGATTAGGACAGAGGCACTTGGATTGGGGTAGAGTGGTGGGGATGCGGTATCCTAAATCCTGACGCATGCGCAGAAGGCCCAGATTGTTGGTGTCAAGTACAAGATATTATGTTTTGTATATTAGAGAAAGGGTGCACATACCTACTGGACATAGGGTGGCCACGGCAACACCCCTAGCTCCAAGGGAAAGGAAAATATGTGTATTATTAGCGAATTTCCATACGCAAAATGAGCTATTGCAGTGGCCCTTATGGTAAGACCCAAGGTCGGGAGTAGCTAATGAGCACCGATCATGGTCCCCAGAATACGTTTTGGGGGTATCATTAAAAATCATATATTTAATAAAATGTGTTCGCACTCTAGCGGCCTCATTTTAAGTCCGATTTGGTCCGAATTTGGTACACATGTTGGTTGTCTGCGTCGCTTGGACGAGTTTGTTAGCAAAAAAAATTCAACAACCGGAAGCACGTTTTTTGTCCGGAAGTAACTATGTTTTTAGATTTTCCTGCGAGAATAAGTGTTTTTTAGCATTTCTTCTACAAATATAAATGTAGGAAGTTATTCTGCACATTTTGGTTTTTTACGCGACCTAATAGCTCGCTTGGTTCCCCCAAAATCGATCAAAACGTAAAATACCATAGAAGTACCCGGTTCAAAGCCATGTGGTGGATTTTAACGCGGGGTTATCGTGCGATGCACGCATTGCGTTGTGTATTGAAGATACTCCTAATACGGGGGTTGGCGTGCGAAGCACGCAACGCTTTGTGTTTCGGAGATACTCCCAATATGCGGAATGACGTGCGAAGCACGCAATGCACTGTGTATTGAAAATACTCTCAAAATGCGGAATGGCGTGCGAAACACGCAATGCTTTGTGTATTGAAGATTCTGAATGGCGTGCGAACTATTTTGCAGCTATTCAGCACCGTCGTGAATGTCTCTTTTTCCCAAATTGTTGGTTGAAACCCTAAAACATAGCCCTATAAAGGGTTCAGCTGCTTGGTTAATTATTAATTATAGACCGGTATTTTTCTTTAAAGAAATTAGCACTAAAATATGTTTTAAATGTTACGTGCCGTTTTATTTTACATACGGCATACTTATTCTTTACAAGAGTTCAAGCATGAGCTGCTGGGTCAGTACTTGATGCGGCCTCTAGGAGTGTTATAGGTCTTTGTGTATTCATTGACGGTGTAAAGGTGTTCAATGCTGTATGGGTTAATGTTTCACCTGAACATCCAAATTTGCTTCCCAAAATTTAAAATTTTCCTTGGCGAGGTCAAAAATATCCCTAGGCTTCTTTTGCCCAAGGAGGGGAGTTTACTCCATAACACGTTCATTGCTACGCAAATTTGTTTGCGATATTTATGACGTAGATGATTATGAATTATGATTGTTGCAATAGTGTACAAGAAGCGGGGTGACACCGAAAGCAATCTGTGCGAACAGCTGAGAGAACTGCATAGCACACAGTGCATGGCACATGTAGACAATATTTCAAACACTTTAATAACTTTTGTAGAAAAAGCTATT
The DNA here is from genome assembly GCA_018207615.1 of Philaenus spumarius. Classification (NCBI taxonomy): domain Eukaryota; kingdom Metazoa; phylum Arthropoda; class Insecta; order Hemiptera; family Aphrophoridae; genus Philaenus; species Philaenus spumarius. The sequence continues at coordinate 441,692 of JAGFPH010000386.1, read as the reverse complement.
TCAACTTGTAATTGAAGTGGTGCACCGCTCAAACCAAGTAGATTGCACCTGAAAAATTTTATCCAAATCGGTTGAGTACTTTAGAAAGAGAAGAATTTAAACAGTTTGAACCAAAGCAGGGGAATTGCTTGGTTTTACTAAAATGTGGATAGTTGAATACGTTTATTAGCGAATTTCCATAGGAAAAATGAACTATTGCAGTGGCCCTTTTGGTAAGACCTAAGTTTGGGAGTAGAAAATGAGCACTGATCATGGACCCCAGAACACGTTTTGTGTGTCATTAAAAATCTTATATATATGTTACAACGAATAACTGTTTTTGAGAAAATTCTTCGTTGGAGAATAAGTTATTTCCACCTACTGGAAGTCTTATAGGCAATCTCACTTTGTTTGGCCTAGGTGAAATAACTATGTGTCGAATATTCAGTTCACTGACTATTCTGACAAAAAACTTTACTTTATACTTCCAGTAATTTATTTTTAATTTTAGCTCAGTAAGAACACAAGTTAATAATTTTACTTTTTGTAAACCTCTGAAGAGTGAGTACACTGGAACTAACCTTGTAAATTGCTTATTTGTGCTTGCAATTATTTTATGAAATTTCACTTTATCAATTCTTAATCTAAAATTCATAAACTATTGGGATATTTGAATACTAGGTGTTTTTGTAAATAATAACCTTTTATAAAACAAAATAAAATTTTAATAATTTCTTTTTTCTAATTTTAAACATAAAACAAAATTCTTGTATTTCATATTTTTCAAATAAAACCAAATAATAACTTTCTTCTCAATTAAAATAATAACTTTTTTAAACTATAAGGCAGAACTAATCTCTTAATTAATTATAATTTATTTTAATATTTTATTTCTCAATTTAATTTAATTTATACTTTAATGAAATTTTGAATTTACGATTTAATGAATTTACTTCTTTAATTAATTACAAATATTTCTTAATCTAACATCCTACGTAACCCAGTATTTAAAATAAATTTATTTGAATTTACTTCAGGCAATTTAATGGGGACTAACGTATTTTACGCTTCTACCGACCTTTTCACACTTGTCCAAGCGTCGCGACGTTTGTGGTTAAATCCGCGAACGCTGTCTAGTGATGACGAGCTACAGATGTTCTGCGTGCTGATAGAGTTGTCTTGTGGGTGAAGGTGGAGTCCTGTAGGGTTGTCTGGATGTATGATGGATGTCTTCTTAAAGATGGATGTGGTGATGCCGTGTCTGCTATCCCGGTTCGTCTATTCCCTCGTAGCTACAGTTGCATGTCCTGGTGGCCGCCTGGTGGTATCCTGGAGTCCTGTCTGGAAGCTATACGAATCACTCCATGTATCAGCTGTCCTGTAGGCTATGTTTTTCTTCCAGAAATCCCAAGTTAGGCCAACTTGTATAGACTAAGTTGCCACTGACGTTCTTGTAGAGTTAATTCGGTGTCTATTGCTGCATCCCAGATGATAACCGCTATGCCGTATCTTCTTACTTGTTATAAAAATTTAAAGTTTAACGAAGAAAATACTCAGCTTCTAGCACGCTGAAGTATTTTATAAAAAACAAGTATCTGCTCTCGATGCGTTAACTTACATCGCAGAAATAATAATCCATCCCGAGTTTCCCCGAGCAATCGTTTATATAATGTTTTTCGGCACTATTTCATTGCCAACCTAAGCTTTCTACCACTGTATTTCGAAAATGCTTTAAAATCCATTTTTTCGCCAATTTCAAACTACTAGTTTACGTAACTTTTCATCCTGAATTTTATTATAATTTTTTCATAATTTTGTAACATGATTTAGCCTTTGTTTTAATTAAGTTTCTATTGTTTCTTTGAGTACGCCTCTTTTCGTAAACTGGTCACCCTGTTCTCCTTCCATCAGTCTCGTCTTTGGACCTCCCCTCTACTGTCTTGCGTTCTTATCTGGCTTCCCTCAGTTTTGTGCTATGGAAATCCTTTTTCCATGTAACTTTTCCAGGGTTTATCCGATTTTCCTGAAACTGACCTCATTTTCCTCAGCTCGCTGTTACCTTTCCACACGAACTCGAGTGACGTTCATACGACTCCTTGTTCGCGTACACGACCCGCGCGCGTTTTTCCGCGGCGATTTTTCCCGGAAAAGTCTTAATTTTACACTTCTTTCGGTTTTTCTTTTTCCACTTTTCCTGTCCATTGGTTTTCATTTACTAGCCGGATTTTCATCTCATTTCTGCTTCTGGTTGTCTTGCTGTGAGGTTAGGGACTTCAACGATTTTTCACAAATTAGGGTTTTACTTTACTCCCGAAACATATTTCAAATACTGGATTATTTTTACATAACTACTTCATTTTCATACTATTTACTAATTTGAATTGTTTAAAGTTTGAGTTTAAATTTTCCATTAACTGTAAAGGTGCAAATTCTATCACCTTTTTCCTTTTATAAATTTTCTAATTTTTCTTTTACATTATGAATTACATTTATCAATACTAAAACTTGTTTTAGTTAGAATTTAAAAAACTTTATTTTTAACCTACTTTTTTATCCTTTAAACTTTATGAATTACCATTAACTTTTTTATATGACAAAATTTCGCTAAAACTTATTTCACCTTTATTTTAGGCCTTTTCAAGAAAAGCCTAAAAAACCTTTTCTTTTTTAAATTAGAGGAATTTTGAAAATTTTCTCATTCTTTGAAAGCTCGTATCTTACGTAACTTTATGATTTTTTAATATCTAATCTTGCAGTAAATACACCCGCCGTTAGCGTAATGCATTTCCCGAAGATTTTTACTTTTTATTCAAATCTTGGATTTTGGCTTCCCGTAGGAATCTTTTAAGTAATTTTTATAAGTTCCCAATCCTTTTCAGACAGGCAGGGTCCAAAAGTTTAATTCTACCCGAAAACAGACCGCCCGCGTATACATGCTGATCTCGTGACCTACATTTGGCTTTAACTCCCGGCAAGTCCATATTATTCAAACTTACAAAATTAATTGCAAATTTAAACTCAAGACCTACAACGAGTTTTGTCCGTTGTAAGCTACCCCTCTTAAGATATCTGGTTTGATCGGCTCCGCCAAAAACCCAAGATATTGAAACCTTTTAAATATAATATCATTCCTTTTTCATTTTCCTTATATCTTATTTCATTCTTATTCTATCTAGTTCTGCCTTCCTAATCTAACAATTTACATATCACACATTTATAATATTTTTATACATTTCATACTATACTTTCATTGTTCTTCTTATTCTCCATACTCTGAAATTACATTTACATAATATACCATGGTATACATTTCCTTTTGAAATGCTCACTGGATGAGTTCACTTCCACTGAAAACACATGTTTATATTGTACACTACTTATATAAATACAGGGACACATTTTAATTTGCCTGATAACAAACTAACAATATTCTACTGGGTTACGCTTTCATACTACTGTTATTTCCCCGCATTCATACTTCCCGAATTTTTATAATCCGCGTTTTATACGTTCTACATTATTTACCCTTTATGGTTTGATAATTTTTTATTTATTTGCCTAAGTGGCTTCAACTATAATAATTGAGATTTAAGTGTACTAAATAGTTTTCCTTTGCTTTTCCCTAGTATCCTCCTTTATATTTTTCCATTACAGTTTCCTTTCCTTAATTGATTCCTAGGTTATAGCTTACTTCCTTCCTTCCAGAATCTTAACTACTTAGACTCTCCTAACTAATTTTACGCATAATTACCTTTTTTCCAAGTAATATGCAACCCCTATATACCCCTTACTCGTATATTAGGACATTCCAGGCTCCTGAATTGTTTGTAGATTGCATTCAAACGTTTTATTCCTGGATCTGTATGTACAATTTACTTTAAAACCACAAGCAATGCCTTTGCGTGTATTCGAAAAGTGCTTAGGCCTTACCCTGTATCTATCAATGAGTCGCGTTATTTATTTAGGCCTACGTCATTCATTGCAGCGTACTGTTCTCTCTCCCCACTGCCTGACCTTGATCTTGTTTCCGCTCAGCTGTTTTCAACCATCCCTTCCTGGCTAATTTGTTCTCTGCCCTTTACAACTTCATCGCACCGCTTGTGTTTACATTCAATCAAAATATTTACATTTGGGATTCCCCCGTATAGTTAATCACTTTATGCATTAGGCCTACCTTTTCTTCAATACAATAATATTTACAGTGTTAATTTATTTTTTGATGACAACTTTACTTATTGAATATATGGTTTGAGATCTCGAACATCGTATTTTCCCTTTATTCTTCCTGTAACCCGGTCTTCTACAATATAGGTTTTATTTCCTACTCTTTCATTTATTCGGAAAGGTCCTGTGTATAAAAGAAACAGTTTTCTGGTCTCGCCTTTAAATTTACTCGCCATGATGCTAGTGTTCTGTGTTACTAACACTAAATCCCCTACATTGAAGTTTGTAAATCTGCGACCATGGTTTTGTTTAGCAGCTCGTTGGTTTCCGGCCCTTATGATCCTGGCCTGGCACTTCTGGTGTTTTTCGCGTACCGTTTCTTCTCTTGGATTTGGTTGTTCCCTCGGGAAGACTTCATCCCACACGTACCTCGCCTCCTGGCCAAACTGTATTTCCTGAGGGGTGTATCCGGTGGTGTCGTGCGGCGTTGTGTTTAGAACATCCTGTATATGTTCTAGGTATTGTTTCCAATTTGCCTGTCGGTTGTAGCAATATGTTCTAAGCATTCGCACAATTTCTCGGTTCACCCTCTCCGCCAGATTTACTTGTGGATGTCTTATAGGGATTAGTACATGCCGAACTCTTTCTTCCTGGATCCACTCCTTCCAATTCCCTGAAGTAAACGCCTTGCCATAATCTGTTAGGATACTTTCGGGTTTGCCAACTTCTGCAAAGTACTGCCTCATTTTATCTATACTATTTTCGGTTGTAGGATTTCTTACTGTGTATAGTTTTACATATTTAGAGAAAATATCCACTACCACTAATATATGTTGTACATTTCCTAAACCTCTTGGTAGTGGTCCTAAGAAATCAATCGCCACTACTCGGCCTATATTATTTGTTATGATTGGCCTACTTTGACCTATTAAATATTGGTTCGGGTATTTCGCTCTTTGACAAATATCGCACTTTCTAATCTCTTCCATAATTCGATTGTTCATATATTTAAAATGCCACCTATTTTTAATCATATTATATATCTTATTTCTTCCTGCGTGACCGTACGTTTCGTGCACGTGTTTTATGAATTCTTTTACCGCGTTCTCTGGTACTACAATTTTCAATATTCCATTTACAAATTTACATAATACATTATTTTCAATTCTATAATCTACTTTATTTACAATATCCTGTATTATTTCTAAGCATTCAGGGTTTGCCATCTGTCTGTTTCTCCAATCCTGCAATAACTGTGTAAAACCTGGATTCATCCTTATTTGTTGGATTCGCACTCTCCGTTGGTCTTCCTGTCCTACGCTGTTTTCGTACATTCTGCTTGCTATATCGCAAGGGATGTTATCTTTTCCCGCGCAGTGCATTACTCTGGGGTTGTACTCCTGGATTCCCAAAATCCATCGTGTCATCCTACTGTTGCCGAACTTGCAAGACGTTAAGAACTTAAGTGCCATGTTATCCGTAATGATCGTTAAGGGTGCCCCTACGATTAGTGGTCGAAACTTTTTCAGCCCGTGCACAATCGCCAATAGCTCCAGCTCACATATGGTGTAGTGTTTTTCATACGCTTTGAGTGTTCGGCTCACAAAACCTATCACTTGGATATGCCCGTTCGCGTCTAGCTGGTAAAGTTGACTTGCTATTGCTCCTGTACTCGCATCCGTTTGCAAAAATGTTTCTTTCCCTTCTTCTGGATGGGCGATAACTACGGATTCCCTGAACAGCTTCTTAACCTCCTGGAACGCCTGTCGCATGTCCGATGACCACTCCCACTTCTTGTCCTTTCGCAACAGTTGGTATAATGGTTTAGTTGCCGCCGCATACTTTGCTGTAAACCTTGAGTAATAGTTCACAAACCCCAGAAATGATTGCAGTTGCTTTACACTACGCGGTTCTGGAAACTCCTGTATAGTAGAAAGCTTTTCCGGATCTGTGCGTATCCCCGATGGTGCAAATATAAACCCCAAAAACTTTACCTCCTCCTGGCAAAATATTGTTTTCTTAGGGTTTATGGTTAGTCCGCCATCTTGAAACTTTTGGAATATCATTTCCAAGTGCTGCAGGTGGTCTTCAAAAGTCTCGGAAAGGCAGAGTAAATCGTCTACATAGTTCAGCGTAAATCCTTCCACCTCACCTCCTAGTGTCAAATCTACTGCTCTCACTAATCCTGCTAGAGAGTTCTGTAAACCGAATGGAAGTACCTTAAAATTGTACACCTTGTTGTCAAAAAGGAACCCAGTATACTTCCTGGACTCCTGTGTCAATGGTACCTGCCAGAAACTTGACGTTAAATCTATTTTGGAAATATATTTAGTGCGTCTCCCTTTCCTTAAAATGTCTTCTATAGGTGGCGCACTCTCATAATCCGGAACTATAATCTTATTTAACTTCCTAGCATCCATGCACAACCTAATGGACCCATCCGGTTTCACCACTGTAACCATAGGATTGATGTAAGGTGTCCGCGATCTCTCTATTATATTATTCTCTAACATTTGCTCTATTTCCTGCCTTACGAGCTTTCGATGATTCATGGGGATTGGGTAATTACGATTCACAAAGGTGTCTGTTGCATTAACCTTTAACTCATGAACGTAATTTTTACAAAGTCCCGGCAATTCAGAAAAAACTGTACTATATTTTTCTATTAATTTCTGTAGTAGGCCTTCTTGTTGTTCCGTTAGTATAGTACCATGACTATACTCCTTTGTCAAAGTTATATTATTGCATTTCTTCATTGGAACTGCTACTTGCCCTTTTGCTCGGGTTACCGTCTCCCCTCCTTGTCTAAGACCACACAGCTGATCTTCAATTAGGCCTACTTTCTCTTTGAACCTAATGTGTTTCCTACTTAATTTAATCTTATTTACATCAGAAGTAGCAGTGTTTTTAAATCTAACTTTTGATATTTTTCCACGCATATTTAACGGTAGATTTTGGTTACGTGTTTCTGCTCCTCCTACAGATATTAATTGTTTACAAGTTGATTTATTGTTTTTATATTTTTTATTATTTTTATTTTTCATCGAGTGGTCGGAAAAATTGCAGTGCAGTGTAGTGTTCGACTTCGCCTTATTTGGATTACAACGTTTACTAGAATATACACAGTTATGGATACATTGGTTGCGCCGCGACGCTTTGTTGGTAATTGGAATCTTTTCACCATTATACCTAACATTAATTGGAACATTAACCCTTTTTAATGCCCTATCACGCGGAATCTCGTCCTTGGCTTCTTTTGATAGCATCTTCGGTACGATATTTTGTTTGGCTTTCTGCCCCTTCCTTCGTTGAACTGACACCTCCCTCGATATCATCTTATTCAACCTCTCTTCGTTTTGTATCCTAACCTTATTGTTTTTCCTAGCTGCTGTCTCCGGCTTCCTGTCTTGACTGCTGCCGCACTTCCCTTCCATTACATCATTAATGCCTGTCTCACCTACTTCCGGTCCATTAACAATTTCAGCTTTGTTTACTAACTCGTTCATACTATTTTGATTAACATTTACTTTATTTGTTTTGAGTGTAGTATTCGTTGCCTCGATTTCGTCGGATTTAATTACCTCCGATTTAATTAAATTGCTCTTTTTATTGGTTTTATAGTATCGGGAATTAATATTAAAACATTTTCCTTTTAACCGTGTTATTGCAACTTTTTTATCAATAAACGGGATTTTAACATTTTCCTGACCTATTTTGAACATTGCAAATTTTTCTTGCATGTTTATTTTTGCCTGTAAACTATATAAAAGGTCACATCCCATAATTATCCTAGATTTTAGACCTTTTACTACCAAAAATTGTAAATCTACGCTTTTGTCAACCAGTTTAACTTCGATTAGGACTTGCTTGCTGATTTTTTGCACCTTTCCTTTTAATGCACCAATTATCTCCAAACACGCTACCGGTAATTCTAAGATTTTGACATCTTCCGCCTTCAATTGCTCTAGGTAATCTTGCTGGATAACGCTTACTTCGGCTCCGGTGTCAATTTCCATGTAACTAGCATTCGTTCCAAGTTCTACTGGAATCGCGGGTATTTCTTCTAACGGTTTTTCCTCTATAACTGGTTCATCCCTATTATCTAACAAGTCTTCCCTAATATTTACATTTAAACTACCTAACTGCCTAGGCTGACGTTCGCGCTCCTTTTCGACGATTTTTTCGCCTACTTCAGGTTCGATTCCACTACAAGGAGTAACTTTTTTATTTCCTAAATTTTCGGTATTTACCCGCGTATTTAATTTTTTCATCTTATTCTTTTGTTTTTTTGTTTTTTCCTCGGCCCTGTCATTCCGAAAAAATCCATCCTTTGTCAGAACCTCATTTCTTAGTTTTTCGGCTTCTGGTTAGGATTTGAGTTGGAAGGACGTGGTTTATTGGAGTTTGGGTGATTAGAGTTACTTGGGTTTTGAGCATAGGATCTGTGGATTGGTGGGTTATTCCGAGGTGTGAAATTATGCCTGTTTTCCGTTTCCTGAGCGTCCTGGGGTCTACTTCGCCGATTTTCCTCAATCATGTCTACATTATTTAAGAACTCGATCGCGTCTTGAATGGTTTCGCTAGGTTTACCTATGCTGGCTAATCTTATTTGCTCGCTGAAATGTTGCATCACCGTGAATACCAGGAAACCTTCAGGTAGGGGGGGTTCTAAATCTCGCGCTTTGTTTACTACCATATAGAAATATTCGGTTCTGCTAGCGTTTCCCCTTTCTACATACCTATTATTTTCTATATAATTCCTGACCGCTTTTTGTTTTTGGAGCGACCAGTAATTACTCAAAAAAGCCTCCCTAAACTCGGCATACTTCATCTCTTCGCGATCTGTTATATTAAACCATTCGAGTGCGTATCCCTTTAGATGGCGTCTTATGAATTTTATTTTCTCCCTATCTTCTAAATAAGGATTCAACTCGTCCATTAACCCTTCTATTTCTCTTAAAAATTGTTTCGGCCTCTCTTTACTATTTCCCCAAAATTCAATTTTATTTATTTCGCTGTCAAACCGCGGCATTACAATTCCTACATTCCTACTCCCACTTCCCTGGCTTATCACGTTTCCTATCTTCTTTTCAACGCTCTGCACCCGACTTTCCATTGTCCGGAACCCTTTGTCTACGTTGTCCTTTATGGTGGTTGTGGTTTCCTCCAGAAAATGGATAGCGCCTTCAATTTCCCTAATCTTCTCTTCTCCCTTGGTGTGTTGTTCCTTACACCTCACGCTTTCTTCCTCCAGGCTTCGTTCCAGGTCTCCCAGCTTTCCAGAAATAACTTTGTATAACTCTTTCTGCTCCTTCTCTCGCTGTAGCCTTTCTGCTGCCTTTTCTTCCCGGATTTTTTCATCCTTGAGCCGTCTTCTTTCCTCTTTCCTTTCCCGTTCTTCCTGTTCCCTCTGCTGCCTGGCCGCCAACTCTTCTTGCTTCTCTTTCCGCCTGGCCTCCTCCCGTTTCGCCCTGGCCTCCAGTTCTTCTTTATCTTTCTTCGCCCTTTCTTCTTTATCCTTTTTGTATTGTTCGAAGAACTCTTTCATCGCCTTATCCGCCATATTTACTTTTTAATTGTTTTAACTTTTTTTAAATTATGTTTAATTTTTTAAACTTTTTAACTTTGTTTTTATCTGTCGCGTCGGAAAACTCCCAATTATTTTTAATTAATTTTACACCTATTTTTTAGGCCTACGCCCCCCAAGCTTCCGATTTTACCGCGACAAATTTAATATACTGGTTAATTATTATTATTTGTTTAATTTTCACTCCCCCTCTGAACCTTAATACGACACGAAACCGGGAAATATTTCAGACACGGGAAATAGCAGTAGTATGGCTTAATATTAAACACAATTCTAAAGCTAACATACACAGTTTTAAGCACAAATAATTTTACGTTAGTTCTTTGACCTATTTTTACTTTTGGTTAACTTTTTAACCACAAGTGAAATCGGCCAACACCGAAGGGCGCCAATTCTACAACGAAT
>JAGFPH010000386.1:411622-426557 GCA_018207615.1 Philaenus spumarius | reverse complement strand
CCGTTCCATCGATGCCTTTTCACATTCAGAATGGAAAACTAATTCAATAAAGTTTGCAAGAAGGAAGGAACGAGGTGCAACCATTAACGAAATTGTGTGCGGTCTCTCCTTAGAGACGAAACAGTTTCAATTTGTAATGTTGGTACTGGTGTCTCCTTGGCGGCAAGAATTATTGATACTCTTTGGCAAAGGAAATGGAATTGCTTTCTGACATGTTCCTACATTAAACATGTGTATCATGTGACCACTGCATTTGGAAATTGGAAATTCCTTCTTTCCTAAAGTAGTCTTTTCATCTTTATTACAGTTGTTGGAGCTGAAGGGAATCCAGGTTATGTACAGTATTCAGTAGCGACTTGTTTTGTATTCGGACAGGACCTAACCAATACCCGACGGTACCTATAAAGAATAAAGGTGGTACTGTTTAATTTTATTGAACAGTGAAATACATCGCTCCATGAACAAAACTTTGCTAACGCTAAACAATCATACACATAAAATAATTCGACCACGCAGCTGAACCGCTGACGTGAGTTGAGCAAATTTCCAAAATTAAGTTTATAGACCTATGTTTTAGGGTTTCAACCAACAATTTGGGAAATAGGTCTATTCACGACTGTGCTGAATAGCTGCAAAATGGTTCCCACGCCAACCACCATATTAGAAGTAACTTCAACACACAAAGCATTGAGTGCTTCGCACGCCATTCCGAATATTGGGCGTATATTCAACACACAAAGCATTGCGTGCTTCACGCGCCATTCTGAATATTTAGAGTATCTTCAACAAACAAAGCATTGCGTGCTTTGCACGCTATTTCGAATATTAGGAGTAGGCCTATAACTAAAAACTTACCGTCCAATAGTCAATTTTTTTTAATAATTAGTTGACAATGGTTGTTTCGTATCCAATTTTTCATTTTGAGGCAATGTACTTAATTATATTGTATTCTTCCATAAAGTCTCCATGTGCCATCGGTATAGTACGCAGTCTATATATGAAACTATTATATGCAGCCATTTTGTGAAAATGGGGGTAGTTTGAACTGAATTATTAAAAAAACAGGAGAAGAAGGCCAAAATACCAAAGGAAAAAACTGACAATAAGTACATATCAACACCATACAACCATAGGCTACATAACATAATAGGAAACATTTTCAGAAAACAAGGTTACATCACCTCATAAAGTACAAAAAATAGTTTGTCACACATATTAAGACTAAACTCAAACAACCATGATAAACTTGCGGGCTCAGGAGTTTACCAAATATCATGTGCTGATTGCCCCTGATATACATCGGTCAAACAGGGCGATCGTTTCAAAAGAGATTCAGATAGCACCTTCCCCGCGCAATACAATCTGCACAAGCTCCAAAAATAGAATCAAAGTTTGCCGAGCACATAATAGAAACTAATCATAATTATGACGTCATCGATAAATGTTTAACCCTACTACATAAATGTAACAAAGGTAAATTTATGAATGCCTTAGAACAGTATGATATTTACAGAGCCTTCAAAACGGATTATGGGACGTTATTAAATGAAAAACAAATATTCGATGCCAACCCGTTGTTTGATATAGTGATGGACATTGCAAATACAAATGTAGGTAAGAACCATACGCAGACGTAACACCAGCAGCCCGTTAGTAGACATTGGGCAAACTAGATGTATATATAAAATGTGCGAGCGTGTAATTGTACAATCGTGTGTGTCAATGTGTTTCATGTTTTTTGTTTTTATTTTTTATAAATAACTATTGACGAAGGACATTGTCCTAAACTTGATAATGGCTGAATAGCCGAAACGGCCGTCGTAGACGCTGAAATTTAACTATTGGACGGTAAGTTTTTAGTTGTACTTAAAAAACAATAGTCGGTATGGCGAAAATAAACAATAATAATTAGGAGTATCTTCAACACACAAAGCATTGCGTGCTTCGCACGCCATTCCGAATATTAGGAGTATCTTCAACACACAAAGCATTGCGTGCTTCGCACGCCATTCCGAATATTGGGAGTATCTTCAACACACGAAAACATTGCGTGCTTCCACATCATTTAAAGTGTTTCTGGTTGTTGGATTTTGTTGACGAACGAACTCGTCCGAGCCACTTAGAAAACCGACGTGTGTACCAAATTTGGACTAGAAAACGAGACAAAAACACGAGGTAACTCGTATAAAATGACGTGCTCGCAAAAAAACTTAACGAGAGTTACCCCTAGAATCGCGAATGCCGCCAACTGATTATCAGTGAGATAAATTGATAGGAAAAGAGTATGAATAGACGATACATCCATGGGTTCGACACTAAATGAAGAGTCTAAGTTTAGAAATCCATTAAAAGTCGATTTTTAAAACCGTATGTAAGATAAGAAATAGAAAACTTTGTTTTTACCGGCTCTAAGACAAAGTAACTGAAAATTCAAATAATCCCAAGGCTTTAAAAAAACGGAATAATCCGACATTGTTTTCCATTACAGTGTAGCAGTTAAAGTATGAAAAACACCTTCCACATAAAAAACCAGAGTCAGTATTAATCATTGTAAAAGCCCTTCAGTCATCAGTTCTCATTAAGGTTGGCTTACAACACGCCACCTTACCTGACCGCTTCCTGCTATGATAAGCCCAAAACGTAAATAATGTTTATTTTAATTACTCGCAGGGTTTTAATTTCCTTAACATTGGGGAGTCGAAAATGGGAAATTAAATTTGAGTTATTGTTAATTGATGCGCAGAGCTTCGTCTGAAACCCGTTTTAATTGTGTCTAATTAAAATAAGGGAACGGGTCTGCCAAACTCGTAAAGGTTTTATCACCCTTGAAGCAAAACACCTGAAAACATTCAACAAAATTAGACAAGAACCGCTGTTTCCAAAATTTATTTAATACTGTCACGGATATATTGGTGGACACCAATATTCCCAAAAACTTAAATAATTAAAATAAAACAAAATAAAGAAATATACTAATATTCAAACCAAGTTAGTTAAGTAGAAATCTTTGCTCTGGACAGTTAACAGATTAAAAATGATACTATCAACACACGTGTAAACTATTAGGTTAAGTTCCCAGAAATTTTAATCAAGTCAGCTGCTTGAGAACAGCTTGCTCTGACACAAGCGAAGCGACTCATATTACTTTTCACATAGCTTTTGCAAGCAACGCAGAACAGCATGGGAATGGTCCGTCAAGAATTCACAAACAAATATTTAAAAAATGAAAGGCCAATAGGGAGATGGGTGACAAATCTTTAGCCAATAAGAAGACGGTTTTTCAAAAGAAGGAGTAGGGCGAGTGCGTGAAAATCGAGGTCTTCTTTTAAAATCTTTTGAACGGGCAAGACCTAAAGCCCGCTTCACACCACAATGTATATTTCAACCTAAAACCTTAAAATTAACTGAAGTAAAAGAATCACACATTAAGTCACCAATAATCATCAGCCAATGCAGAATCAAGTAAACTGCACATCAATCTACGGGACCCAAGGACCAAATTTGAGCCCATTCGAGGAAACAGGAGCCATGTTACAGAATTACGAGTGCTTAGTGCCAGTGAAATAAATAAAAGTGTTAAATAAAGTTATAAGAAGTAAAGATCTAAAATCAATTTTAAAGTGAGTGTGACAAGGTTAAAAGGAAAGAATGTAAGTAAATTAAAAATTTCAATTTATGTTAAGACAGATCTCGAGGTTAAGCCAATTAAAGAAACGAAATCATATCCAGATAATTAAAGTAAAATCATATACAGATAGCAAATGGAAATATACATATATATATATATATGTAATAAAATAAATTCATAATTTAAGAGCGACACTAATTAAGCAATTTGGTCGGGTCTTCGTTATAGAAAATTAGATGCCAAAGATTTAAAAAAATATGTAATAAGCAATTCAAAGGACATTCCAATGAAAGGAGTGACGAAGACGATTTACGGGCAACCAGTGAACAATAAGTACCAAACTAATTGAAAATACATGTTATAATTCACTTTCGTAAAATAATAGATAAAGAAAATGAGAGAAAAGTATTACAATTAATTATGAATCATAGTGATAACGACGTCGCAAAAAACAAATTCCCTGTAGGAAGCACGGGTTTTCAGCTAGTGTTAACATAATAAACAAACTTTTAATTTCAAATATTTTATACTATATTTTGTTGAGCCCGTTTTAATAAAGAATAAGTTTTATTTATATATTAAATATTAAGGAGACTGCATGGTAATTAATTAGTACAGTTTCCCTTAACAACATTATACATTAAATATAATAATTATCAAAATATTATAGTGAAGTTAGTTTAGTAAATTCAGTTATTTATAATTAATTAAAATTTAGAGAAAGATACAAACTTATAAATTAAACTTTGAGAAATTGTATATTAAACTATTTGTACGTTTCTTAAGAACAATTTTCATTAAGTATCATGTTAATTCAACCTTTGTTCAATAAATTCAATAAAAATTATAAATGTTATTAATTTATGAAAATTGTAGATATCAAATTAATCATATGCCATGTACAATATGTTATTATTAATTATACATTTAATTCAAACCATACGTCTCTGAAGTTATATCAACCAATTAGTTATGAGTCAGACCTCTCAAGCCTAGCAAAGATTGATTCGTAAGTCGGATCTGGCGGAGCCCCCAAATAAGGAAACATTACATGATAAAGTCGCCCAAATCAAAATATTAACCTCACATGGTAAAAACACACCGAAAAACAATAAATAATTCGACCACGCAGCTGAACCGCTGACGTGAGTTAAGCAAATTTCCAAAATTAAGTTTATAGGCCTATGTTTTAGGGTTTCAACCAACAATTTGGGAAATAGGTCTATTCAAGACGGTGCTGAATATATGCAAAAAGGTTCTCACGCCATTTCGCATATTGGGAGTATCCGCAATTCACAAGGCATTGCGTGCTTCGCACGCCATTCCACATGTTGGGAGTATCTTCAATACACAAAACATTACGTGCTTCGCGCGACAACCCCCGTATTGGAAGTATCTTCAATACACAATGCATTGCGTGCTTCGCACGCCATTCCGAATATTGGGAGTATCTTCAACACACAAAGCATTGCGTGTTTCGCACGCCAACCCCAGCATTGTTAGTATCTTCAATACACAATGCATTGCGTGCTTCACACGCCATTCTGAATATTGGGAGTATCTTCAACACACAAAACCCTCGTATTGGAAATATCTTCAATACAGAAAGCATTGCGTGCTTCGCACGCCAACCCCACGATAGAATCCACCACAAGGCTTTGAACCGGGTATTTTTATGGTATTTTATGTTTTGATCAATTTTGGGGGAACCAAGCGAGCTATAAGGTCGCGTAAAAAACAAAATGTGCAGAATAACATCCTATATTTTATATTTGTAGAAAAAAACTCAAAACCAAATTCTCTGAGAACGAGCCGAGATACGGCCAACACTAGGCCGTGATGCGGTGCGGTCATGTGTGTCCCAACCTTTTACTCGATGGAGGAATACCTTAGGCGTTAAACAGATTATATTGTTGTTTTATGTTTACTGATTAATGTGAAATAGTTTATATAGTTATGTCTTATTTTTATAACTTGTATTTGTATATGTGTATTAATTTGTATAGTATTTTATTATGTATATATTTTTATAATTTGTGACAACTCAAATGTCTACTGCAGCAATGCTATGGGGCTAATAAAATCAAATCGTAAATCAAATTAAATTACGCCCGTGAAATTCTAAAAAATATCGTTGGGATTTAACTTAAAAAGCACGTAAGGGATACTGAAGCAGCCCTAACTACACTGATACGGACAGGAGCCGGGCATGTGGAAACCCCTCTATTCAAATCCGCAGAAGGATATTGTTTTCAGCGGTACGGACTCACTGATGCACCCATAAACTATACCTTAATTTGGAAAGGCAAGACGTCCTGCATTTAGGGACAGCAGATGAAACGGTTCCTACGCACGAAGATGATTTTAGATGTTTTTAAAACGCCTTAAAGTGGATGGAACCGCAACCTGAATACAGAGGTGTATAACTACTACTGCTTGCTGCCAAGCGCCGTCCATAACCACGCGATGTTTCCGGCCATTTACATCTTTGAATTCGTAAAACTATCAGGTTACGACATTGTTCTTTTCGGAACGAAGTTCATTAACGCGGGTTGCGGTAGGAGTTACCAAATAGAAAATGTAATGTGTAACGAAAAAAGTGTTAATTGGTTGCTAAGGTGTGTTTTTTTCATCAATTTAAATTAAGGGACGATCGGTTCCGTCCGGCGTAGTTCAGATATTATCGTCAAGCGCTGAAATTTAAGGATAGGCCTAGAAAGGAATTTTAAGTCTAGGCCTAACCTAAAATTATTATATGTATGTTGCCGTTAAGACAGGTAAAATAAATTAAACATACACGCAATAATTTGGCTTAGGCCTAGAAGGATGAACCAACATTTTATGTTTATTGAATGTATTTGCAATGAATGGACATTTAACTGTGTTTACCATCTTAGCTTTGATGTTATAATTAATTCTACACCTTTATTACAATAACATTAAACGTATGGAAACAGTTTTGCCTAAAACAAACTAATAATAAACGGCAATTGAAAGATTGAAATCATATGTGTATGTTGTCGTTAAGGCTGGTAAAAGAATTGAAGAAAAGGCGTGATGGACTTCGTTCCTGACGGAGGTCCCATGGCCGCACACATTTACTTTTTTTTGTAAAATTTACAACAAAGTCGTATGCCATACGTCTTCCTTCATATTTAAAAATATTTAGTTGGAATCTATGTAGACAAGAAAAATTAAAAATACCCACCTTAATGCAGATTGATTTTAAACTATTTAGAACCACATTTCTCTCTGCCGCAAAATACCGTCCAAATATGCACGAAAAACCATTGCTATAATTAAAGTTTAAACATCTTGTATAGTTTTGAACTTGTGCCTAAATCCGACAGTCAGTGCATAATGTAATGACAGACTACATTACAGTGCCATGTTACCCCTAATAAGCTAATTGTATAATGCATTAACTGTGTAGCCCCTGCTCGTGATGTATTGAATACATATTGTATTGTCTACTGTCTTGATTAAGCATCCATCTTGTGCATTATACAGTTGTATCTAACCAAGACCTTCCTACTGTAAACATTAGGACTTAATTTCACTTTAAACAAATACGGATTCCAAATTGGGTTTATAAGTATTTACAAAATGCCTAAAGAGTTGACGTGGACAACAAAGATAATTACTTGCCACTTCGTTGGCCTCATTTGTTCCGCAATTTATTAGGTTGCTAGGAGAACTATGGACAAAACTTTCTTCCTGTATTCACACCTACAAGGTGGTATTTAATTGTGGAGGGATTCTGATGCAGACAGAAATGCGGTTTTTATTTGACTGACATTTTTTAAATAGAAAGGTAAACATACAAAGTGACCCAAAAGTAGGTATACAGTTACATATACGGGATGTCAATTAAGGGGGCACTCCACCCTAAAAATCGGTCAAAAACACATTTTTCTACGATTTTTTTTTTCTTTGCACTTTCTTATTCACTATGTTTTTCTAAAGATATTGATATAAGTATAATAAGCAGGGAAAATTTTATTCTAACCCATTCAAATCTAACGATAACTAAAAGCTTGCACACAATTTTGAGTCACTAGTTTAAGGAATATAGAAAGAAAATTCAAATGACAAAAACTTACCGTGAACAAAAACTGAAAGATAAAGAAGGAAAGACCTATGGAGCAGGAAAGTTTTAGTGCAATTCAAACATACTATGTATACTAAGTAATATAAAGAAATACACTTGCAAGATTTGCTTAGCAGCTGATGTGGTGTTTGTTTTCCTTTGTGGGCTGTTTTCCGAAAATTTAATTTTTACGCATTTTGAATCACTATGGCGGGCATATCTCACGTTCTATTAGAGATATCTTCTTGATTTTTGTTATTTTGAAGATAACATTTCATTCTATGGCCTCTAGCATATAATATTTCAAATGTTACCTGTAAATATTTTTTCAAAATTAATAATACATTTTTCAGTGAAAAAAATTTTTAATAAACAAATTAGGTTTTTTTTAATTATTTAAAAAATAGCAATTCAATGCTAGAGGCCGTTACAGACAATGTCCTCTACAAAGTAAAGAAAAACTTTGAACCTTTCTATCGTAGTTCTTGAGTTAGGCATGCCATAGTATATGCTTTTTTATGAAAAATCCGAGGGGTGAAGGGTCTAGGGACTTGAAAATGTGACAAAAGTTAATTCTTACTTATACCAACTTTAAAAAAAATGGTTATGATAGCTTGAAAAACTAAATAAATCAGTTTTATGGGGAGTGCCGGAACGGCTTGTTATTTATTTTCTCGTTACAGATACAGCAGTAGGACCAGTAATCTACTATTCGACGTAAATACCATGTTTTTACTCTTTTACGGGAACGGCCCACGAGGAGTTGGAAGAAATTCTTAAACAGCAGCATAGGTCGAGTTTGGTTCAAATTGTAGATATTTTTTCGTAGAATTCAACGCTGCAAATCCGATTTCAAAAGGTTGTCCCGAAATAAAATGGCGGCGTTCTGAAGTTACGAAATTCATAATGTTGGATTTGTTAAAGACGGCCAAGAAATTGTTTCCTAGCATGAATCATAACAGGTCAACCCATTACAATAAACTTATTACCTGTTGTGGTAGCAACGTATTGACACTTTACTTCAACTGGAGGACGGTCCGCAAGAAGGACGACAAAAATCGTAAATGTAAAAATACGTCCGATGTACATCAAATTAAAGCTCATTCTTATTTGTGGTAGCCTAACTGGATTGTTTATAAATATATATATTTACCTTTACGATCTGTCTAACAATCCTGATTTTTCGTCGTCTTTAAATGACGGCCGTTTCGACTATTTTTTCAGTCATTTTCAAATTTCAGCTGTTCGCACACTGGGAACTTTGTCACAAAAAAAACATTTAAAACATTTATACACACATGACACTTAATGTACATTACAAACAATATATGTTTGTAATCTACATTAAGTGTCATGTGTGTATAAATGTTTGAAATGTTTTTATTTGTGACAAAGTTCCCAGTGTGCGAACAACTGAAATTAGAAAATGACTGAAAAAATAGTCGAAACGGCCGTCATTTAAAGACGACGAAAAATCAGGATTGTTAGACAGATCGTAAAGGTAAATATATATAAAGCTCATTATTAAACAACAAATTAAAGCCGCAAACTGCACTTGAAAAGGACAATGCTGTCAAACACTGCATGGTGCCTTGAAGCATTTGAAATGACTTGGAAGGTTAAGATTACGTACTTACATATTTTGTGTTCAAAGTGTTCCCCTTGAGCCATCTGACAGTGCGCTAAGCGGTGATAGAAGCTGGATACTGCATTTTTTATGTAGTGTTGAGGAATACTTGGGCTTCCTGAACTATTCGATTTCTGAGCTCATTCAAATCTTGCGGCCGAGTTTTAAATACTTTATCCTTTAAATATCCCCATAGAAAAAAATCTAGTGGAGATAAGTCGGGTGAGCGAGCTGGTCATTCTACAGCTCCTCGTCTTCCGCCCAAATGTGATCCACCTTTGAGGGAACATTTGGTCTAAGTATTCCCTAACCTCTCTTTTGTAATGTGGTGGTGCTCCATCCTGCTGGAAGAAAATATTTTGAAACCTTCTGCCAGAAAAAACTCTTAAGGCTGGAATTATCTGATTTTGCAGCACATCTAGATACGAATCACCATTTAAATTACCATCGATGGAAAATGGTCCCAATATTTGATCATCAATAACGCCTGCCCAGACATTCAATTTTTGCGGATGCTGTGTGTGGGTTTTCAAGCTTCCAGTGCGGATCGCTACTGTCCTAATATCGACAGTTATGTCTGTTTACGCTGCCATTTACAATAAACGTAGCCTCGTCAGAAAATAAAATTTTGTCTGAAACGATTTGGTGTTGATCAATCCTGCTCATCGTAGTTTCGCAAAACTCAGTACGAAGTCATCTTCGTTAAGTTCTTGAACCAAAGTTACTTTGTACGCCTTGAACCCAGAACTTGTCAACACCTTACGAATGGACTCATGAGACATTCCATGCAGTTCCGCGGCTTGCCTAAGTGTTTCATTGGGATTCACTACAAAAATGATTGTAGAACATCTAACGAGGCATTCCCATCCGTTACAGTTGTAGGTCGTCCACTTCTTGGAAGATCCTGAACTGTTCCAAACTCTAGAAACCGGCGAACACTTCTTATAACTGTTGATGTAGAAATGTTTCTAATCTTTTAACATCCTCGAATGATCTTTGTCTAGATAGATCCCCACCCTCGCATCATCAGAAGTGTTATTCTATCTTGTTCAGTAAGCGACATCGCTGTGAGTGCAGAAACAGGAATGATAAATCTTGTTGCAAACGAGAAATACTTTAACCTTCTGAACACAGTGACTAACAGAAAGCAACTGATGTGATAACAGAAATAGCTCTTATCAACAAGGGTTAAAGTCCACTTCATGGGAAATCCCTAAAGCTTACAACTTTGACATTTAACAATTCATTGCTAATAATGTAAAATTTCCTTTTCCTTCTTCAGTTATTTTAATTCATTACTTAAAGTATCTTAATGAAAATTATTGAACAATTACCCACAACGACAAACCGTAACTTGACTTGCTGATCTTTAACAAATCCAACATTGTAAATTTCGTAATTTCAGAACGCCTCCATTTTATTTCGGGACAAACTTTTGAAATCGGGTTTATGTACACTGTATATGTACAATAAAAAAAATAAGAAAAATGCAGTATGTACATAGTTTTAAAATTTCTTCTTTCTGGCTTTGGGCCAGGCCCCGCTAGACTTTCCTCAACATCCCCTTTCTTTTTCAAGGCTAGTACAACCCGAACTCTCGGCTAGAAGTACAAACATGTTTCATTTTTCCCCACGATCTGCGCCCGCCACAAGCCTGCGCCCAAGGCCGGGGCCTAGAGGTTGACCTTATGGGTAATTCGGGCATGTCTGCAACCTGACACTCTCACACACCGTGCAGCACAAATTCCGGTTAGAACGCATTTCCTCAACTGTGGTACTGTGACAGGTTTTCTGGAATAAACCTTACCCTTCACTGCTCCCCAGAAGAAGAAACCCATAGGAGTGAAGTCCAGGGAACGTGGTGGCCACTCAATGCTCCCCAATCCAGTGCTGCGGGAATGCCTCGTCCAGGTATCCACGGACCGCCAAAGAAAAATGCGGGGACCCGTCATGTTGAAAACATCTGGTGTGCACATCACACAACTTTCCTTACCAAAATAGATGCTGTATCAATTACCAAATTTTTCGAGCGAGAGATTGATGATACCATTTTCGAGTTAATAGGAGTATCCGTTTCGAAGAAAGCGGTACTAACTTCAAAACGGTTAATCCCACGGACCTGATTTTGGTCTCAATCGATTTCTCACCCCCAAAAATGTCAAGGTCGATACCAAACACGGCTAGTTTAAAAAAAGTCATTTTTGCCCCCAAAAAGGGCGTTTTTGGGGTCAATTTTTGAAAAAATGGAAAACGTTGAGTGGGGTATCTTTTTTGACATTTTTTTGGACGCTGAATCGAATGAGACCATTTTCAAGTCGATAGGACCAGCCATTTCGGAGATACAAACAAAATAACTTGCGTTTTTGTAATAACTTTTTTCAACGAATTTTTAAGGGTATATAGCGTACATAGCGTGTTAAGGGGGTCTGAGTAGAGTATGTTAGCAAAGTTTAATCAAAATCGTTAGAGGGGTTTTGGAGTAAATACCAAAAATGTGCTAAAAACTGGTCCCACGGTAAGACACCACCTCCGATTTGCTTCAAATTTACATGGGTTTAATTGTTTACGTGTTTGAAGATATCCTGTAAATTTCAGTTCGATCCGTCCAGCCGTTTGCCCTGTGCACTCCGGACACACACACACACACACACACAGACACACAGACACACAGACAGACCAATTGCCAAAAATGCATTTTTTGGACTCAGGGGGCCTTGAAACGTAAATATATTATGAAAACTCGACATCCAATTTTTGGGTCGATCGCAATACTTACCTTACCTAGTATAGGGTAAGGAAAGTAAAAACAATTTTGCAAAGTTGGGCCGTGTTTGCAGTTGTGGCATCACAACGTCGTCAACATTTTTTTTTATGTTTTGTGATGTGTTTCAGTGTTGTGTGAAATATTTTAATGATGTTCGGCTGAACTGAACCTTTGTGTAGTGAAAGATTTGAAAATGGTCTGAACAAGAGAGATTAAAACGAAAAATGAACAAGGAATAGGAATTTACGTTTTTTTTTTAAAGTAAGTAATTATTATTTTTCTTTTAGCCCATCTTTTGGAAACTAAAATTTAAAGAGTAGTGTTTAAGCAACCCGTCTCTACAAAGAATATCCACGGCAACCATGAACAACAGATACAAAATTTGAACGCCTTGCAAGTAATTCTGCTTAATTGACTCGACTTTGCGTTAATCTTACGCTTGTAGCCGGATAGTAAACAGTCAAGATGATAGACTACATTACAGTGCCATGTTGCCCCTAATAAGCTAATTGTATAATGCATTAACTGTGTAGCCCGTACTGGTGATGTATTGAATACATATTGTATTGTCTACTGTCTTGATTAAGCATCCATCTTGTACATTATATAGTTAAGCACACGTTGTATTAGGCCGAGGTCTAAGTCACAGTTCCAATGTATTGTTATTAGCTAATTTCCATAGGAAAAATTAGTCATTGCAGAGGCCCTTATGGTAAGACCCAAGGTCGGCAAATGAGCATCGATCATAGTCCCCAGAACACGTTTTGGGGTGTCATTAAAAATCATGTATATATATATATATGTGTTCGCACTCTAGCGGCCGCATTTTAAGTCCGATTTGGTTCAAATTTGGTACACATGTTGGTTTTCTACGTCGCTCGGACGAGTTCGTTAGCCAAAAGAATCCAACAATCGGAAGCACGTTTTTTGACCGGAAGTAACTATTTTTTTTAAATTTTCCTAGGAGAATGATTTTTTTAAATAATTCTACAAATATAAATGTAGGATGTTATTCTGCACATTTTGCTTTTTTACGCGACCTTATAGCTCGCTTGGTTCCCCCAAAAACGATCAAAACGTAAAATACCTTAAAAGTACCCGGTTCAAAGCCATGTGGAAGATTCTACCGTAGGGTTGGCGTGCGAAGCACGCAATGCATTGTGTATTGAAGATACTCCCAAAACGGGGGTTGGCGTGCAAAGCACGCAATGCATTTTGTGTTGAAAATACTCCCAATATGCGGAATGGCGTGCGAAGCACGCAATGCATTGTGTATTGAAGATACTCCCAATATGCGGAATGGCGTGTGAAGCACGCAATACTTTGTGTATTGAAGGTACTCACTAGCAATATGCGGAATGGCGTGAGAACCATTTTACAGCTTTTCAGCACCGTCGTGAATAGACCTATTTCCCAAATTGTTGGTCGAAACCCTAAAACATAGGCCTATAAACTTAATTTTAGAAATTTACTCAACTCACGTCAGCGGTTCAGCTGCGTGGTCGAATTATTTATTTGCCCGTTCAAATAACTGGATAAATACCCGTCTTCCTCCACAAATAACTTGTTTAATAACAGTACTACAAAATGTTGAATAATATTTTAATTCCAGCGTTTCTTTATGAGTCAAATTATACGGCACGTGTACAAAACACGAAGTCATAGGAAAGAACTGTGGTTGTCATTTGTGTTCACATTCCAAGTTGTTGCATGTAATTTATTTGCGAATTTCCTTGCAGTGACTCTCATGAAGGTCGGTAGTGCTCATTGAACACCGATCATGGTCCATAGAACACGTTTTTCAGGTATCATTAAAAACGTTATGTTCGTGAGTAGACCAATTTCCCAAATAGTTGGCTGAAACAATAAAACATATAAACATAATTTTAGTAAATCGCTAAACTCACGTCAGCTGCGTGATCAAATTATTTATTTCATAAAGTCATTATACTACAGCTAAGCGTTTACCAATAAATCCAAAATAAAAATTATAGTTTTTTAAGCAAACTACAACCAAATTATAAATATTCTCCTCCAATGACAGTGCGGATAAATATGTCTGTCTACAAATATTTATGCAGAAAAAAAAACAATTTATTGAAATACATATTTTATCATTCGAAAAACGGTAGACAAGCTATAAGCGTTTACATGCAATGAGAATAACGATAAACAATTGATAAAAAAAAAAAATAATATATTCATTTACCACACACACATGCAACTTATATAAAGTCACATTTGTATTTTTAACTTTTAACTAACCCTGTATATTTTTATAGTTATAATTTACTAAAAATTATTGCCACCTGAAAATTAAATACATTAAAATTTACATCACTTAGTAATTTTAACTATGTCTTTATAATTTAATATATATATAGTTTACACGACTTTAAAGAACAACTACATTATAATTTACATACAGCTATGTTTACTATGTTCTAAAAATAAAACAGGAATCCAAAATTAACACTTAATTGTGTGACAAATTAGTTTATCCTTATTCCACTGCCTTTGTAAAGAGGAATGTTAATCAATGAGTAGGGCCTTATCATTATAAATATAACTAGTGGCATGTAGGGGCAAATGCGCCTATTAATATTGAAACAAACTTTAATATTTTATATAATAATTTTATTTTTTAAATACAAATTAAAACCCGAATACACAAAACCTTACAAATCATACTCAGCTGATTTTTATTGTAATGTATTTTTTATTGAGATTTTTGTGCTCGGCTGTTTTTCATTACAATGTATTTCTTTAAAATATTTGTTTTTTTACAAATTATACTCAAGTGTTTTTCATTGCAATGTAGGCCTA
>JAGFPH010000386.1:382806-405649 GCA_018207615.1 Philaenus spumarius | reverse complement strand
CACGCAATGTACTGCGTATTGAAAATACTCCCAATACGGGGGTTGGCGTGCGAAGCATGCAATGTACTGCGTATTGAAAATACTCCCGATACGGGGGTTGGCGTGCGAAGTATGCAATGCATTGTATATTGAAAATACTCCCAATACGGAGGATGGCGTGCGAATCACGCAATGCATTGTGTATTGAAAATACTCAAAATACGGAGGATGGCGTGCGAATCACGCAATGCATTGTGTATTGAACATACTCCCAATACGGATTTTAGCGAGCGAATAACGCAATGCATTGTGTATTGAAAATACTCCCAATACGGAGGATGGTGTGCGAATCACGCAATGCATTGTATATTGAAAATACTCAAAATACGGAGGATGGCGTGCGAATCACGCAATGCATTGTATATTGAAAATACTCCCAATACGGAGGATGGCGTGCGAATCACGCAATACTCTGTGTATGAAAATACTCCCAATAAGGAAGTTGGCGTGCGAAGCACGCAATGCATTGGGTATTAAAATACTCCAAATATGGAGGTTGGCGTGCAATGCACTGTGCGTCGGCCGCTTCTCATAGTGTTCAGTGTCAAGCTCACATGTGCGTCCTTAGCAGTGAACGTGTTAAGCCCCATACCCCGGTCTAGCCCCTGCCCTTCTCCCCCTATAAAATATCATATTGGCGCCCATACTTTCAAAATTCCTACAATTGAATAACAGTTTTTGTATTGTTTTTAACATGCAATGCGTACATTCCTCAGACAAACCGTGAATCAATGCCTAAACAGGGGATGGTAAATATAATTAATTAATGACAAGACTAAGGCAGCTTGTAATTATACTAAGTAATAGACAGTGCTATAAGCAGTCACATGTGCAGAGGTCTACATAGTTAATGCATTATGCAATTAGCTTATTGAGGTATGTAACATGGTACGGTAATGAAGACTGTTTTGCCATTGTGTTCAGAGTTGATTGTTATGTGCATACCACTAAGGGAGGTTCGACGTCCCTCGCGGTTCACATTGTACCTAAATAAAATAGATATTTACACACGTGATAAACATTTAAACAATTTTTACTTTTTCACTTTCCCCTCAGCGTGAAATTTGTATTGACAGAATAAAACTTGAACACATAATCTCGCAGTTAGTTTCAATGACAAAGTCGCCATCTTCAGTGAAGCACGAGCTACAACAGTAAAATATGGAATAATTTATAACTGGTAATTAGTAAAATTAAAAAGGAATTTAAGTTCAGGTCAAAAACTTAACCTGGAAGAGAAAACTACCTTGAATAAGGAAAAATTATGTGTTAATAAACAGCGAAGTTATAAGCAAATTACTAAAGGAAAAGTCGGGGATATTGTTTAACTGACCCTGTATCAGGGGCTCGCAAAAAGCACCGTTCACATCGTTAGTCGGATTTAGAACTCCGGAACGTCTCCACGCTTCTTGGGGGAGGAAATTGTGATATTAATGTCTATAGTCCCCCAATTAGTCTTCATCGCAACCCAGGAAGGATACGTTAAAGTGCCAGTGCCTTATCCATGAGATAATGTAGTTATATCAACAGCACCATAGTATCAATTGGAACTTAAGGACCACCAGCATTACTAAAGGGTTTACACCAACAACAACCCAGAAGGAATCCTGACGAGCAACGCCTGGGAACATCATCTTGCGCCAGCACTTACCATCGACCCGGTTCCAGTAGTCTTCCAGACCGGCCGGAACACCAAGTAGGAACGCGCTTGTTTTACACTTCAAGGTATTGTCAACAGCAGCACCATAGTATCAATTGAAACTTCAGGATGACCTACGTTTAAAAGGATTTACACCAACAACCCAGAAGGAATCCTGACAAGCAACGCCAGGGAATATCATCTTACGCTAGCACGTACCATCAACCCGGATCCAGAAGTCTTCCAGACCGGACGGAATAACTGGTAGAAACGCCCTTGTTTTGCACTTCAAGGTATTTTCAACGTCACCTCCAACCCAAAAGGAAGCCTGACGAGCAACGCCCGGGACATCTTCTTGCGCTAGCACGTACTATCAACCCGGATTCAGAAATCTTCCAAACCGGCCGAAACACCTTGTAGGAACACGCTTGTTTTACACTTCAGGGTATTGTCAACAGCAGCACCATAGTATCAACTGGAACTTCACTACCACCAGCGTTACTAAAGGGTTTATACCAACAACCCAGAAGGAAACCTGACGAGCAACGCCGGGATATCATCTTGCGCCAGCACGTACCATCAACCCGGATCCAGAAGTCTTCCAGGCCGGCCGAAACACCTAGTAGGAACGCGCTTGTTTTACACTTCAATGTATTGTCAACGTCACCTTCAACCCAGAATGAATCCTGACGAGCAACGCCCGGGAACATCATCTTGTCCCAGCACGTACTATCAACCCGGATCCAGACTGGCCGGAACACCAAGTAGGAACGCGCTTATATAACGCTGTAGTAAATTTTTTAACATTTTTAGTGATTGATTTTTGGGGAATTTTGCTTTAATAAATTAAATACTTTTTTTATAACTAAGCTATTTTTCGCAACGATACATTTTATTAAAATATTTTTAAACTTTTACTACTATATCTTGTTTAGGGAAATTTAATAAAATATTTAAAGTTAAATGATATATAGATAACTGAGTTGGTTCTATCTATATATATTAAACAATTGTTCCTATTTCAAGAAAACCTATTTCAAATCGCCCAGCCTTTCCTAATGGACCGATTTTGATGATTTTTTTAAAGAATGTCTGTTTACATCTAGATATGTCATTAAGCATTGCAATTTTTGTTGAGCATCCGGGGCCATAAAAATTTTATGAAAGTTTTCTGTTTTTTTTTTTTAAATTATTTAAAAACTAAAAAAGCTACGAGGTTGGTTGATATCTCAATCGAAAGAGCTAAAAATTTAGAACATTTACGCCACTCACAGTACTTTTCTATCTCTTATAGTTTTCCAGTTATTTAAATTCAAAATTTTGTAAATTTTATGACAATGTTCAAACCAAAATATTTCAAGAACTAAGTCGATATAGTAAGCGAGAAACATATTTAAAATTACATTTTCTATCGCGTGGTGTAATTAGTTTGCGTTTGCGGGTCACAAAAAAATTCAACTTGCGTTGTGTATTGCGCCGCCGTCGCCGCTACTGGTCGTGCTCAGGGGGATGCGGAATACTACCCCCCGGAAAACTACCCCCCCAGGTGGAACGTGACGTCACGAAATCTGCCAACTAACCAATATGGGAGCCGTGTCCGCGACTGGAATACTACCCCCCCTAGCAAAAGCGGGTCGCCTTAATACTATCCCCCGGAAAACTACCCCCCCAAACAGGTTCCTACAATTATACTGTTATCGGCAACATACTGTGACTAAACAGTTAAGGTTAGTCCTCTAGTTTTTTTTTATTCTAATTATATCGAAACTTGAGTGTGCGTGACTGGAAAACTGCCCCCCGATCTCTGACGTCAAAATGACGTTGGAACCTGCTTGGGGGGTAGTTTTCCGGGGGGTAATATTCCGGCGACCCGTGCTCAGAGTGTTCTTTTGGGGCGTGGCTTCAGATACGTTGTGAGTTGGTAGACTTGAACTGGAACTGTGTAACGGCCGTTATTCTAGGTTTGTGCTTCACGCTCACTGTATGCGTTTTTTATGCGTTTGCTTTTTAATTATTGAATTGTCGATGTTATAATAAATTATGCTTCGTTTTAACGAGTTCGAAATAATTCCTATCGTGGGAGACGGGAATAGTCCGTTAGTAGTTCGTATCGTTCTGCGTATATGGAACGCAAAATTTTACAAAGATGTGCGTGCTGCGGCGGTAAAGAAGAGGGCTTTTTATGAGAATTTTTTAGAAGGAGTGAATAGAATGGAGTACGTAAAGCTGATGGAACAAGATGGAGAGTACGGGGGAGAAGTGGAGTAAGGCTAACAACAGACGAGACACCGGTGTAAGGGACACTGTCCGGTGTCCCAGCTTCTCGCGGGGACAGACACCGTAGAGCCACAGAATCTGGTAGCGCACTACTCAGTGTCTCGTCTGTTGACACACATTTAATTGAGAGTACATTTAGTGTCCCGTACACTAGTGTACCGTATACTGTCTCGATTGTTGTTAGCCTTAGGCTTACATTCGATCGTACATTTAAACCCAGATTAAATTTGAAATTCACGTGAAGGTTGTTAATGCGAAATAATTTGATTTGAACATTTAACATTATTTACCAACTTAGCTTTGGGGTTATTAATCCTACACCTTTATTATAAAGAAAAGATAACATGATTATGTGTATAGAAGGTTACACACAACGGGGTTGGCGTGCGGATCACGCAGGTATTTCCATTAGTCTACTGTTGTAAACTTGTTAAAAATAAATTGAAATAAAACTTATTTTTATTTTATCCAACAAGTATACTTTTTAACTTCCCGCTACCAATAAAGGGAAGTTATTGATTTCGGTCCGATTTTCGAAAGTCGAGTTTTCATTAAATCTCCACGTTTTGAGGTCCCAGGAAGCCATTCTGACTATTCCCGCCGAGGTGTCCGACCGTGTGTGTGTGTGTGTGTGTGTGTGGGGGTGTGTGTGTGTGTGTGGATGTATGTGTGTAAATAAATTTTTGTCGTACAGTTTCTCAAAAACGAATCAACCGATTGAATTCTACAACATGTCATTCGAAAGGGTGTATCAAAACTTAGATCTGATTAGATTTGAGAGTTAATCCATCGAGCCAATCCGAAGAAATTTAAAAAAATAACCTAAATTTTTTTTTGAATTTTTATGTTTTTTAAAAATAACTTTAAAGCGTGCGAAAAAATCATAATAAAACAATGTATACATATTTTTTGCTTAAAAAACTGCGTCGACTGCTTTTTTGAAAATGAAAATCGGACGACGCATTCAAAAGTTATCGTTGTTTAAAAATTCACAAATTTTAGTTTTTTGGTATTTTTTGGTATTTTTTTAACATATCTTCCAGATTTCTCAACCAATCAATATAAACCTGTACATTTTCTTTTTGTGCTTTAAAAACTGCGTAGAATGCTTTTTTAAAAATGAAAATCGAACGACGCATTCAAAAGTTATCGTTGTTTAAAAATTCACAAATTTTCGTTTTTTGGTATTTTTTTTAACATATCTTCCAGATTTCTCAACCAATCAATAAAAACCTGTACATTTTCTTTTCGTGCTTTAAAAACTGCGTAGAATGTTTTTTTAAAAATGAAAATCGAACGACGCATTCAAAAGTTGTTTAAAAATTCACAAATTTTCGTTTTTTGGTATTTTAACAAAAAAACTCATTTTAAGCGTTTAAAATTCAAACTAAGCGGGAAGTTCTAGGGTTGGCCTGCACGGTCAACCAATTTCCAGATTTTTGTTTTCTAGTATTTAGTTCCTAAACTTGCTGCCAACTGATATCTGTGTGTAATAGCTTCAAGTGTGATTATCAGCTTTATACATAAAAGGTTACCACTCTACAAACGGCACGATCCCGAAGGAGTCAAAGCTCTGAAATAGATAAGTTCAAGGTAATTAAGTTCAATTATCGGGTAGGAAGAAACAAAATCCATTTTCACTCCACTTTATGAAGCATAAAGACTTCATACATAATGACTGCAACTAGCCTTTTTTTTTAAAGACAACAAAACCACTTCAAGTTAAGAGAGTTCTGTACTTATAATACCATAAACTCTCTTCTGTACTTGAGAGAGTTTACCATAAAAGTGCCCAGTTCAAATCCACGTAGGGATTTTACAGTGCGGGCAGCTTCTGGTCCGAGGCCGACGGACGAAGTGCAAACTCGCGACATAGTTATCTGATTTTTTGTTTAAATGTATTCAAATTTTACTCACCATCAATATTAACTACATTTAGGTTTTGCAACTCAAATTCTTTGTGGATTGTGCAACCAAGTAAAACTTCCGAAAATACAATTCTGAATTTATTCACAATTTATGCTCAAGATTGACTAATTTGAAAAAAAATAAGCTATTGCAGTGGCCCTTATGGTATGACCCAAGGTCGGGAGTAGCAAATGAGCACCGATCATGGCCCCCAGAACACGTTTTGGCGTGTCATTAAAAATCATATATGCATATATATGTGTTCGCACTCTAGCGGCCGCATTTTAACTCCGATTTGGTTCAAATTTGGTACACGTGCTGGTTGTCTACGTCGTTCGGACGAGTTCGTTAGCCAAAAAATCCAACAATCAGAAGCACGTTTTTTGACCGGAAGTAACTATTTTTTGGATTTTTATACGAGATTGAATTTGTTTTTGAGTTTTTTCTACAAATATAAATGTATGATGTTATTCTGTACATTTTGTCTTTTTACGCGACCTTATAGCTCGCTTGGTTCCCCCAAAATCGATCAAAACGTAAAATACCATAGAAGTACCCGGTTCAAAAACCATGTGGTGGATTCTACCGTGGGGTTGGCGTGCGAAGCACGCAATGCATTGTGTATTGAAGATACTCCCAATACGGGGGTTGGTGTGCGAAACACGCAATGCTTTGTGTATTGAAGATACTTCCAATATGCGGAATGGCGTGCGAACCATTTTGCAGCTATTCAGCACAGTCGTGAAATAGATATATTTCCCAAATTGTTGGTAGAAACCCTAAAACATAGGCCTGTAAACTTAATTTTGGAAATTTGCTCTACTCACGTCAGCGGTTCAGCTGCGTGGTCGAATTATTTTCAATTGAAGTAGAAGTTTCAAAGAAAAGGTAAGTACGTTTGCACGGTAAAGTTAAAAATTTTCGTTTTTTATATCAATTATCGCTATACCATTAAATCGAATTTTTATTGAAATTTTTCGTACTAGAATTATTATATATTTTTTTTTTTTAGTTTTATCTAAAACTGTATATGATATTAAGCTGCGCATTTTGTTTTTACACCACCTTATAGCACGTATGGCTAACAAAAAAATGATTAAGCCGTGAAATACCATAAAAGCACCCGGTTCAAATCCACCTGGGAGCTGCTTCTGATATGTGGTCGACGGACAAATGGCAAACTAGCAAAATGAGTTGTCCGCTGCGAGCGGAACGAAGCAGCGCACCAGACGGTAGTAGAGGCTGAGGTATATAACTTTATGTATATAGGTGTGCGCAATCTAACGGGCTCATTTTACGTCCTATTTGGTCCAAATTTGGTACACAGGATGGTTTTCTAAGGCTCTTGGACGAGTTTGTTAGCAAAAAAAATTTACCGAAAGTAGACCACTTTTTTGACCGGAATTACCATGTATATAGGTGTGCGCAATCTAACGGGCTCATTTTACGTCCGATTTGGTCCAAATTTGGTACACAGGATGGTTTTCTAAGGCTCTTGGACGAGTTTGTTAGCAAAAAAAAATTTACCGAAAGTAGACCACTTTTTTGACCGGAATTACCATGTATATAGGTGTGCGCACTCTAACGGACGCATTTTACGTCCGATTTGGTCAAAATTTGGTACGCAGGTTGGTTTTCTAAGTTGCTTGGACGAGTTCGTTAGCCAATGAAATTGACCGGAAGTAGACCAAATTTTTGACCGCAAGTAAACATTTTTTGAGATTTTTCGTACTAAAATTAAAATTTGTTGTAGTTTTCTTTAAAAAAAATAGACATACGAAATAATTCTGCACATTTTGTTTTTTTACGCGACCTTATAGCCCATCTGGTTCCTCCACAAACAATCAAAATGTAAAATACCGTAAAAGTACCAGAATTAAATCCACGGCTCTCACCGTCAGTGTATTCTATAGCCCTGTCTCACCGTGGCGACCGATGGCAATATATTTGGTACATGCTGGCAGCACATTCGTGAGTAGATCAATTTCCCAAATAGTTGTTGGAAACCCAAAAAAATATATAAATTTAATTTTGGAAATTCGCTTAACTCGAGTCAGCGGTCCAGCTGCGTGGTCGAATTATTTTAGAAATTCGCTCAACTCACGCCAGCGGTTCAAGTGATCAATTAAATTTTATAAAATACTTATTTCGTAGCTTCTTTTGTGAACCTATATTTATTTAGTGAACTATTAGCGTACAGAAAATTATACTAGGAGAACGAAATTCATAGGTTCACAACGGAAGAGAGTAATTAATTCCAATTTATATGATGTATTAAAAGCTCATGTTCTGCAACAGGGTAGTAAAAATAGGGGATGCTTCACTTCCTTTCATCAGATAATTCAATTCCTTTTTGTAACCTTTACTTACCGCAAATTGATGGGAACCACATTGCTAATGCCATTAGCGGATATTAGGCTATAAAGCACCGCCCTCGTTCGGTAGAGACGGTATCCAAAAACATTTTATGTCTGCTTTAATAAGAGCGGGTTTGAAGGGTAGAACGGTTCTGTTATTCACTCCGCACTGCACCACTTAGTGTAAGTAGTAATTATTTTATGTCCGACGGAACGGTTATTTATTGTGATTCGGTTCAAAGATCTGTAATATACCGTTTCATACAATGCAAGGCTGTAGCCAGGAAAA
Organism: Philaenus spumarius; assembly: GCA_018207615.1. Classification (NCBI taxonomy): domain Eukaryota; kingdom Metazoa; phylum Arthropoda; class Insecta; order Hemiptera; family Aphrophoridae; genus Philaenus; species Philaenus spumarius. The sequence continues at coordinate 397,140 of JAGFPH010000386.1, read as the reverse complement.
CTTTTCGGGGTGTTAAAACCCATTTTAACACGTCCACTACTAAGGACGCATATGTGAGCGTGACACTGAACACTATGAGAAGCGGCCGACGCACAGTGCATTGCGTGCTTCGCATGCCAAAACTATATTGGGAGTGTTTTCGATACAGAATGCATTGCGTGCTTTTCACGCCAACCCCCATATCAGGTGTATTTTCAATACACAGTGCATTGCGTGCTTCGCACGCCAACCCCTGTGTGGGGGGTATTTTAAAAACACAGAGCATTGCGTGCTTCGCACGCCAATTTTATGGCTACGTGCTATGGACGCACATGTGCGTCCGCTTTAAAATATTAGTGATTATTAAGTAGAAAGGTACAAAAATAAAGTAATTTCTACTCATATAGGGTATATAAAAAATAAAAGGTCAGCTCCTAGCATAGAAAATACGAAGTTTGCATAGCAGTGAACGTGTTAAACACCAATTTCCATGCTTATTTAAAAAAAAATTATATAGTTACACACGTAAAATATTTTATGATGTTAGGATGATGAATGATTTTGTTCTGTTAGAGTAAAGTATTTTTGTTGAACCTTCATAGTTGTCTTATTTAATACATCAGATCAAGTTCACAACTCGCAAGAGAGTAAGGCTGTAACCTACTGCATCCATCGTGTATTGTACGTTGTAGTTTGCAAATCTAAATTTTAGTATGCATGCAATGCACAATGATGTAAAATATGTTGTTGGATCCTCTGTTGTGTTGTCTATTTTATAATTTAACTTGCACTTTTTAAACCTAGTTGACCGAGTGAAGCGAGGTCTCCGTTTTAACTCGACCGTTCAGCATTTTGTCTGTATGTCTGTGTGTTTGTATGTCTGTGTGTCTGTATGTCGGTGTGTCTGTCTCACGATTACGGCCAAACGCCTTGACGGATTTTGATGATTTTTTGCATGAATGTTTCTTATTCCTAGGCCGAGCCATGTATATATAAAGTTTTTTCCGTTTTTCATTTTTAACCCCTTAAATTAAATACAAATGGCGGCCGCACCGTTTCTCTCAGTGTAAGCTTTCTTCCAAAGCCAGATAGTCGCTTAACCGTAAGTCGAATAACAAACTAATAACATTTAAAAAAATAATAAAAAACTAATAACATTTTGCCAATAGCAAATTTGATTTTCAACAAAATTGTATTCTTTGATTTTTTCCGTATCTCTAACAGTAAGCTCACAAAATGGCCGTAAACTTCGAATTTGTTACAAATCGTCCAACTTTTTGTATTTCAACCATGTTTTTATACGTTTATTCTAAACCCATTCAAAAGTGTTCCATAGCTTTTTGTAGATAACGGTTCAAAGAATTCATATATGCCAGTGAAAAAAATGATTGAAGTAAAATTAACAAAGTTATTAGTTAAAGTTCATGTTCAGTAACGAAAGGAAAAAGTTCAACTTTAGGCCTACATAAAAAGTAGTAAAAATTATTGTAATTTTTTCATAAATGTTTAAAAGTTTCGTAATTTAGTTCTAAATAGAATTGTATAAAACTATTAATCAATTTCAAACTTCTTATTTTGAAAACAATAATTTTTATGTTCCTACTACAAGACTGCTAACAAAACTAGGCCTGTTTTGAATAGTAATTTAGGAATATATCCTTTACCAAAAAATGGCATATAATAATAAGAAAGTATAGAGGATAAATCAAACAATTAAACTGTGTACTTGTAAATTATCATTGTAAATTTCATAAAAGTATTTGACTTGGCTTTACTTGAATTACAAAATGAGATGAAACAAATGAAACTTCTCGGCGATAAAGGACATACAAAAAATAACCATTGGACACCGTGGGAAGTGTTGGTACATGGGTTAAGATCACTATCACGACGTTTTAACACCGTTTGTTTTCATTATTTCTAATATTGGAATATGATGTATGATGTGGAAGTTATGGAACTGTAAATACTTTGTTAAGTTTTAGTTATTTAAGTATGTAAATATTTAATTCTATGTTGTCCCTCTATAACGCGATATTTTTAGCTATCTTACGCATTATTAACATAAATAAAACACAATGCCTCTAAAAGAAAGTCTTTAGCAGTTAAAGCTCAAGAAAAGAAAAAAAACGAGAACTAGAAATCCCGGAATAGCTAGAATTGTAAAATAATGTTTCACTGGCTAAACCTTATGCTTACTTCCTTACTGGCACACTATTCTTAACCTAAGCTCAAACCCAAATTTGTTATTTCAACGAGCGAGGTCTACTGTTCACAGAACTACTAGTATTAATTTATACTGCTAAAAATTTCGGGGGGTGGGGAGGCGTGGCTTGATACAATATAAAAAGCTACATAGAACGTGTTTAGTCTGCCGTATAAAATATGCATAAAATATACTGGGTGTTTCTAGAAGAATCATCCGATTTCAAAATATCATTGCTGTTCAGATATGAATCCAATGTGATCGAACAATGTACTGTTAGAAGGAGGAAACGCTGAAGTTTCATATGGTTTCCGCTTGGTCGCAGCAGCGCGCTTCTGTCAACGCCCAGCTACAGTGACTAGATAGAGACAGTGTTGCCAAGTGAGGTCTTGTTTCCTATTGGCCGGCAGCCATGTTTATCCTAAATTCTTATCTGTTTCTATTGTATTTGTTCAATTTTTTACACAAAAAAACAGAATACACTTTTTAAGAAGAAACACAGTTTTTATTATTTAATTTCAATATAAATATCAAACTGTAACAGAGTGTAACAATTAAATCGCTTGTTTATAAAAAAAAAAAAAACAAAGAGGTCATTTCTCTTATTGACCGAGCGTAAGCGAGGTCTCCGTTTTAACTTGACCGTTCGGCATTTCATCTGTGTGTCTGTGTGTCTGTATGTCTGTTTGTCTGTGTGTCTGTCTCACGATTACGGCCAAACGCCTTGACCGATTTTGATGATTTTTGCATGAATGTTCCTTATTCCTAGGCCGAGCCATGTATATATACGGTTTTTTTCCATTTTTCATTTTTAACCCCTTAAATAAAATAAAAATGGCGGCCGGACCGTTTCTCTTAGTGTAAGCTTTTTTCCAAAGCCAGTTTGTGGCTTAACAGTAAGTCGAATTTAAAAAGTAATAGGCTAGCATTTTGCGAGTAACAAATTAGATTTCAACAAAATTGTATTCTTGATTTTTCCTTATCTCTAACGGTAAGCTCACAAAATGGATGTAAACTTCAAATTTGTTAAAAATCGTCCAAGTTTCTGTATTTCAACCATGTTTTTATACTTTTATTCTAAAGCAATTCAAAAGAGTTCCATAGCTTTTTTGTAGATAAAGGTTTAAAGAATTCATATATGCCAGTAAAAAAAAATGATTGATGTAAAATTAACATCGTTATTAGCTCAAGAAACAAACATGTTCAGTAACGAAACAAGGTTCAACTTTAGGCCTACATAAAAAGTATTAAAAATGTTTTGTAATTTTTTCATAAATGTAAAAAAGTTTCGTGATTTAGTTCTAAATAGAACAGTATAAAAATATCTATCAATTTAAAATTTATTATTTTGAATACACCAGTTTTTATGCTCCTACTACAAGACTGCTAACAAAACTAGGCCTGTTGTGAATAGTAATTTAGGAACATATCCTTTGCCCAACATTGACATATTATTATAAGAAAGTGTAGAAAATAAATCAAAGAATTTAACTGTACAGTTGTAAATTATTATTTTATAAAAGTATTTGACTTAGCTTTACTTGAATTACAAAATAAGATGAAACAAATAAAACCTCGCGGCGATAAAAGACATACAAAAAATGACAGTTGGACAGCGTGGGAAGTGCTGGTACATTGGTTGAGATCACTATCACGACGCTTTAACATCGTTTGTTTTCATTATTTCTAATATTGGAATATGATATGGAACTGTAAATACATTGTTACAATTAACATTTTATTTAAGTACGTCAATATTTAATTCTATGTTTTCCCCCAAAAACGCGATATTTGTAGCTAGCTACCTTACCAATTATTGGGCCTTTTCTGTTAAAAAAACCCCCCCAATTATTAACCTAAATAAAACACAATGACCTCTAAAAGAAAATCTTTAGGAGTTAAAGCTCAAGAAAAGACAAAAAACGAGAACTAGAAACTCCGGATTCGCGGGAATTGCAAAATAATGTTTCACTGGCTACTTACTTCCTTACTGGCACACTATTTTTAACCTAAGCTCAAAACCACATTTTTTATTTCAACGAGCGAAGTCTACTGTTCGTAGAACTACTAGTGATGCAGGTTGTCTATGCAAAGGCAAATGGTCCCCGTGTGTCCAATGAAGATGTCGAACGCATTCGCAAGAGTTTTGCCTGTAGCCTGCAAAAATCAACTCGTCGTGCTACTAGTAGGGAACTGAACATTCCTTCAATGGCGTGTTTTGCGCCGATGTTTGCGTATGAAACTATACAGGATACAATTACTATAAGCTCTGCACGAAAGTGTCAAACAACGACGTGTTGAGTTTTGTGAGTTTATTCTTAGGAATAAATTTTTTTATTAGGAGTTTTATGAAGGAATTTGAAAATAGAAAACAAATGTCACGCATTGTTTTTAGTTACGAGGCAACTTTCCATTTGAACTCACCGCCACAATGTGAGAATATGGGGCACAGAGCAATCACGTGAAATTGTACAGCATGAGAGAGACGCTCCGTTTGAAACACATATTTCATTACAGCACGAATAAATTAAATATATGCTTCAGCAAGTCACATTTTTCGCTACCAGGTTTCAGCACTAATCAAGCTAAACGGAGTACAATATTCATATGACAGAATCAGCTGACTGGTTTGAAATGTTCTAGAACATTCTAATAAGTTATAGATAGAATCAATTAGAATGGCGTGTAGGGAGGGTAGTGCGAGAGAGACGGAGTACCTATCCCACCACATTTCCCCTACCGAGGCTAGGCAGCGCGGCGTACAGTCAAGTTTATAAACGATGGCTTATACACACCACATATACAACACAGCCACGCACTTTTGTGCAGATTTGACACAGACTGTACTTTTTTTACTATTTGACTGAGACTGAAGTTGGTGGGAGGCGGGCTTTCCTGCGCATGCGCAGCCCGCACGCCATTCTAAATGCGTTGTACTGTAACGGACGCTTGCAAACGTTACCTTCAATAGGAGACATGTTTGAAATGATACCGCGTGGTTATTTTCCTTTAAAACTTAAGCTAAGTTAGCTAAGTCATAACTTTAGCCTGTTACTCATGAAGAAATAACCGTCTCTGTTTAAACCAGAATCTGACTGTAAAACGGTGTCAAAACTGTAAACACAGGCTGCATTTTACAGGTTGTAAATAACAATGGGTTTTTTTTTATAAAATTGAAAGATCAACATTTTCCTCCGTTAATTTTACTTTGCGTAAAGGCTCGTTTTAAAACGGCCATGTAAAGAAATACAATAGAATGTTTAAATGTTTTCGACCTATCAGTACAAATTACATAGCAGAGAACAACTAGGCAGTCCTTAAAAAAAATTCCCCCTAACCCCTCTTTAGCGAATTCGTCTGATGAGTCTGTAAACAAAGAATTGTTTAAAAAAACAAAGGAGAGGGCTGCTCAACAACCATCTGAGTTACCAGCTCCCAAATTTTTAGCTTTTTCAAACGCGGAAAACTATTCACATTAATTTTATCAAAGGTATCACCCTTTGTAATCAACAAGGCAGTTACTGGAACAGCGGGCCCTGTACTTTCCGTTAGGAAATTAAAGAATGGCACCATTTTAGTGGAAACAAAGTCAAGGTATCTGTGGAACCTCACAGATCCTTGAATTATTCTAAGGGTGTCATTACCTGTAGAGACTTGATCCCCATTAGTTTGGAGGAATTAAAAAACGAATTAGCTAGCCAGTCGATTGTCGATGTCACTCACATAATGCGCAATGAAAATGGAGAAAAAAAGCCACTGCTTCTTTAATTCTAACCTTTGGCACACCCACATTGCCAGAGTATATCTATGCAGGTTTCTATCGTCTTTCTGTTAGACCTTACGTCCCAAACCCTCAACGTTTTTTTAAATGTCAAGGATTTGGACACGTAAGTTCTACTTGCACAAAGCAAGAAACATGCGGTGCAAATTTTGTATGATATTTATTTCAGTTAAAGCTTGTTAAAACATTTACAAGACAATGACAAGACATAAGTTTTGTTTTTAACACCAATAATTTGTCTTAGAACCAATACTTGAAGATTTTTTAGGTGAACACATTGTTACAATCTGATTAGCCTAGTTATGTAAGATTTAGGCTTCTTTAAATTCTTTACAGATTGGCAAAACGTTTACAAAGCAATCAGAGAACATAGTTTTTGTTTTAACACTAATAATTTGTCTTAAAACCAATACTTAAAGAGTTTTTAGGTGAACACAGTAAGCTTAATTAATTACAGAGATTTTAAATGTGCACAGTTTTGTCTAAAATTTACTTAATTGTATTAAAATAACTAGTGAACCCGGCAATGCTTCGCTATTGCTATTGCTTGATTTACCTAACCTAAAATGATATTCAGTTTTTGATCCAAATCAGTTGTTGATCAAAATCAGCTGTTGATCAAAATCAGCTGTTTTAAGCTTTTCATACGAACAGCTGTTTTTTTGTGCCCCTGATAAAATCAAAAGAAATCTTTCTTCTTCTTCCTTAAGATTGACCTTCCATAAGATTAACATTGAAACTTTGAGGGCCACTGGGGCGTATCCCTGAGAACCGATGTAAATTATAATGGGATTCTGCTCACCTACAGGACACTACCTTTCTAACGGTATGCGCGAATTTCTCCTACGATGCACCCAAGCTAAGAAAAAAGGACGACAAGTTTTGTGCTTGCCTATTAATATATATATATCATTCCTATTGCCTCATGTAACTGGCCTTCCTGGTCGTAACTGGAATTTCTTTGGCTTATTACATTGCTGGTTTGATTTGTTGGTGTTGTTTGCCCAGACGTGGCCGAAAAAAGGACCACGATGAGGAATAAACTTGACGAGGAAGAACTGGTCGACGGCGACGGCGAAGAGAGAGAGCTCCGCATCATAGACTATAAGAACTCGAAGAGAAATGTATAAGGTGCAGAATAATCTCCTATTTTTGTATTTTGATTAAAATTCTCAAAAATTTTCACTATCTAAAAGAAAAATCTAAAAAAATATTACTTCCTTTAAAAAACGTGCTTCTGGTTTTCATCCGAGCGACATAGAAAATCAACGTTTTTGTACCAAACTTGGACCAAATACGTCGTTTCTTAATGCTTGTAGCCATACTGGATTGTTAAATATTTACTAAAACTTATGCTTCCGTGCTATTATTCATATCAAAGATGGAGTGGAAATGAAAAAGCAAGTAGATTGTCTGCATCTTGTTTTTGCATTTTATACATGTGGAACCTATCGTATAGACCCTTATTATTGCAGTGATGTAATTGTTTCAACTTTTTGCCTTTGTCTGTGTAATTATGGTTTTTGTTAATTGAATGCTTTGTGAACTTGGAAACTATTTTATTGGTGGTAGAACGTTTGGAAGATGGAATATGCTTGTTAAAGTGGGTCTGAAAGCAATTTAACATTGAATATTTAAATATCTAGATATTCAACATTGAACAGTTTCAACTACCGCCATTTTTAAAAGGATTGTTGCTGGAAAACAAATTTTTAAAGTAAAATGAACCCTAGTTAGATGAATATTCATACCCAGTTTCATGTGTATATGAACACACAGTTTATGCATAACTCACATACAGACTTGTCCCCACACGAGGATTTAAACCGGGTACTGTTATGGTATTTTACGTTTTGATAGATTTTGGGGGAACCAGGCGAGCTATAAGCAAACCAGGCGTGTAAAAAAACTACGTCCAGAAAAATAAAGTAGATTTTTTAGATTTTTCTTAAGATAGTAAAATTTTTTGAGGAATTTATTAAAAATAGAAAAATAGGAGATTATTCTGCACCTTATGTATTATCTTCTAGTTCTTATAGTCTATGACGTGGAGCTCTCTCTCTTTGCCGCCGTCGTTGTCGACTAGTTGGTCCTCGTCGACGTCTAATTTTCGGCCACGTAGGAACAAACAAGAGCAACAAATCAAACCACTAATATAAAAAGCCAAACAAATTCCAGTTTTGACCAGGAAGCTCAACATGACACAAAAGGAATGATATCTGTATTTGTTTTAATATGGAAACCGTGGATACGCGACTATTGTTGCACATAATTTTATTTGAATATTATAATAATTTATAATGTAATATAATATTATTAAAATACTTGTGAATTATTTATATAATGTACTAGCTGACCCGTACGGCGTTGCCCGTGGTTGTTGGTATTTTCAGTCTTTTTGACGTAATTGTAATTCTTTTTAAGTGTTCGTTGAATACCTGTGCGTATCCTACTGTGGTCATGAAAAAAAGTCTACGCTATTTAGGAAAGCACTGAAAATTGTATTACTGTAACCTACTATCTAACATGAAAAAGCTTTAAATATATCGTTTTAATTTATAGTTTTTACTAAGTTTGACTTTCACTTAATTTCATTGACAATGTTGCGAGCACCTACAGCCTTAGAGGAAGCTACATACCAAATTTCATTCCAATTCGTTCTTATAGGGATTTTTAGTAGGCTAACTTTGACCCTCCTCCCCAAACCACCCTAAAATTTCGAATTTATTTTAACCCTTTCTTAGCGAGGGTTTAAATTAGCTGGGGGTCGTAGAAAAGATATTTGAATCACTTTGTAACATCCGCGTTAATTTAGGATGTAACAAACTGGTTCAAATAGAGTTTGTAATTTTAAATGTATAGGCCTAATTAGTATAAGATATATATTGTTTAGTATTTAAATATACAATATACAGTATATATTAAAATAAAGCTACGAATGTGATATTTTAATGGCATTTAGTTTAATTCAGATGGTTTGTTTAGTTTTCAATAAAATATGTTTAAACTCGTGTATCTTTATGGTTATGCATGGTGTCAAATAATTTCTTTGTTATTATTATTATTGATAGCGAAAATATGTTTTGAAAAGTATTAAAAACTTCATAGTTATGATATATTTTATATAAACAATATTTTAAGCAGCATATCTCTAAGTAGGCCTATATAGATATTTAATAACCAATGTTTGAGTTGAATTATAATTCTGTAAGCATTTTTATTTGTGTTTGTTCATAGTTTTTCAAACTAACCTTAAAAAGCTGTTGGTTTTGAAGAGTATTAAAGTGATTATAAATTTGCTAAGTAATGTTGCTATGGTAATACATGTAAACAAACATTAGCTTTTTATACGAACAGCTGTTTTTGTGAGCTATGGTTTTGAGTTCATACAATAAATGCTGTTCAGTTTCTTCCAAATTTTAAACTTTTTCGGGAAACTTTTCAAACTTTTCTTTACGTACAAACCTTCTATGAACTACTACAAACATTTTAAGACCAAAAATAGCCAAATCGGTCCAGCCTTACTCGAGTTTTAGCGAGACTAACGAACAGCAATTCATTTTTATATATATATAGATGTAGTTTTGTACATGAATAATATAGTTATATGCACAGTTTTGTATAAAATTTACTTAATTGTATTAAAATAATATAGTTTTGTACATTAATGATATAATTAAATGCACAGTTTTGTCTAAAATTTACTTAATTGTATTAAAATAATATAGTTTTGTACATTAATAATATAGTTATACAGTAGAGCGTCGAAAATCCGAACTAATTGGGACCGAGGGGGATTCGGACTATCAATTTGTTCGGATTTTTTAAAACATCCAAGAAAATGCCATTTAGGCTAAAATATATGCCCTTTAATCGATTAAAGTGGTTAAACAGGACAAGCAGTAATGTAATTACAATACAGTATGTAAGAATACTTACATAATATAATTTAGTATGATGATAATATGCATCACAGTACACAGTACAAACAACATGATTACACTTGTAACTCTCAATTACAGTACAGTACATAATTAAAAGTTCACTTGTACATTATAGTTAACACAAACGAAAAAAAAATACTGTATAGTACACTACTGTATGTACGACACACTGTTATAATGATTACACAAAGGAAAAAGAATTAACTTTCTGTATGTATACTGCTAGCGCTAAAGCAGCTTATTAGCACGACAGTGAAAATACTGACAGCCAGTCTATTGTGAGGACGTAAGAGAGCAGGTATTAAGAAGTGTTTAAAAAGAGATAATAATGTCAAACCACGATGAAGATTTTTGTGAAATTTTTAACGATGCAAAAATTGGAATTTGCGAAAACAAAAACAAAATTTTTGCAGGGGCTGCCTCAGAACGCGTTCAGATTTTTGACGTTTCGGATTATTGACGTTCGGATTATCGACGCTCTATTGTATGCACAGTTTTGTCTAAAATTTACTTAATTGTATTAAAACAATATAGTTTTGTACATTAATAATATAGTTAAATGCACAGTTTTGTCTAAAATTTACTTAATTGTATTAAAATAATATAGTTTTGACAAACCTGGTTTGAGCAGAGGAAATTATGTCTTCATTAACTGTAGAATTTACAACTAAATGTCTTTATGAATTTGATAAAAATAACGAGGTTTTGCTACTGTTCCATGTCATGTTACAGATACAACAGGTGCATCTAAAACCATTGTTGTACCCAGTCAAGCTTCTAGATCTTTCCGAACAGCTGATCTATTAATGTACAATTGAATTGACAACTATACTGTGTACAGCTTGAATTAGAGATTCTATGTTTCTGACGCCGTACCTGTAAGGTTGTGTGCGGCGACTGGTGGTAAAATGTTTAACTTTTAGAGATATTTGTTGATGTAATGAAACTGGGTGTTTCAAAATAAAGCCTTATGGAATGATTTTACAAATCAATTTGCATTGCCAGAAAATAATCAACATATTTCTATAAATGAAACAGTTGATATATTTATAGATTCCGTTATTTCAGCAGCAGAAAATAATATACCAAAAACTTCAACACGACCAAAACGTCCACCAGTTCCTTGGTGGAACGACAAATGTAAAGAAGCTCTGCGCTTACGAAGAAAAGCATTAAGGACCTTTAATCGAATACAGACGGGAGAAAATCTGGAAAATTATAAAATCTTGCGTGCCAAAGCTCGCAGAGTATTCAGGCAGAGCACGAAAGACTTTTGGGCCCATTATATCGGTACTATAAACAGAATGACTCCCACATCAACAGTATGGAAGAAGTTACTTTCTGTGTGTGGCCATGTTTCCTCTGCTCCTTTGGTTGGGCTTATGCAACAGGATGGGATATTGACTACAGACAGTCATCAAATTGTAAGCATTTTGGGCTCATCCTTTTCTAGGTTCATCTCTTCAACAGCCGGGTATAATGATGCTTTTCGTACATATAAAACTGCTCAAGAGGCCATACCATTCACCATCGGCATATTGCAGGATTCTCCGTTAAATAACCCATTTACAATGGATGAATTGGAATCTGCCTTATTGTTGGCTACGGATTCAGCTCCCTGACCTGATAATGTCGTATATTCTATGATTAAACACATTACAGAGTCGGGTAGGGCAGCTCTTCTCCAAATATACAATATATCATATATGGGATGAGCATACCTTTCCTGATTCTTGGTTGGAGGCTATAGTAATTCCTCTATTAAAACCAGGGAAAGACAAAACTGATCCAAGTAGTTATCGTCCTATCTCTCTCACCAGCGTTCTATGTAAACTGGTGAAGAAGATGGTCAATCGGCGGCTTGTATGGTACCTTGAAAGTAACCAACTGATCTGTAAAAAACAGTGTGGTTTCCGACAGGGAAGATCGTCTATCGATCAGCTGGTTTTATTAGAGTCATCCATTCAAAATGCCTTTCTTCTTTGTCAGACACTTGTTGCAGTGTTTTTTGATCTTGAAAAGGCATATGATACGGCTTGGAGAAGAGGAATTCTAAATGTATTACAGTAATCTTAATTAGGTTATTCATGGAAGAATCTTAACATTTATTAAAAATTTCCTGTCCAATCGATATTTTAGGGTGCATCTTGGATCCACCTTATCATATCGACTTTATTTAGAAAATGGTGTTTCTCAAGGCAGCGTACTTAGCCTCACCTTATTTGCAGTTGCTATTAATAGCATCACTGATAATGTCCGATTACCTGTCCACTGTTCTCTTTTTGTTGATGATTTTGCCATTTACGTGACAACCCGAAACACAGCAACTGCAGAAAGAACACTGCAATTAATGATCAACAAATTAAAAACATGGTCCAATCAGACAGGATTTAAGTTTTCCGCTGCTAAAACTAGATGCACTGCTTTTACTCGCTGCAGACAGCATTTTAGTTCCATTTTATAAACGGAATTCAACTTCACTCCTAACACAGTCACATTTCTAGGTCTTATTTTAAACCATAGACTCTCTTGGAACCGGCTTGTGACAAATTTAAAATCACACTGCATCAAGATCTTAGATATTTTACGAGTTTTAAGCGGTTTTCATTGGGGAGTCGATAGCACCTGCATTCTGTATTTTTACCGAGCTCTTATTCGATCAAGCATTGACTGTGGGTCCATAGTCTATTTGTCAGCTAGGTCATCGGTTCTTAATAAGATTGATTCCGTTCATAACACTGCTCTCCGTCTATCATCCGGAGCTTTTCGTTATAGTCCCATTAGTAGTCTGCTTGTTGAAACGGGTGAGCCATCGCTCACGCGACGCAGACAACAGCTACAATTGTCATATATGTGTAATTTGCGCTCACAACCTTTGCACCCTTCATATCGTATTGTATTTAACAATCCATTATTTCCGCAGTACGAATTCCGTAAACAATCCACTGCTCCCTTTGGGATCAGAACCATCCGTATCTTCAATAATCTGGGGGTAGCACTACCTCCTATATATGAAAATACACCATGTGTTGTCACTCCATGGTCGATTAGAAAACCTCATGTCGATCTCTCATTGTCTAGGTATCTAAAACAAACTACACCAGATGTTGTTTACCATCAGGAACTTATATCCCTATGTAAACTTTACCCATCAAGTCATATTATTTTCACTGATGGTTCTAAACTGGACAATAGGGTCGGATGCGCATTTGTTCTGTCAGGAAACAGCTTCACTTATGGATTACCATCTTCCTCTTCTGTATATACAGCAGAACTTTTTGCAATACTCAAGGCACTCAATATTGTACTATGTTCTTTATGTTCTGATTCAAGACGTGCACTTGAGTCCATTCAAAATATGTACTTTCCTAACCCTTTGGTCAAAGATATTCTGTTTTTCAAGGACAGTAGTATTTGAAGTAGTGGAATTTAATGTATATTGGCAAGGAGTGTAACAAGCTGCTTGATTTTAAAGCTCAGGCTTGTTTAGAGGCTTCTTCCAATGTTAATGAATTGTTCTCAAGCAGGCGTTGTCGAATGACTGGAGAGACTAGCCCGTTGATGAATGCACCTCTGACGAAGTTGTTTTTGTGCTCTTCTGCTGTGACATTCTTAACTTAGTACTTTTAGACTTAGTAATTTTAACTTTAGTACTGATTTACTGACTCACTAGATTGTTGTTTACGAGAGGCTAGTTAGTTGATATCTGGAAAATATCTCATTAGTTGGTTTGGTGTATATGTCGGTGAGGGTTTTTATAGTATCCTTGTATGAATTACACTCAGAATAATAATCAAAAATTGGCTGTAATACGTGCTTATTTAAAAGATTTAATTTGTCTTCTGATGTTAGTTCTTCTTTTTTAGTTATTTTTGCAAGAAAGCTCTCAAAGGTTTTTCACCAACGCTTCCATAGCCGAGTTGGGTTTTCAGAATTAGGTTCTGTATCAAATCGTGTTGGTTTCAAATAACTTTCCATTTCAGCAAAAATTTATATAAAATTAAATTATGTAAAATTAACAAAAGAACTTAAGTTTTCTTTTTAAGGTGAATAAATTGTCATAAAAGAAAAAACCTTTACAAAATGAATCTAGGTTTTATCTTATCTTCTAAAGCGAGAGATAATTGTCTGCTAAATGGATCTGGAATCTCCGTCTAAGGATTTTTGATTTTTTGATTTTATACTAGGCTTTTGGCCACGAGAAATCGATTGGAAATGGTCACCAGTCTGGGAAAATTCGTTTTCTACGTCTTTTTATTAAATTAAAAAGTGAAATTTGTCCATTTTAAACAATACAAAGCACAGCTGATGCAAATGTTTTCAATGCCATTACAATAATCATCTGCTTTCTTTTAAACTGTATATTTTATTAGAGGTAAGCCTAATGTTGTATCTATTTATAGTTACCATGGCAACGAATACAT
>JAGFPH010000386.1:306581-321163 GCA_018207615.1 Philaenus spumarius | reverse complement strand
ATATATCACAAATACCTGTTATAAATATCTGTCGCAAATACCGGTTATATAATTAAAGTATTCGTGTAAAACTTCACGTACGTTAATAACAGTTAATAATAGATAGATAGCTTTTCAGCCCTTTTCGTTCTCCCCGTCCGTATACCTCTCACGTTTCAGTCCCAACCCGAAATTGTACTTAACCATATATTCGATAATAATATTTACAATATTTTTACATGAACGGTTTAGTGCTCCTTTACCAGGTCAATTTCATTGCCATCACCATTAGCGAATTTCCATAGGTAGGGCGAGCTATTGCAGTGACCCTTACGGCGAGACCCAAGGCTGGGTGAGTAGTAAATGAGCACCGATAATGTTGACCAGATCACGGTTTCGGGTGTTATTATTTATATGTTCGCACTCTATCGGCCGCAATTTCCTTCTGATTTGGTAAAAATTTGGAACACACTTAGATTATATAAGTTGCTTGGAGGAGTTCTTTAGCCAACAAAAATACAACAACCAGAAGTAGGCCTATTTTTGTTTACTAAAAGTAGATTTTTTCTAAATTATTTCGTTCTAAAATGAAATTTGTTTGGAGTTTTATGTAAAGATATAAATAAAGGAGAAATTCTACACATTTTTTTTTTCTACACGACTTTATAGCTCGTTTGGTTCACCCAAAATCGATCAAAACGTAAAATACCTTAAAAAAACTTGGTTCAAATCCTCTCGGGGATTTTATCGTTGGTCGGTGTTTGTTACGAGGCCGGGTTGTAAACCACTGCGAGCGAAGCAAAGCAGTAATACACCCGAGGCCTCAAGTCAAGGTCAAGGTGCGAACTCGCTGCGAGCGGAACGAAGGAGTCGGATGCTGAGTTACAAACAAATTCCACTTATGTGTTTCGTTCACGCAGGCAGCTATTCAACGCCGTCGTGAATAGACCAATTGAGTCAGTCAGTTCCAAAACTTACTAACTCCATCTTACCAAATTTTACAGGTGGGCTAAAAAACTGTTACAGCTAAACCAAAGTACCTCAATACCAACAAATATATATCTGTATTGATTCAAACAACCCGGTACAAAGTTTTAAATGAGTTTTGTTGGGATTATAAAAAAAATATGTTTAAATATGGACTTAGCGAGTTTTGGAACAGGATTACATATTTGGATAGTTTTGTTGCAGTAATGAATGGATTTAGATAGTTTGTTACACTTCATAAAGACTTTTGAGGATTTTATCAAAAAGGTAAATTAAAAGGCAAAATAGTTTAAATAAATGTCTGAAATATTTGTAAAAAAAAAATTTTTTTTCATTGTTTTGAAGACAATATCAAGATAATGATAGGCTTTAATATGAAATTCACGTCACAAATATTATACTACAAAGTCTCCTTCTAGGATTAAAATTTCACCATTCATCGGTTCTTCTTTATCTTCATTGCCTTCACTGAGTTCATGGCCTTGGATGTTTTCCCTGTTGAAAAGACCTATGTAGAATTTCAGGGACTCCAGGCTTCTCTAGTCTTCACCGTAGTGCTTTGTAAGGAGCTTGTTTACATCTGCTAGCTTTTTGGGGTGGACGGTAACATGATTTAGTTTTGTTATAGTAAACGATTCTGTCGATCCTGCAGCCTCCCTTTGTAATACCTTTTGACTTCCCTTAGTCAGTTAGGTAAGTGATCTCCCCTTGAATCTTTCCTGTATTATTAAGGCCTCGCGATAAAATAAACCTCTTGCACGCAGAAAACTTAAAGTGCCATTCAGTCGGCTTCTTCACATTTCGTATTGTTGCCTCCTTCCCATCCTCAACTTGAATGTCCGTTCCTAGTCTTGTAACAGTAGCTGATTTATTGAAGATTTTAAAGTTCTCATCAGGGTGTAGGATCGTTTCCAACTTCCTTACTTTCCTCTTGATAACACCAAACACCCTATCTAGAGGGTGATTTGCACTAAAGCAACGCTATACCACTTAGGTAGTTTTGTTACAGTATTTGCTATTGGTAGTGATTACAATACGGGAATTAGTGAGTTTTGAAGCAGTGGTAAGTCATTTAGGAATTAGTGAGTTTTGGAGCAATAAGGTGCTTAGAATTAGAGAGTTTTGTTGCAGTGACCACTTTTTAAATTTATTTTTATTAGGGAATTAAAGAGTTTTGGAACAAACAGATTCCTCCAATGTATGTAATACAGTCACGTCTAACAGGTGATATAAAAAACAGAAAATCGTAATTTTTGGAGTTAGTGAGTTTTGGAACTGACGTACTCAATTTCCCAAATAGTTGGTTGAAACACTAAAATCATACAAACTTAATTTTGGAAAATTCGCTCAACTCACGTCAGCGGTTCAGCTGCTTGTTCGAAATATTATATACATTGCTTGTTAGTGGTGAAACATTAATTAAAGCAATGTTTGTAATGTTGGAATACACTTGTCAAGTGTGATCTTGTGTTAATTGTGATTCTGACAACAAATTAATACCGAGTAAAGTTAACAAGCAACATAATTATATATGTTCAGTCAGTGGTTTAGTTAGGAACAAATTGAACACAGTGGAAATAATTGAAATAGTAACACCTTTTCTCAGAAATACCGGAACAGCACAACTGAAGCGGTCGACAAAGCAGCATCGTGGCAAAATGAAACAAATGCATTCTCCTCTGGTTTTCAAATAAGTTTCTAACGATTGATCGAATCACATTTTCGAATTGTTTGTTCGGACGTTTACCACCACTTGTATACAAAGAAAATAATTCGACCACGCTGCTGAACCGCTGACGTGAGTTGAGAGCGAATTTACAAAATTCAAAATTAATGTTATAATATATGTTTTAGGGTTTCAACCAACTATTTTGTAAATCGGTCTGCTCATGAAGACGTTGAATAGCTGTCTGCGTGCACGAAATATAAAAACCCGTAAGCAGCACTGCCGCATTAATATAGCCGAATTTTCTTATAAGGGAATAACTAGTATTATATAATGAGAGTTTCCTATGAGTTTTGTTCCTTGTTCCGGAAACTGTTCCAAATTTACCTTTGCACAGGATTATAGTAAATTTAATTGCCTTTCGAATGATATAGCTCACAAATTGCACTCGGGTTTATGAGTGGGCGAAATTACGTAATTACCTTACATTGATAACGAAAAAAACATTTATCGGGATTTTCTTATCAAGTTTGTTCCTTGTTCCGGAAACTGTATTTGAAATAACTTTGCACAGGATTGTAGTAAATTTAATTACCTTTCGAATTTTATCGCTCACAAAATGCACACGGGTTTATGATTGGGAGAAATTTCCCAATTACCTTACATTGATAATGAAAAAAACATTTATCTGGAGACTTCTATCAGTTTTGTTCTTTGTTCCGGGGACCGTACCTGAATTACCTTTGACAGGATTGTAGTAAATTTAACGATACAGACGATCACGCGTCTGTATCGTTCACTTGCAGCGGAAAAACTCGCTTACCGAGTTTGCACCTCGACCTTTGTGGCCTCGGAGATTTTAGTCTGCTTTGCTTTGCTCGCAGTGGTTTGCAACCCAGCGTTGGCCTCGTAACAAAAACTTGTTTGCACCTCAACCTCCAACCTAAGCTCACGCGTCTGTATCGTTCACTTGCAGCGGAAAAACTCGCTTACTGAGTTTGCACCTCGACCTTTGAGGCCTAGGATTTTAGACTGCTTTGCTCTGTAACAGAAGATGTCCCACGTTAAAATCCGCCTCATGGAATTGAACCGATGCGATGCTTTTATGGTAATTTACCTTTTGGTAGATTTTGGCAGAGCTAGACGAGCTATAAGGTAGTGTAAAAAAAAAATGTGCAGAATAACCTCCTGTGTTTTTTTTTAACAGAAAAATAGTTTATCAAAAACCAATTTACTTTCTTTCAAAAAAAGTGCTTCCGCTTGTGGGATTTTGCTAGCTAACAAACGTGTGTAATAAAATTTAGTTTAAATCGGACGCAAAAGGTAGCCTTTAGAGTGTGTACACTAAAATACATAAATATATACAATTTTTATTGGCTCACAAAACGTCTTCTGGGGACCATGTTCGGTGCTCATTGGCCACTCCCGACCTTAGGTCTCACCATAAGAGTCACTGCAATAGCTTATCTTTCCTATGGAAATTCGCTAATAAAACACGCTACCGACTTTACGGACATTGCGCAATAAATTAAACGTTTTTGTGCTGAAACTAATACTTGTTTGTTCAAAATTTTAAATCTCCGAAAGTTCTTCACCGATTGCTTTGAAATTTTGACAGAAAGTTTAATACATGCATGTTTTTATATACTTTTTGAAAATACAACCTCATTGTTAGACGTAAAAACAACACAAACTGTATTTACTAGATAGTACTAAATATTTTACGGCTATGTGAGTGCCATATTAAATAATAAATAAATATGTATATTGTTGATACAGTATTCAGCTGTTTACTATAATTTTCCATTAACAGCTGATTTAAAATTTATAATCAATTATTTGTAATTCTAACTTTAGGTTAGGTTTTTGTTTAAGTGTAGATCTGAGCCTCGCTGGTTCTTTTAACCTTTATTATAATTGCAGTTAATATAAGGAACCATTTGATTTAGACATTAAGCACTATTTACAATCTTAGCTTTGGGGTTATTATTAATCCTACACCATGATTATAAAGAAAACATAACATGATTATGTGTATAGAAGCATAGATCATGAATAATAAAATAGATCATGCTTGCATACGGGTGCTGGGTGCAAAAAAAAAGGTTGTCGGGAAAATAGTGCATGATCGCGCCGGGAGGTAGCGCTAGGGAGAAATCATTGGTAGCATTGGTGTTTCACACCGCTTTCGTCGTTTCCTCAAAAGATAGCGCCCCTTTGTCGAATTTCCAGTGGATTAAAATATTGCATAGGATCGGAGTTCTATTAGTTTATCCAAATACAATGATAGAAGGTTCCAACGGGGTTGGCGTTCAGAGCACGCAGGGGTTTCCCCATGTTTAAGAAAAGCCTCACACTGAGATTACCTCCCAGGGTGCATCTTCAGATCCGAATCTGCCATCCGGGCGAGCAAAGCGAAATAGTTCATAACCCGAGGGGACACAAGCTCGATGCTTGAGCCGGAATGTAAACAAATTCTATTAACATGTTTCGTCCACGTAGGCACCTATTCAGCGCCATCGAGTGTAGACCAGTTTCCCAAATAGTTAAAATCCTAAAACATACAAACTTAATTTTGGAAGTTTGACCAACTCACGCCAGTGGTACAGCTGCTTGACCGAATTATTATTTTGTTAATTTCTATGTTTAGTTGGAAGCCTAACACCTTAGAGCAGTTTTCTGCAAAACTCACTTTCATCATACAAGTTTATCAGAAGAAACTTATTATCATAAGTCTCTATTATGGTATAATTATATGTCAAACTAGGTGAAATCCGTGCGTGCTCCGCACGCCAACCCGTTGGAATCCTCTATGCACATAATAATGTTGTTTTCTTTAAAATAAAGGTGACAAAGCTAAGCTTCTATTAATAATAAACCCAAAGCTAAGATGGAAAATAATGTTAAATGTTCAAATCAAATTAATTCGTATATTTTATAACAGCAGATAAAATAAAGGTTAATGCAGATAGAGTTGAGAATTACTTATTAATAATGTTTTTAGCACAGATAGGCCAGTCGGTAAAGGTCAATTTAGACCAAAAGTACCAGTAATTTGCAATACGGCTGAATTTTTTTTATAAGTACATTAAAGTATGTAGATTAACATAAAAAAAGTTTACCAATCGATTTCCCAAAGTCGAAAAAAAATCGATTATCATTTTTTTTCTCTCGATTATCCTTAATAATTCGAGTTGGGATGAAGATAGAGGAAAATAAAATCTACCACCGTGTAGGGGAGGTATTTTTCAACAAAAAAGGTCATATGTATTTATTTCGTCCGAGCAATGGTTTGTCTGGAAAAAATTCGATAATGCAGGTATGTATTTTGCAGCAGGGGAAATCACTAAAAGGGGACATCTTATTCATATATGAAGCGTTGGCTCATTCTAAATTGGCCGAATTTTAATATATCGAATTGAAACTTGACATAGGAGTTAAAATATATATTTTAAACATTTATGCTGAGTCTCAGCTTGTTATCTTGAAAATTACCCGATCTAGAGCCACTTGACTTATTAATGGGTTTCTCGATTTTAGGAGTACCGGACCTACACTTTTAGTGTTTGCTACACTTATTTTAAAAACTATATTTAAAAAATTGTCTAATCTGCAGCCAATTAACTCAAGCGTTTTGATGAAATATTTAAAAAGGTCTAAAATTATACTTTTTTAAGTTACTTGTGCTTTGAAAAGTAAATAATAAAAAAGGTTTATACTCCTTGATCTTGTTTTAATCTATATATTGAACTTGTGAAAAAACTTTCAGGTTGATATTTTGAAAATGTTCTAAACTGGAGCTGTTTAAAATGAATTGGTGGGTCCGGTACTCCTAAAAATCGAGAAACCCATTAATAAGTCAAGAGGCTCTATATCGGGTCATTTTCAAGATAACAAGCTGAAACTCAGCATAAATGTTTAAAATATATATTTTAACTCCTATGTCAAGTTTCAATTCGATATATTAAAATTCGGCCAATTTAGAATGAGCCAACGCTTCATATATGAATAAGATGTCCCCTTTTAACGATTTCCCCTGCTGTAAAATACATACCTGCATTATCGAATATTTTCCAGACAAACCATTGCTCGGACGAAATAAATACATATGACCTTTTTTGTTGAAAAAAACTTCCCCTACACGTTGGTAATTTTTATTTTCCTCTATCTTCATCTCAGCTCGAAATATTAAGGATAATCGAAAAAAAAATGATAATCGATTTTTTTTTCGACTTTGGGAAATCGATAGACTGGTAAACTTTTTTTTATGTTAATTTACATACTTTAATGTACTTATAAAAAAAAATTCAGCCGTATTGCAAATTACTGGTAGTTGTAACCTATACCGACTGGGCTAAGAAGGATTATGTGTATTTTTGTTGCTTATTATTGATAACACCCTTAAGAATTAACAACTAAAATTTGTATTGAAAAATTAAAATAATTACTTTTTAAGTGGTAAGTGTAGAGGGCACCCCAGAAGGATTTTATTCTTTCCTTTCTTTTTCTTCTAACTCTAGGGATGAAAAAAATGGTAGATCTTAAGCAGATTTATCCCAAGGATTACCTAATTTTCCATGTAAAAATAATAACAAGTGAAACAGTTTTGTATATGGGAAGTTAAAAAGTGTTATGAATTGTATTGGTCTGATGTTTTGTATATTTTGCTGTAAATTCAATGTCATACAGTTATACAGTCATACAGTTACACATGGAAAATAAAAATATCTCATCTTATCTGGGTTAAAGGAACGAGCAAGACTCAAGTTTTACACTTTAATAAAAACCTAACCTAAAAGTTAGAAATACAAATAATTGATTCAAAGTTTGAAAACAGCTGTTATTGGAAATATTACAGCGAACAGCTTGTTTATTATTTAATGCAGCTTGTTGATATGGTAATGAATGTAAAAACATACAAGAAATATGAGTTGGTTCATCAGTCTAGGGCTAACTTCAGAATTGTTTACTAAATTTACAAATATTAAAATAAAAAATGTTTTTATCGAAATGATACTCAGGGATAGTCTAGATTTTTTATTAAAAAAAATGTTTTAATTGGTTCAGTAGTTCCAGAGATTTACATACAAACAAACAATTTTACCTTTTTATAATATTAGTACACATAATGTCTAGTCTAAATTTATTGTGTATTTAATATTAGATAATCTTTATAATTTGTATACTAAAGTTTTAGTATTTAAATTTTTTCGTTGTATAGATTTTTGTTATGTAAGTTAGTATCACTTAAATCATTATCATCAGCATATAATCAACTCACTTTTGTATTTTTATGAATATAATGTTGTCATTAAAACAGTGTTTATATATACCTTCATGAATATTGTTTTTTTAGAAGTTGGTCTTTCAATGTATTAGTAAATTAATATGTAATTTTCTGCTTTTTTGTTGTTATTTGTTTTTCTTTTACATTAATATCCCTGTACTGTAATTGTATTGGCCGTTCCAAATTTTCTCCACACCCTTACTGTGGCACTGCCAATTGATATTTGAGATTAATATTATTAAGTTCGTTATAAGAGTGTAACAGTTACTGATGATGATAACCTGGTCATCGAAACGTGTTTGACTACTTAAAGTTTTTTTTTTAGAAACCTATATTCATTTTAATTATGTATAGCGTTGCTCGCTCTCATAAGAGCAGTTAAATTTTATTATACAATTTTAGAACAATCTTACCAATATGTACATTTATTAGAGTTACACCTTCTCAACGTTAAATGAACGTAGAAGATGAAAAACATAATTAAATACTCCTATTAAATATTAAATAAACTTTTATACGAAAACATGTTTTATGTTAAAAACCTTGTGTACCTGTGTTTCGCAATGGTAACGACTTATCTATGTACAGTAAAGTTATTTATATGAGCAAATTATCACACTCATAAAAATCTATGTAGTGTACGTAAGTTTTCATTATGTTCTGCACACACGTCAAACATTTAACCGCATTTAATTCCATTTTAAATAAACGGTACCAGAAACTGGCATATACTTTCTCACAAACATATTTAAATTATTAAACAGATTCACTGTAACTTCATAATTGTAACAAAATAGGAAAGTAACTAATAAATATTATTATTAAAACTATTCGATCGATTTAGAACAAATTCGCCAAACATGCCAATTAGGCCTGTATAGATGCAGGGAAAAGGGTTTTGAAAAATAACTCCCTTTTTGGCCAAAACCCCCCAAAAATCAGTTATTATTATTATTAGCTAAACGAGAATTTTTAGAAAGATACGGTTTTTTGCATATGGTAGGGTACATTAAGCGCTACAAATAAGCCAAATTTTATCAAAACCGTTAGAGGCGTTTTTTTATAAAAAATATAACAGATTTTTTAAGGGTTTTTTAGCAAAAAGGGAATTGTTTTTCAAAATTTTTCAAAACCTTTTTTCGTGCATCTATACAGGCGTAATTGATATGTTTGAAATTGATCGAATAATTTTGGCTCTAGCTTGGTATACATACAGACAGACATTTTGTAAAAACTACTTTTTTGGACTCAGGGGGCCTAAAAACGGATATTTCCACAAAAATCTCAACATGTTTGCAATCACTTATACTTTCTCTATACTATAGTATAGTGAGAAAGTAAAAGTCATTGATTAAATTGTTTTAAAACTCGCGTGCTGAGCTTAGTCTGCAGTTTAAATGTAAATGTAATTAAATGTGTAAAATATGCATACAACAATGTCAGCTGAAACTGAATCATGAATACAAATTGAACAGATAAAGTGCTTTTACTAATATTAATCAACTTTATACCGTAGCGTCATTGTGCTCCCCGTAATTACAAGCACAGCACAGCCGGGATTACATGGGAACAGTTAATTGTGAGAGATTAGCAATTTGGGTTTGAAACAATAGAAGGATTAAAAATTTATTTAACCGTATAAGCGAATTTCAATAGAAAATATGAGCTTTTGCAGTGACTCTTATGGTGACCAATGAACACTGATCATAGTCTCCAGAACACGTTTCAAGATGTCATATTTATATTTATATCTATACAGGCCTAATTGAAATGTTTGGTACAAATTTGTTCGCAATCAGTCGAAGAGTTTGTATAGGTACAGACTGACAGATAGACATGCAGACAGACATTTTATTAAAAAAAACCTTTTTTGGACTCAGGGAGTCCCGGAACGAATATTTCCACAAAAATCTCAACATCGATTTTTTTTGCGATCACTAAACTTTCTCTACACTTATAGTATGGTGAGAAAGTAAAAATTGGTAATTTTGTCATATTATTGTTACTACATATTTTATAACTGAACAAAACCTGAACGATTAAAAAATAAACGTTATCAGGAAACTTACACATACTTTCTCCCTCATTATAGGAACTTAATAATTATCCCATACAAATCCATAAAATAACGGAAAACCAACTTTTCTCAAAAACGGCTCGAACGATTTTGATTAAAATTTTATAGTTTATAGTACTTTAGGTCCCTAATAAACTGCACAATTTTAATCAAAATCGTTAGAGCCGTTTTTGAGAAAAGTTGATTTTTCCGTTATTTTAAGGGTTGTTATGGGAAAATTACACTTAAAAATAAAAAATTCACACAAATGAAAATTCAGTAGATACCGTGGATTAGCACCTCCATACCAAATTTCATCAAAATCACACCGAAAACCACTTTTTTAGGTTCAGGGGGACCGAAAACGAATATTTCCACCAAAAACTCAAACTCGAAAATTTTGACGAATACAATACTTTCTCCATATACAATGGTACAGGGGGAGAAAGTAAAATGTAAATTGTGAGCTTAATACCACACGGGAGAAGCGTACACTTTTTTAACACAACTTACGAAATGAGGAAGCACAATGTTCATTTCAGAGGTATTATTACCAATTAAACTATACATTTGTGTCAACACTATGACGTAGGACAATCTGTAACACTTGTATACCCAAATCAAATATACTAAACTAGCAATGAGATCGTGGCCTAACCGGCTAAGGCGTAAGTCCATGGCGATGGACTCTGCTGGTTCGAATCTCGGCTAGACCAAAACTTTTTCAAACTGACGGAATAGTGCGTTTCATAAAATGCGTGACGGTAAACATTCCGTTTCACTGCCAGCAAACATAGCCCCGAGGTGCGCCTATAAAAGTTCACGTTTAAAACGTGCACACTTCAGGTGAATTAATTACTTCATAAAGAATGCATTTGTTGTTTACTGTTCAGGAAAATAAGTCAAAACCTTGATCAGCTGTCTAATTATTAGCACGTAGTGAGGTTGTGCTAATAATAAATCAGCTGTTAGTTGTAAATACAAGATTACTATACAACTTAACAAAACTTACAAGTTTAAACTTCAAATTTATATGAAGGGCTGAGAAGCCAAGGGGTATAAGTGTAGTGAAGTTAGTTTTGAGAAAACTCAGTTTAAAGTTAAACTGTTATAATAAAATCCAGATAAAACCATGATCACTAAAACTAGTATATTTCTAATTGCTTGGTTCCTAGACTAACATAATAGCGAAGATTAACTTGCTTTTCATTCTCTTATTCTTTGTTATCAGCCAATATTTGATAAAAGTTGTCACTTGTACCCCTGGGCTGTTAACACATTCACTGCTAAGGAAGAACATGTGAGCTTGACATTGAACACTATGAGAAGCGGCCGACGCACAGTGCATTGCACGTCAACCCCTATATTGGATATTGGGAGTATTTTCAATTCATAATGCATTGCGTGCTTCGCACGCCAACCCTCGTGTTGGGAGTATTTTCAATACACAATGAATGCGTGCTTCGCACTCCAACCCCCGTATTTGGGGAATTTCAATGCACAGAGCATGCGTGCTTTAAAATATTAGTGATTATTAGAAAGGTTCAAAAATAAAAAATAAAGTAATTTGAACTTATTTAGGCTATAAATATAAAAAGTAAAAGGTCAGCTCCTAGCATAGGAAATACGAAATTTGCGTAGCAGTGACGTGTTAACAGGGAGGTAGAAGTTATTTCATAAAACATAGGTTGCAAGTAAATTACCAATGTAAAGGGACTTGCATCACATGTATCTCTTGGCTTCTAAGCTAAACAGTTATTCTACGAAGTAGTTTTTTTTCGCCACTAGATCTCAGCACATGCTAGACTTACAGTTATATTCCTTGCCCGCAAACATTTTAAGGGTCGGCTCTAGTAAAACAGAAAACAACCTGCGACTCCAGCGTAGCGGCGGTAGGTTACGCGGACATTGCTCATCCTAAATCCATTTAAAACCCGCAATTGTTTAAATAGCGTTTTTAAAAAAATACCAAACTCTTGGGGACAAAATTCTTTATCCGAATGGCTTGGTAATTTTTCGCTATAATTAATATTTACAACGTAAAAAAATATTTAAAATCACCCTATAGCGGCGGTAGGTTTCACGGACATTGCTCAGCCTAAATCCATTTAAAACCCGCAATTGTTCAAATAGCGTTTTAAAAAAAATACCAAACTCTTAGGGGCGAAATTCTTCATGCGAATGGCTTGGTAGTTTTTCGCTATACCTAATTAATAGTGACAACATAAAAAATATTATAAATCAATGTTTTAAATTGTTAGTAAATGTTAAACAAAATGCTTTTCTTATTGCAAAATTTGCTTGCATATTGGTCATAGCTTTAAAATAATCGTCATAATATTGGTCATAGCATATCGTTCATAATTATCCGGTCAAAAATAAAGGAAAAATTTTAGACTACCCTTAAAGTGTTGAAGAGCCAGTTTCTGCACTAAACTCCATTATTAAAAAAAAAAAAAATCACCTGTACCCCTTGGCTTCTCACACTTCATATATTGTTGTGAGCGTAAGTTGAAAGGTTCTATCAAACTAAGGGCGAGCTTCTAGACAAATATTCTCCTTTTTAATTAACTTGGGGAATTTTTAGGGCTTCATAATTTGTTTTGTTTTATAGAACTTAAAATGAGGAAGGAGAAATTTTATATTTTTGGACAGTATCGGAACGTTTGGGCTTCAAATTTGTACATTTGTCAAGAGCCCACGTAACTAGTTCTCCCATACTACCACTTAGGATAGTTCTTATAAAAAGTGTTCCCATTTAAATATCACGGTGTATTTTAAAATACAGTGATTATAAAAATGTTATCTTTCTCTGTAAATCTGCAGTGTAAATCTATCAAAGATTAAAACATTGTTCAATCTCTCACTTTAAATTATTTGTATACATCCATATTCAGCTAATATAAAATTAAAGTATGATACTTTCATGCGGTAACACGTAAATAAATAGCATGAATACATCTGTTAGACGCCCTGATTTTTTCCGACCTAATTTATAACTATTGATATTTTAAAGTAAAAATGTTTTTCTCAAAATTAATTCTAGCCTATGTTACTTAGGGATCGTGTAGCATGTTATTAGTAAAACAATGTTTTCAATCGGTTTAGTAGTTCCATATATCACCCTTACATAAAAATAAATTTGACCTCTTTATAATAATTTTAACTAGGGAACACCCCTGAGTGCTCCGTACGCCAACCCCGTTGGAATATTCTATACACATAATCATATTATGTTTTCTTTATAATACAAGTGTAGGGTTAATAATAACCCCAAAGCTAAGATAATAAATAATTTGAATGATCAAATCAAATTATTTCCTACATTAATAGCAGCAGTTTTAATAAAGGTAAAAGTTTATAAACTTTTATAAAAACCTAACCTAAATGTTAGAATATGTTGTAATACAAATAATTGCTTCAAAGTTTGAAATCAGCTGTTAGTGGAAATATTAAAGCAAACAGATTTTTTATCTGTTATTTTATTCAATTGGTTGCTATGGTAACCAATGTAAATACATGTGTTAGTTCATCAGTCTAGGCCTAACCTAAGAGTTTTTCCTACTAAATGTACAAATATTGAAATGAAAAATGTTTTTATGAAAATGAATTATAGCCTACCTATGTTGCTCAGGGATAGCGTAGCTTTTTATTAGTAAAACTATTTTTTCGGTTCAGAAGTTCCAGAGATTGCCCCCTACATACAAACAAACAATCAAATTTTACCTCTTTATAATATTAGTATAGCATATGGAGAACAGATTAAACATATATGAACAGTCCTACGTGGTTAGTTTCATCTCTTCAAATTAGTTTTTGATTAGCAAGCACTAGTTCCAGGTTTTTCATGATTAACTAAGTTTGTCCCAGTTTGCTCCATACAAACTTTAATGACTTAATCATGCAACCCTCAGGAATAAAGCTTGCACTCCAGTTGCAAAGGGATAAATTATAACGGCTAGTTAGAAGAGGTCAGGTTAAGGGGACAACAGCGTCAATATATTGTACCATTGTTAGCAACAATCCGCTCAATATATTGTTGGTAATTATTAATTAGTGTCCGATGGAAATTCATCAGTTTGTGTCGGTAAAACAAGCAAAGGTCTAAGCTGTATAGCAAGTATAATTAATTACAAACTCGAGTTACTAAAACCCTCCAGTGCATTACGACGTCTTCTTATCTTTAATTTTATTGGGTAATAGTGGTGTTTACAAAATTAATTGTAATGACTGTAACTGCGAATATACAGGGTGTCCCTAAAACCCATAGCGGGCTATACTGGATCGTACTGTACACATTGAAATAAATAAAAAATGTTTTGTAATTTTTTTTCGAATTCAGCTTAGTTTAGTCGCAATCCGTAATTTTGTTTTTTTACAAAAACTCACTATAACTCCAGAAATAGATGAGATATCGAGTTCAAATTTGGAACAAGTATTTTACATGTTAAGATTTACAAGTGTACGAAACGCAAAGAATTTATTTTTATAATTTTCAAAATGGCGGCCGTTACAAATGTTTAAGGTGGAATATCTTGAAAACCGTTAACTTTACAAAAAATGTACAAGAGAGAAAATATTTTTATTTTTTAAAGACAGACAAAATG
>JAGFPH010000386.1:293413-304970 GCA_018207615.1 Philaenus spumarius | reverse complement strand
CGATAAAAAATAAAGGAAAAATTTGGATTTTAATTTAACATTGGTGTTATGGAGTGTCAGCCAACTTGGCCGACAGCTAGTGCCGACCCTTAATAAATCACCTCTCCTACAATTATGAAGTCACAGTGAATCTGTTTAATAATTTAAATAGGTTTGTGAAAAAGTATGTGCCAGTTTCTGGTACCGTTTATTTGACCAAAAAATTCCCAAAAATCTGTTATTATTATTAGCTAAACGAGAATTTTTAGAAAGATGTGGTTTTTGCATATGGCAAGGTACATTAAGGGATACGAATAAGCCAAATTTTATCAAAATCGTAGCAGCCATTTATTTTATAAAAAAATAACTGATTTTTTTGGTTTTTTGGCCAAAAAAGGGGTTGTTTTTCAAAAATTTTCAAAACTCTTTTTTGTGCATCTATACAGGCCTAATTGACATGTTTGGTGCAAATTTGTTCGAAATCGTTCGAATAGCTTTCTCTCTATCTTTGTATACATACAGGCAGACATTTTGTAAAAACCACTTTTTTGGACCAGGGGGTCCCAAAACGGATATTTCTACAAAAATCTCAACATCGATTTTTTCGCGATTACTAGGCCTATACTTTCTCTATACTACATCCACGTTCACCGTGCAGTACAGGTTTTACGGGAGAATAGACATGCTACTACCATTTCAGCGAACATCACGTTTATTGTCATGCGGGTTGCGTCAACTGACCGAGCGTACCATGGGAGTCGATGTTTTTTAGTTGGCTATTATCGCTGAGACTGTCGCAAGGATAACATGGCTTATGGGCGCTCTGTACTGAACGGTGAACGTGGAATCGGGTGTAGTATTAAGTGAGAAATTAAAAAATTACCTATGTGAAAACATTGTTTCCAAGTGTTTGTGTGTATTAGAAAAAAACATTGCTAAAAATAAAAACCTATTTAATTTAGTATAATTTTAAAAAATACACAAAAGAAATGTTTTCCTTGATATATATTTTATCGGGGGAAATAAGTATAAAAAAACTTACAAAAAATACAATTGTTTTATTTCATACAATTACATAATATTCAAGGCAGAAGAAACAAAATCAAAACTTCTTCTTGATGTAAATTGCTTTTAAAGTTGATCACGACAAGGCTGAAACAGTTTCAAGCGTTACATTAGTCGGAAATTACCTTAGCTAAAACTTCGTTAAAATTTCCTTTTAACTTTGCTTTCAACCACTTTGCGTTCAAGTTATGATCCATTAATATTATTACTGAGTTATTTAATCTGTCCCTTTTTTACAGTTCGATCTCTTCCAGTCCACTATATAGTAAACTGCGCTTCATTTCTACCAAAACCGGACAAAGGTCTCCTAACTGATAAATATAACAAACACGAAAAGCAGCGGGTCTTCCGACAGAAATGGAAACTAATAAATTGTTGGTCATATTGGTTTAATCTGAAATTTGATTATTTTAACACTAACAATAATAAACTATTTAAACACACGAAATGAGGAAGCAAAATTTCAATTTCAGAGGTATTACCTAGTCAACTATTTTGAAACAACTTACGAAATAAGGAAGGACAATGTCCATTTCCGAGGTATTAACCTAGTAAACTATTTTTAAACAACTTACGAACTGAGGAAGCAAAATGTCCATTTCAGAGGTATTACCTAGTAAACTATTTTGAAACAACTTACGAAATGAGTAAGGACAATGTCCATTTCAGAGGTATTAACCTAGTAAACTAGTTTTAAACAACTTACGAACTGAGGAAGCAAAATTTCCATTTCAGAGGTATTACCTAGTAAACTATTTTGAAACAACTTACGAAATGAGGAAGGACAATGTCCATTTCAGAGGTATTAACCTAGTAAACTATTTTTAAACAACTTACGAACTGAGGAAGCAAAATATCCATTTCAGAGGTATTACCTAGTAAACTATTTTTAAACAACTTACGAACTGAAAAAGCACAATTGCCATTTCAGAGGTAATCACAAGTAAACTATAAGTAGAGTCTACCCCACTTTGGCACAACCTTGACCTTGACCTTTGACCTTTGAGCAGTGTAAAGTGTGTGAGATGTTGACCTTGAGGATAGTTAACGTGTGTGAGGTGTTGACCTTGAGGAGAGTAACATGGGCGTTGAGGGTGACCTTGAGGCGCCGACGCCGGCCACTGTTTCCGCCCGCCATCTTTTTCCGCCATTTTGTTTCCGCCATCTTTTCTCCGCCATTTTGTTTCCGCCATCTTTATTTTTTTATTTTCTAAATTAAATTAAATTAAATTATTCTCTTTTAACCTTGTGATATGATGTCAAAAATACAACGAAAAACTTATACCAGAATGCGATATCTCGAATAATTAATTTATACACTTAATTTGTCATAACTCTACATTGCCCTCGAATAATTAACTTATACACTTAATTTGTTATAACTCTACATTGTCTGTGTTTCACAGCAAACGTATTCCCACCTAACCTTGACCTCAAAAAAATTATTTATAGGATTTAGTCAAAATAAAAACAATTCATTTAAAAAACAAAATTTTAATACAACATTTTAAAAATCAAAAATTCCTCTTCTCTCCATGTACTCTTGGAGTTCCCATTCCGTGACGTAATCGTCTTCTTCCTCCCCCGAGGAATAATCAAAATAGAATAAGTTGTCGGAGTCCACCTCCTCCTCTTCATCTAGTCCGTATTTGAGTTCCTTTAAGAAGAAATTTTTTCGATAAAACCATACACACGCACTGATTTCTATATACTAGTAAAAATCTTAAAATCTACTTACGGCAAATAGACGAGGCAGCTCGTCTCCAACAAAGTCCTCGATTATATCCATATCGCGCCTGTAGATGTTGTCAGCTTGAAGTTCCAGAGAGAAGTGTATGGCGAGTCTGAACTACGGAGTAGAAATCGCGCTTGCTTTATATAGCCGTCTAACTGTACCGGAAACGGAATGCAACATGGCAACCTACCAAGATGATGTAATGCACGTTGCACCATCTGGACTATGTACACTGGCCATCTGAACTATGCAGGGGACGCAAGTCAAATATGTTGAAAGTCGCAGATATCTCATACTCAGGAAAAAATATAGTTATACGATTTAAAAATGTTTGGTATAAAGTAATAATTTGGATGGTTAGCTTAGGTAGAGTATTATAATCAACAATTACGTCTTTTGTTTCAACACATTCTATTTATTCAAACAGAAAATACAAATCTTTTACACTTTACCACTTGGTTTTCTCTGACCACGAGTTTCTATTTTTACATTTTTCCAACAAACAAGTACACAGTTTATTTGTAGAACAATAACAAGGTGAACATTTCGGACAATTAAACAATTGAGCCTTGGTAAACCGATGGCATATGTCTTCGCAGCAGGTATATCCTTCGAAATGAGTTCTGTATAACGTGATTTTCCAGAATAGTTTTTGTGAGGTCTTACATTTGCAATGACAAGTGCTAAAATAATTACACTACACACTCTACACGCAATACCGTCGACAGCAGTTCTTGGCAAAACAAAACATTTGAGATCGCAGCAATAACGAATTACTTTAGGTTTGATAGATTCCATTGTTTATTCTTTGAGCTCTGTATGCGTAATGAATGTTCGTAGTGTTCTGACTATGTATTTATAGTCGTTTTACTTACTATAATTGAAAAAATAACAACAGAACACAAAGCCATAATAGTCGTTGTACCATCTGGACTATGATATCCTATATATTTGATAGTTTGTCTTAATCAGGGTATTAAAATAAAAAACTGTTAAGATATATATGTTTATTCTTATATTTTATTACAATTCAAATATATATATGTTTATTCTTATATTTTATTACAATTGAAATATATGTTTTAAAAATATAATCTGATGTAGTCCACTATCCATCTTCTACATATTGGGCATCTGTTGTTAAATTGGATAACGCATTGCGTGCAGAACACGTGTCCACAGGGAAGTAAAGCCATATTCACTGCGTTAATCAAGCAGACAGTGCAAGGTCTCTGTGTCTGTTGAGGATTATTCAAGTCTGGTTGCTGTAAAAAAAAAAAAACACAACATTAGTATTTATATACTCTTAAACAACAAAAATAGTATTTATTAAGAAAATACTTACACCGGTGGTGGTGGAAGGCGGACGGCCATATAGTTGTAAGCAGAAGATACCGTCTTCCGTCAGGTCTATCAAATCTTGTCTCATCATTCTAAAAACATGGAGCGCAAACGTGCCACATGTTTCGTAGTATGAAAACGACGCTGCTACCTTTAAATCTTGTACAATCGTGCTGAGAGAGGCCGATGCATTTTCCAAAACCTCTAGCGTTGTAGCTCGGTTCGGCATCCCATGAATATGTTGACAAGGTTGAGCGTTACTACGGTGATGAGCCAGAGGTGAATAATCATTTCTGAGCTGAAAAAAGTAAATATGGTTGTTACTATTATTCGGCATCCCATGAATATGTTGACAAGGTTGAGCGTTACCACGGTGATGAGCCAGAGGTGAATAATCATTTCTGAGCTGAAAAAAGTAAATACGGTTGTTACTAATATTATAAATTAAACTTTAAGGTAGAGAAAAAATGTTTTAGATGCTTACATAGTTTGCATGTCCGTAGCACTGTAGGTAATGCATCAATCGACACATATATTCGTTTTGAGCGGATCTAGATGCGCATGAAGAACTCTCAGTGGTCTCAACACATGAAGAACGTGATGCTGAAGGAAGGTTTTGATTCGCAACGGTCTCAAAAGGTGAAGAAGGTGATGCTGAAGGAAGGTTTTGATTCGCAGCGGTCTCAAAAGGTGTAGAAGGTGATGCTGAAGGAAGGTTTTGATTCGCAAAGGTCTCAACAGATGAAGAAGACGTAGAAGGAGATACGGCTGAAGAAGGCCTGGATAGAGGGAATTCCGCAAGGGAGATATCTTGTGCGTTTTGTTCAAAGTCCGGTGTCTCAGAATCGTTACTCATTTTTTACTGTAATTTTGAGAGATAGAATAAAATTATTGTCTAATTTTTGTCTTTAAATAATTTATACACAAGTCACGATCACAATAGAAATCGTAACTATTTCCAATAAAATTAGTAATTGTGTCTGTTGGACGATAGCGTAAGAACTCGGCAAATTCCTGTATTGAAAATAAAGGGGATACTACACATTTACCGCACCAATAATCGGGATCCCAAATAGTGTATAGTAACATGTCACCATCTACAACTTCCCTACGAGTAGATATTTCTAGTTTATTTCTATCGAAATCAGAATCATTCACAACAAATAAGCTAAAACAGTGCCTACACAAATCAACACCATTGTAAGTTAAGCGTCGAGTAAATACATCGTTGTACTCATATGCGAATGCAGGCACTTCAAACGGGTGATTCATTAGCATAAAAAAATCTGAATAAGAATTGTTTTCAAAGTCAATATTTAAATAATCAAATCCTTCAGTATTACACTTCACTTTCATCAAATAGTTTTTAAAATTTGCTTTCAAATGTTTTTGAATAGAAACAGGTAAATGAAGTTCTTCTATATTACTATTAGTAATTAGTACTTGTTCACATACTGATCGAGCACATAGCTCAAATAATGTTTCTGAATTCATAACGTACACTGAAAAAAGATTATTGACACTAAAACCAGTACCGAAACTAAACAACTGATAATGAAAAATAGATGTTCAAAATCAATACAATCATAATCAAATCCTACAGTATTGCAACTCACTTTTGCTGAATAGTTTCTAAAATTTCTTCTTAAATGTTTTTTAATAGACACAGGTAATTGAAGATCATCTATATTAATATCAGCCATTAACAGTTGTTCACATACTGATATAGCACATAGGTCTAACAATGTTTTTGGTAAATGAGATACATTCATAGCGTTTACTGAAAAATTATACTTACTTGAATTGTAATAAAATATATATATATATATATATAAGAATAAACATATACGGTTCTCCTCGATAACCGGATTTACGGATGTAGTTCCAGTTTAACGGTTTTCCCTACATGCTCGGTGACAATTAATTTTTTATGTATTAATTCTAATACTTGAGAATCTGTCAAAATCTCGTACCGCTGCGGTAAAAATACTTTTTTCAAATTTTCGTCCTGATCTAGATCTAATAGAATGCTTTGACCATGCTTGGTCCCCATACGTACGGCGTCTGTAATTAAATACGCTTTTCCAATTTTTAGTTTTTGTAATTGAAAAAAATCTAAATTTTTCGGCTCGATCGTATTAAAAAAATCTATAGTATTAGTAGCAGCAGCCATACTCACTAAGAAAATTAACACTGAAACACACTGACAACCGATAATAAACGACTGATAATGAAAGGTAGATGTATCCTGCTTTTATACTAATGTCGAGGTTACGTGCCGCACTGGAAAACGGACTGCGACGCAGTCGAGTGCGAAACATTCGCTCACAATGTAATTGCAATCCCTATTCATATGCATGTAAATTCCATGCAATAAGCGAGTCTAGTTTAAACGTTCAATACTGCCTGACAGTGATTCAACTTCGCTGGCAAAGACCCTCTTACAACTTGTGCGAAAGTCGCGTAGAAAAACCGGTTAGAAGTGTCTGTCTCTTTCAACATATTTGACTTGCGTTCCTTGCATCGGCCTTGACTTGCACTCGTTTTACTATGTAGTGTCTTAATTGTTAAAAAACTTTATTCATTCTGCGCAGTACTGCACACGAGGTAACATATCTCTCTTTAATCTATATTTGTTCTCTCTTTCTTGTAATAGATATAGTTAGTAAAATGTCAGCCGCTTACATTTTATCTAGTTTGGAAACTTATGTTGTAAAGTTCCGACTCTACGGTACCAAAGTTGTTTTCAAATTTAATTCACCACCCGAAGGTGTTGAAGAAATGCATTGGATTAGACAGGGTTTGAACGAACTTGTAGAGATTATGACAAAGGATACGACTGACGAAGACTATTTAGGGTTTACTTTGCGGAGCCTCAATTTTAAAAATAAGGAACCGGGATTTTTAGCTTTCAGACGGGCTTCAGAAGTGTCTGCGGATATCCTGTGGAACATTTTCGGGGGTATTATACAGAGTAACTCCGCGGCTTGTACTTCTTGCGATACATTTAAAGTAGAATGTACAAAAGTAAAAGTACCCATGGGTCGAGGTAAAGTTAGACCCGGATTGTATAATAATTTCGATGAAGAATGTAGTGCGAGAAAAGGTATTGTAGTTATAAAAATATAGACTCTTTGTGTTTACCGTGCTCACTCGTAGTTGCTATAGCTCATGCGGAGAAAGACAAGGACTATAAACTTATACGTATGAATAGATGTAACAGACAGACTCTTAGAGCCCGACAACTTATGCTCGATGCAAGAGTTCAATTCACAGACGAAGGTGCAGGGGTACGAGAGTTGCATCAGTTTCAAAATCATTTGCCTCTACACAAAATTACGGTGTACAGTTACAGGAATAAAGGCCGTGATATTTATTTCGAAGGCGAGGTGCAAAATCCTCGTTACAGACTAAATTTAATTTTTCACAAAGGTCATTTCAACGTAATTACTAGTTTGACCGCCGCTTTTGCTTGCAAATTTTACTGTGAAGCGTGTCACATTCCTTTCGATCATCGTTACGAGCACAGATGTTCCTCCACCTGTTACTCTTGCAAACGTTCCCCGCCGTGTTTGTTGGAAAACGATGGGATCTATTGCGGAGATTGTAACAGAAAGTTTATGAACAGAGACTGTTTCACAGCACATTTAAAAAATATATGCAAATCGGTCAAAAAGTGCCCCAGTTGCGAGAAAATGATAATTCAGCAACAGCGACATTCAAAACATGTGTGCGGTGAAACTTATTGTAAAGTGTGCAATGAATTCATGGAACCGAATCACAGGTGCTACATGAAAGTCGATTATAGGAAACCTATGTCCGAGGGGTTTCTTTTCATTTTCTTTGATCTAGAGACACGTCAAGACGAGGTACTTGACTCAGCCAACGTTCATCGAGTAAATTTGTGCATATCCCAACAGTTCTGCTGGAAATGTATAAACGGCGATTCGTGTCAAAATTGTCTCGATCGTATTCGAGTTTTCAGAGATGACCCCGTCAACGACTTTATGTCGTACGTTATGGAAGTGCGAAAAGCATACAAAAAAGTGTGTATCCTGGCACATAACGGACAATCGTTCGATTTTCAATTTCTCCTTAAATACGTGCTCGAAAAAACTCAATTCACCCCTGAACTGATCACACGCGGTACAAAGGTAATCCTCATGGAGATCGATAATGTTAAATTTATCGATTCTTTGAACTACATGCCCATGGCTCTATCCAAACTTCCTAAAGCTTTCGATCTACCTCCTGAAAAAAAGAAAGGCTACTTTCCACATCTGTTCAACACATTGGCCAATGAAAATTATGTAGGTCCTATCCCCTCTAAAGAGTTTTATTGTCCCGACTCTATGTTTGACCAAGTACACAAAGACTTTACGAAATGGCATGACGAACAGATTCGTAACGAGTACGAGTTTGACTTTCAAAAAGAAATCTTTGAGTACTGCCTTTCGGACGTAGACATTTTGGCTCAAGCGTGTATTAAATTCAGAGCCTCATTTCTCAAAGAGTGTAACGTTGACCCTTTTCTAGAAGCCGTGACAATAGCAAGTGCATGCAACCTCGCGTTCAGGCGTAATTTCCTAAAACCAAACACGATAGGAATTGTTCCTAAAATTGGATACCGATCTGTCAACCTCCAGTCTAAAATCGCTTTACAATGGTTGACTTGGGAGGAAGATCAGAGAGGGATTCGTATGGATCACGCTGGTAGAGGTCGTGAAGTTGTCGTCGATGGGGTGAAAGTGGACGGAGTGTGCGACGGAAAAGTTTTCGAATTCCACGGCTGCTACTGGCACGGATGCCTTAAATGTTTTCCGCACAGCCGCAATGAACCTCTTAAAGACGATCCGTCCGACACGCACAATGCGCGATTAGCGAGAACAAGAGCCAAAATCGCTAAACTCGCTCGACATGAAGTCGTGGAAATGTGGGAATGCGACTTTCGCAAACTTAAACACCGGAACGTTGAAATGGCTTACCTTGATTCTCACCCCATGATGCACACTGTACCCCTTAACCCTCGAGATGCATTTTTCGGTGGCCAAACGGGTAATACAAAATCGCACACGAAATGCAAGGAAGGCGAAACGATTCAGTACGTAGACGTGTGTTCGCTCTATCCTTGGGTTTGCAAGTACGGTAAATACCCTGTAGGTCACCCAAAAATACATATAGGCGATGGCGAGTGTAGGAAACAAGGTATGACTGTTGACGGACTTCTTAAATGCACTATACTCCCTCCTCGTGAATTGTATCATCCTGTACTTCCTGCAAAGATGAATCAAAAACTGATGTTTGTTCTGTGTCGAACTTGCGGACAAAATTTACTAGGGGAGTGTACACATAACATTGACGAACGAGCATTGACAGGTACTTGGACTATGGACGAAATACGAAAAGCTGTGGACAAGGGTTACGTTATTATTGAGATGTACGAGCTATGGGAATATAAAATGGCGTCGTTTGACAACGGGGACGGTCTTTTCACAGGGTTTATAAATAAATTTTTAAAAATCAAACAGGAGGCCTCAGGGTATCCAGGGTGGTGTCAATCTGAAGAAGACAGGGCAAAGTATATAGAAGATTATTTTACAAACGAAAATATTAAACTCGATCCTAATAAAATTTGTAAAAATGAGGGCTTAGGTCACTTGCAAAATTAATGTTAAATTCATTCTGGGGTAAATTCGGTCAGAGGGAAAATCAAACAAAAACATCCATAGTAAGACAGCCTTCGGAATTGTTTAAAATGCTAGTCAGACCGTCCGTAGACGTAAACCATATCCAAGAAGTGAACGAAGATGTAGTTGTAGTAAACTGGCAATATGTTGAGGACTCCTGCGAAGTACTCCCTACTGTGAACGTGGTACTCGCTGCGTTCACTACTGCTCATGCAAGACTTAAATTGTACGACTACCTGGACGCCTTAGACACTCAGGTGGCCTACTATGATACTGATTCTGTTATTTACCTGCACAGAGAAGGATTACACAAAGTAGAGACTGGAGATTATCTCGGACAAATGACTGACGAACTGGCCGCCTACGGGGTGGGGTCGTTCATTACAGAATTTGTATCAGGAGGTCCAAAAACCTACAGTTACAAAGTTCTATCTACAAAATCCAATGACCCTGTGACTGTTTGTAAAGTAAAAGGCCTATCGCTAAACCTTCGCACTTCGGGTGTGGTGAATTTTGAATCAATGAAACGGATGGTACTAGATAGAGAGGACGAACCGCTCGCTGTTACAGACACTCGTATAAAAAGAACAAAGGATCGTGAGGTCATAACCGTGAGCGAAACTAAAATGTTTAAAATCACTATTGCAAAGAGAAAGAGAGATGGTGAATACGATTCGCTGCCGTATGGCTACATTAAAATCCCGCGCCAAGAACGAGAGATATGTTGAACTCTGTGTTAGTATGTGTGTGTGTGTGTGTGTGTGTGTGTGTGTGTGTGTGTGTAAAAAGACTGAATGGCCGTCTGGAGCGGTGTAAAAACCTGTAAGGCTGAATGTGTTGTAACGGAGATGCCAAAATTTATGGTTGGGCATCACGGAAGCAGGCGGGTGGGGGCCTGCTTCACCCCTTCGGGGGTTTACATACCCGACAAATTTGATAATCCCTTCAGTCGAACGATGGACGTGAGACGTGCTATTGCTGCGGAGCTTCATAAGCCCGCGAGAAGAAATTTCAAAACTAGGCGTGTGACTTTGAAGGGTTTAACGGAATTATTCCAAGCGGATTTGGTCGAGATGATACCGTACGCTAAAGAAAATAAGGGATACAAGTACATAATGACCGTGATAAATTGCCTTTCCAAATTTGCTTTTGCCGTGCCTATAAAGTCGAAATCGGGGGCAGAAGTAGCCGCTGCGTTGGAACCGATATTTGAAAATCATAAGATGAAACATTTCCAGACCGATCAAGGTAAAGAATTTTTCAACGCACACGTACAAAAGTTAATGCGAAAATACAAAATAAACCATTACGCTACCTATTCGGACAAAAAAGCATCCATAGTGGAAAGGCTGAATCGTACTTTGAAAAATCGGATGTGGCGTGAAAATACTGCGCAAGGGAGTTACGAGTGGCTCGATATATTACCGAATATAGTTAGCTTGTACAATAATACCGTACACAGTACCATCGGTATGAAACCCTCTAAGGTATTGAGAAAACACGAGAAAATGCTTTTAGACAAAATCGCGGGAAAATCTATCAACAGCCAGCCTAAATTCAAATTAGACGATAAAGTTAGAATTTCCAAGTATAAAAAAAACATTCGCAAAAGGTTATCTACCCAACTGGACAAACGAAGTGTTTACGGTGTACGGTATTAGACCTACAAAACCACCCACATATGTTTTGCAAGACGGAAAAGATGAAGTTTTAAAAGGTGGATTTTACGGGGAAGAGTTAAGTAAGTCGA
>JAGFPH010000386.1:283298-293313 GCA_018207615.1 Philaenus spumarius | reverse complement strand
TTGGTCAATTACTAGGTTTTAAAAATGGTACATTGGCGGCTAATAAAAAACATGTGTCTAATACGCCTGTCAACATTATCAGAGTGAGTATGATTCGCGTAGAATGCAATATCGCGGCCGGTTCATTTCAAAACGGTATCGAATCCCACATTATGCACGAGTTTTACCCCCAAGTCCCCCCGGGCTACAAGATTGTGGAAACGCCGTCAAATATAATATATTTACACGTCAGGGTGAAAACTGTTCATAGTGTAACGGTGAGTCTGAGGGATCAGAACGGAGAGTTGATTGATTTTAGAGGCGAGGCAATTTCAGTGCGGCTGCATTTAAGACGCCAGAATGGGACTCGTATTTAACGAACGGCAATATAAACCGGTGGTCAGTACGCGTCAAAACTCGTTGGGGTTAACACCACGAAACATTCGTTTCCTGAGATCGCTTGGATTCAAAATCAATAATGGAGCTGTTGGCAATCGATAGTGCTGCCGAGTACAATGACATCATCACCGGTATGGAATATCATTCGCATAGGCCTTACGCGTCAGCCACTTATGGTAATAACGACGAAATCCGTATACCTATTAATCAACAGGACGTGATTACTGCACCGTTTGAAAGTTTACTGTACATCAAAGGTACAATAAGCGGAAAAACGACTGCTAATGCTGATGCGCCCGTAAAGTTGGTGAATAATGCGGTAGCCTTTTTGTTTGACGATATCCGATATGAAATCGCCGCAAACGAAGTGGACAGAACGAGAAACGTTGGAATTGCAAGTACAATTAAGAACCTCTTGTCTCTGCGGGAAATTGAAAAGAATAAACTCGCGAACGCCGGTTGGCTGGGAGTCGGTGAAACACACGAATCGACGACATTTACAATCTCCGTACCTTTGAAAATGCTTATGGGCTTTTTTGAAGACTACAAGAGAATTGTGGTGAACGTAAAACAGGAACTCGTACTTTTACGCTCTTCGTCCGACTTGAACGCGATAATAGGTGAGAACGCTACTTCCGTAGATTTGAAAATAACCAGCATACAATGGAGAGTTCCCCATCTCACTGTGACCGATGCTTATCGGTTGAAAATTTTAAAAATGATCGAACGCGATGCTCCCGTTCACGTCCCTTTTAGAAGCTGGGAGATTCACGAATTCCCTACACTTCCGCCGTCGCAACAGATTTCCTGGACCGTAAA
This sequence comes from Philaenus spumarius, assembly GCA_018207615.1. NCBI lineage: Eukaryota > Metazoa > Arthropoda > Insecta > Hemiptera > Aphrophoridae > Philaenus > Philaenus spumarius. The sequence continues at coordinate 292,116 of JAGFPH010000386.1, read as the reverse complement.
AACTTCTAGCCAGATGGAAAAACCGCGTTACGTTATTGTAGCTTTTCAAAAAGATAGGAAGATTCAAATTAAAAAAGTCGCTTCCTTGTTTGACCGTTGTGGAGTGGAAAATGTAAAACTTTACTTAAATTCACAGTATTTTCCCTACGATAGTATCCACGGGGACGTTTCGACCATGTACGAGATGTACTCTAGGTTTCAACAGTCTTACTATCTACGTGAGTCGTCTCCTTGCATGGATCTTGCCTCGTTCAAGGACAAAGCCCCGATTTTTGTGATTGACTGTTCGAAACAGAACGATTCTATAAAATCAGGCCCTGTTGACGTCAGACTTGAGATAGAAACCTCTTCCAATTTTGACGATAAAACCACAGCCTACTGTCTCATTCTACACGATACACATATAGTGTACAATCTTCTTTCTGGTACGGTTAAAAAGATGGTCTAGGCTCAGTCGCGATCATGAAGCCAGAGAAAATGGAAGTTGAGATCAAGTATCCATCTAACCTACCTTTGGGCATCTTTTTGAAATCCGTACATTTCTTAAACACTGAATGCACAAAATTTGTAGCGACAGGGCTATTCCAGCTTACGGGATATGAGACTGGATTATTGCTTCAAGCAGGTAAAAAATATGTTTTCTTTACAGGCGAAGTGTTTAACGAAATATTACTTTGTGACATAACCTCGGTTCTTGAAGGAAAGACTAGCCATGGTTTTACCTTAAGTGTTGGGAGTATTCAAGTAAAAACAATGTTTGGAAAACGTTATGTTACATTTCATGACAGCCAACATTATTTAAACTTGAACCTGTCAGAGTGGGGACTATTTAAAGACTCCATACCTCTCATAAACCGCCGGATTAAGGAATTATTTTATAACGAAGATTATTTACGCAGTTACATTAGTGAGTGTTTAGCCTCTGACGAACTCGTTTCTAGCACTCTCCCCGAAGCGGACAAATTGTACGATGAAATCGTCCTCTTTAAAAAATATGCGGGCCATAGTTGAATTTCACGGATTCCAAGATAACAACAACAGGTATTTAGTCAAAGAGTTTGCTATAGTGAGTGATACTTTTGAAAGCGTCATTGTTTTCAAACCACCCTATAAATTTGACCTACTGAATGCTAAAGCTCGGAGATCGGTGCGTTATTTGCAAAAGCACTATCATCTTCTCAAATGGGATGATGGTAGTGTCCCATATGACGAGGAAACTATACGTTCTTTGTGCGAACCATTCTCCACAATTTTCACAAAAGGATTGGAAAAAGCTCAGTTTTTGAGAAAATTTCATCCTCGTGTGATAGAATTGCCAGAGGAAGAAAAATACTCCTACTGTACAGAAATTCAATGTATATTACCTCAACACTTTCAACACGATAGTAAATGCGCCTTAAAAAGTGCTAAATATTTTTACAATTTATTCCTTACTTAAAGTGTGTGTGTACAATGGTCACTGGCGTGGTTAAGTCCCTCGTAAACCTAAAAAGATCACTGGCGCAGGGTTAAGTCCCTCGTAAACCTACAAGGTCACTGGCGCAGGGCTAAGTCCCTCGTAAACCTAAGTGTGTACGATATGGTGCGGAAAATCCGTAAACCTATAAAGTCACTGGCGAGAAGTTAAGTCTTCCGTAAACCAAAGTGAGTAAGGAACAAATTGTAGAAAAACAAAAAAAAAAACAAAAATAAAATAAAATAAAAAATATATTGGGAGGCTACATTTTTGTAATGGAGTGGTAGTCACCGGAAGTAGCGATGGTTGGGGCTACTTCCTTAAGGGGTGAACCTTCAGTTCACCCTGGATTGTAATGCGGGCCACGGCTTCCCCGTGCGACGGTTCCAACCCCGTATAACGCAGAGGACAATCACCCCCCAGAGCTGACGGAGTATTTTCCATTCTCTACTTGACTTCCGACGAGTAATGACTTCAGTGTAGCAATTTCTACAAAATAAGAAAAGAGAGTAATAATGTCAAGTTCGAAACGTACGGTTCATTTTAGAGACGAGATGAATACTATATTCTATATAATCGATGATTCCGAACAAAGAGAAGCAAGAAATGGTTGTTGTTGGATGCGAGAAGCCGCCGAAAGGTTGCGGCGAAGGGCGATTATAAAAATGAAATGCGAAAACTATGATGACGAATCCGATGATGACAATTCGAATAACGAGTTAGGCACAAGATGCGTTCCAGCTCCGTATATCGCAGAGGACAATCATAAATAAGACGGAGATGACGGAGTATTCTTCATTCGCTACTTGACTTCCAACGAGTAATCATGGGTATTGACGCAGGTGTCTCAATTTGTTTCTACAAAGATAATAAATTAATTGAAAAAGTTTATTTAGATTGTTATAAGTTTACAAAATGCTCGGAGGTGTTCGATGTTAGAGATACGGATAGTATCAAAGTTACATTTAGTACTGAATACGATTCCGAGTCTTCGGAATCCGAATATAGCGATGCAGACATGAACGAGGCGAGCGACTCTGAAGACAACAGGAGTGACCCATCAGTAGGTGACGAGAACTACCCTCACCATACAGCTACACTACAAGAAACACTAACAGAGTAATTTCACCATAAGAGATTACATTGTAAAGAGCGGTTCTGAACGTTATTTTCCCCCTCCATAACTCCACTTCCCGCATGTACTGCGAAAGGTCAGCCATACTTGACTATATAAAAGCGACCGATTCCTATAAACTTTAGTATCTGTTTCATCATGGCTCCTGCAAAGAAGAAAACTACTGTGGCAAAGAAGAAGAAGTCGATGTCGGCCAAACTCCAGAGGTCATTTAATTCTTTCCTGGGTCGTGCTATCGATCAGCTTTCGTGGTGAGTAGATTTAATTTATCTTTTTTAAATATATACATAGTTGTGTTATGGTTCCAAGCCTAAAACTCTTAAAACCTTCTTGTTATCTTGTAAATGTTTGTAATTTATTGTACTAACCTCAAGTTTTATTAAAAGTGTCACTAAGTTGTTTCTTAATAAGCTTTTTGTTTTCAGCGATGTTCGAGAGAGCAGTGAAGGTGTGCAATCGAAGGGTTTCGGAGCTATATCCCTAGTTCTCTCTGCCGAGATCCGCGGGGTAACGCAAGCTGCACCATCAATAGGCACAGGCTCTACTCCTCCGGTTTCGGCTCTTATACGAAGGAAGTGGAATTATTTGTGGTGGCCGAAAGTGGCATTAGCCACCACCACCGCAATTGAACCATCAAGGGACTCCGAACCGAATCCTTCGACGGCCTATTATCGCTGCGAAGTCGGATCTTGGGGGAATGTCAGTCTCCCAAGAGGAATGGGACGAGGAAATCCTTGCGCTCTCCGGGGAAGATCCACCACCATCGGCCGAGGAGTTGGTTATAAATATGCCACAGGAAGACATCGACTTTATTTCTAAAATGTTAGATTTTAAATAATGTATTATACTAGTTTTAATAAATTATCTATTATATCTAAATGGTGTGTGTTTATTTAACAAGGTCAATCATTAGATATACATTGGTTAGCAAACGGAGTATTTTCCATTCTGTACCCAGCTATTGTAGGGTAAACATCTAAGAGAGTTTTCAATATGACGCATTATTGTTGTGAGTTGAAGTGCTTTGTTCAACCTAAAAGTCAAGTGGATGGAATGGCATGTAACATCTGTAGATGTTATAGTTTTTGTCACTGTAGATGCGTAACGGAACAGAAGAAAGCAATGAAACTAGTCCTATACAAGACAAACTTTGAAGGGTTTACTTGCTGTGACAAGATATGCACTCGGTTCACCGAAGATAAACTTTTCAACTGTTCATACTTTTCACGAACGGGAATCATACCAAAACTATGTACTTGTGTTTTAATTAATTGTAAATATAGAAAATATTGGTGGGAAGAGAAACAAATGTAATTAAAATTTTTAGTTAAAATTTTCAATCACTTTTGGCATTTATTTATTTTTATTTTTTTTCAAAATTAACCTTCTCATGTCTGTCACCTTGACACTGGTGAGAGGGCTTTAAACCAAGACAGACCGTGATTGAAAAGCTGATTAATTCTGTTTTAAAAAAGAAAATAATTTAATTTAATTTAATTTAGAAAATAAAAAAAAATAAAGATGGCGGAAACAAAATGGCGGAAAAAGATGGCGGGCGGAAACAATGGCCGGCGTCGGCGCCTCAAGGTCACCCTCAACGCCCATGTTACTCTCCTCAAGGTCAACACCTCACACACGTTAACTATCCTCAAGGTCAACATCTCACACACGTTACACTGCTCAAAGGTCAAAGGTCAAGGTCAAGGTCAAGGTCAAGGTTGTGCCAAAGTGGGGTAGACTCTACTACTATATACTCTGCTATATACACACGCACACTAGAAGAGCGTGACGGAAAAATGCGTGATGGTAAAATCCGATTCACCGCCCGCAAAATTGTTTGGACGTATTGAGCCTATAGAAGTTTACCATTCAATAATATGTTTGGATTTAAAATACGGTAACCCGCATGGGAAGTGCAGACTAGCTGCATCTATTATGAGAGGTTTGGCGTCCCACGCGGTCCCTAGTCAAACACACATATTACTACTTACAACACGCAAACAAAACTTGCACGTCACGATAAGTACATTCAAACTTTCTATACAACTTCATCTTCACCCTGGGGCTATTGCAGGTGTTTCTGCGTTAAGTTTCTCCACGTCCAAACCTAACCAAAACTTCTGACGCCGACCATTACTTGAAATTTTCAAGTTTTAACACTTTTCCTTGTCTGTCATTTCGCTATATCTTTAGAGGGCACTGCCCCCTGACTACATATTATTAGCGAATTTCCATAGGAAAAATGAGATATTGCAGTGACCCTTATGGTAAGACCCAAGGTCGGGTGTAGAAAATGAGCATCGTGTCATTAAAAATCATATATATATATGGGTTCGCACTCTAGCGGCCGCATTTTAAGTCCGATTTGGTCCAAATTTGGTACATATGTTGGTTGTCTATGTCGCTCGGACGAGTTCATTAGCCAAAAAATAAAACAACCGGAAGCACGTTTTTTGACCGGAAGTAACTATGTTTTGAGATTTTTCCTACGAGAATAAATGTTTTTTAGAGTTTTTTCTACAAATATAAATGTATAATGTTATTTTGCACATTTTGCTTTTTACGCGTCCTTATACTTTTTACACTCGCTTGGTTCAACCAAAATCGATCAAAACGTAAAATACCATAAAAGTAACCGGTTCAAAGCCACGTGGTAGATTTTACCGTGGGGTTGGCGTGGGAACCACGCAATGCATTGTGTATTGAAGATACTCCTAATACGGGGGTTGGCGTGCGAAGCACGCAATGCTTTGTCGGTTGATTATACACCCAATATGCGGAATGGATTGCGAACCACGCAATGCATTGTGTATTGAAGATACACCCAATATGCGGAATGGCGTGCGAAGCACGCAATGCTTGCATTATTCTTGTATTCACATCTGAAATAGAAATTAATAACAGCATTAATTATCTTGACCTTATAATAACCCGATTAAATGGTAAACACCTTTTCAAAATATATAGAAAGCCTACTCAGATCGATCACACAATCCATGCTTCATCCGATCACCCGACATCACGTAAGATGGCGGCTTACAATAGTTTTATTCATAGAGTAAGGAACACTCCTATGACAGAGACAGACTATCAGGATGAACTTCAGACAATAAAGTACATTGCTACCCAAAATGGCTACAACAGTTCAATTGTGGATAAACTAATCAGAAAACAGAATAGGAAATGTAAAATAAAAGAACTATACCAACGTAAGAAGGACAAATTTTTAGTGTTTCATTTTACCCGCTTCTAAATTTACCAAGTTGGTTGCTATTGTAATAAACGTAAATAATTTCTTGAAACGTGTTTTGGTTCAGTATAATCTTAACCTAAAATTGTCTTACACTTTTGATCCAAATCAGATGTTTATTTATAATCAACAGATGTTTGAATTATAATACAATAAGCGTTTTTCTCTTATATATATTAACAGATATTCGTTAAACACAAAGAGACTTATACAAATGTGTGCGCTAGTACAAGTTATTCAATGTAATATGATTGTAGTGCACTTCAAAAACCCCACTGACATCAAACACGTGCACGGAATAAAAATATCAAAGTAACATAACTATGTTCAATAATAATTTGCCGACAGTAAAGAAGTCGAGTTCATATAAAATCTGTTTTCCTTCTGTATAATAACGCAATATCAACTTGGAACTTATTTATACATCAAAAGAACAATGAATAAATATAACCCGTAACCTGGGAAATCTATATTTTATTGCATAAACATTACTTCGTATAACGTGTATGGAATGAAGATTTGAGTGCAAATAAATCGAATAAAACTGTAGTTTCATAAAATCAAATGCAAAGAAAATTTGTATTCAGGGTTGGCCAAAAGTTCCACATAGATGCAATATCGCAGCTTCTAGACGGAGTAGAAAGAAGATAGGATCAATTATTGTTTTTCTGTCTGTAAGTCGATTTTCTCGAACCCCATAAAAGTATAAAGAAATTCGGCAAAGATAAAAAGTTTGCTAACCAGCGTATGTTCCAGTAATAATTATAATTATGTTTTATTTTTCCATATCTCGTCTGAGATTTTACATTTAATACATTTGGAAACTACCAATCACCACAACCAGTTATAGGTGATTGGTTTTCAACAGAAAAATTAACATTAAAAAATTACAAAATTAATTAGTCAGTTTTATGTTGAAATCACTTGTGCGGGGTTGCGGCTGTGTGGGGTCACCACCTAACACTATTAATACATACAACATAAAACTGAATAGTAATAATAATAGCAATATAATAGTAATACTCAATAAACAATATTAATACAAATTTACAAAAAAAAAATACTGAAAAATAGATAAAAACAAAACACAAAAAGAACATCATAAAAACCAAATTAAGTAGTCTACTCAAAAATGATTTACTATACATTTTGGAGGAAAGGGGAAAAACTTCGTTTACAAAAAATTAATATTTATGTTTCGTTAGTAAATTAATAAAGGTATTTTTTATATAAAACTGAATCCAAAAGATTTTCCTTAAAATTATGTTGAACTTGAAATGCTGGACTCCATACAGGGTGGTCCATATGTATGGGAACACCTCAATAAATTGGAAACTGTTATAAATGTAATACTGTAACTTTCAGGATAAGTTATTGGTTAAATACTCTACCTTTTGACAGACAACTGAATTTCAACCCCTTCTCAGGGGGTGGCCAAGGGGTTGTTAACTCAAATAGTTTAAATGGGAACACCCATTGTGTGATACATCATCTTAAAGGTCTCTTTAAAACGAAAAAAAACGGCATAAATAAAAATTGTCTACGATACTTGTATCCAAAATGGCGGCTCATTGAAATTTTGGTTTTCAAAGAAATAATTGGTATACATATTTGATCAAAATTGTATTGAACAAATACCAAAATACATTGAAAAAACTCTGTTATTTATTTAGTAATTTGTTTATTAGATATTAATTGCAAATTTAAGAGAATAAATTGCTCTTACAGCATTTTCGATTTGAAATGTATTGGAATTGACACGTAACAATTCATGAAATTTTGAAAATGCTTAAGCGACCTATTTATAATAAAATTTAAAGTTACAATTATTGAAATAAAATAAATAATAAAATTATTTTGATAACAAAAAAAAAAGAAAAGTTCATTACAAAGACAATATTGGAAATAATTTGTTTATTAATACTTAGATTTCAATTTAAAAGATGCTCAAAATGTCCTCCTCTGGTCGACCAATTATTTCTTTGAAAACAAAAAGTTCAATCAGCCGCCATTTTGGATACAAGCATCGTAAAATTTTTTTATTTATGCCGTTTTTCTCGTTTCAAAGTGACCTTTTTAGATGATGTATCACACTATGGGTGTTCCCATTTAAACTATTCGAGTTACAACCCCTTGGAAACCAAATTTCAATCAGCCGCCATTTTGGATACAAGTATCGTAGAAAATTTTTATTTATGCCGTTTTTTTCGTTTTAAAGAGACCTTTAAGACGATGTATCACACAATGGGTGTTCCCATTTAAACTATTTGAGTTACAACCCCTTGGCCACCCCCTGAGAAGGGGTTGAAATTCAGTTGTCTGTCAAAAGGTAGAGCATTTGACCAATAACTTATCCTGAAAGTTACAGCATTACATCTATAACAGTTTCCAATTTATTGAGGTGTTCCCATACATATGGACCACCCTGTATAGATAATGTGCTGGAGTCCATGTTGTTAAGCAGTGAGTTTGCGTTGGATTGTAATTCATGGGGTTGTCGTGTTTATGACATGTAATCAAATATGACATGAAATAGTGGCTGACGCAGGAAATAGGTGTTTGCATACAACAGCTTACTGTTAATAGAGTAATCCTGAATGGATGCACACGTTGTACAGGTCGGTTATTGCACACAAGTTGTTGGCAAGTCTTTTAGAAATGAATTTACTTTGTGAAAACCTTCGAACAAAAACTCATTCCCCATTTTCTAAACGTCGAAAAGTGTTTTAGTTTTTATAACTCGCACCGGAAAAAAAACACGCTTCCCGGCCGTTGGTCTCGTAACAGAAGCCGCCTCTGTGTAAAATCCCCTTCATGGGTTCAAACTAAGTGCGTTTATATATATATATATGTATATATGTGTTCGCACTCTAGCGGTCGCATTTTAAGTCCGATTTGGTCCAAATTTGGTACACGTGTTGGTTGTGTAAGTGGCTCGGACGAGTTCGTTAGCCAAAAAAATCCAACAACCGGAAGT
>JAGFPH010000386.1:261784-272112 GCA_018207615.1 Philaenus spumarius | reverse complement strand
TTATTTATAAGGTTATATACAGTAAAATTGTTTAACAGTAATCATATTAAAGGGTTTATCAGTAATTATGTAAAAGGTTATATACAATAAAAATGTTTACCAGTAATTATATAAAAAGTTATACTATACAATAAAATGTTTAACGGTAATTATATAAAAGGTTATATACAATAAAATATATAACAGTGATTATATACAAGGTTATATACAGTAAAAGGTTAAACCGTAATTATATAAAACGTTATATACAATAAAAAGGGTTAACAGTAATTTTATACAGTAAAAGATTTAACAGTAATTATATTAAAGGTCATATACAGTAAAATCGTTTAACAGTAATCATATAAAAGGTTATATACAATACAAAGGTTTAACAGTAGTTATATACAATAAAGGTTTAACAGTAATTATATAAAAGGTCATATACAATAAAAAGTTTTAACCGTAATTATATAAAAGGTCATATACAGTAAAAAGGTTTAACAGTAATATAAGGTTATATAAATTAAAATTGTTTAACAGTAATCATATAAAAGTTTGCAGTAATTATATAAAAGGTTATAATATACAATAAAATGTTTAACGGTAATTATATAAAAGCTTATACATAAAAAATACTCAATACTTTTTTGTATCTAAATTTTAATTGCACACATTCATACTCTCTTCTACTCTCAAACTCAAAACTAAAATTTGTTTTCACATCTTAAAAAATAATTAATTCTGTTGCAAAAAACCGACGATTCTTGACTCCTAATGTAAAGTATTTTAAGGACAGTCACCGTTATAGCATTTGCAAATTGCTTTGATTGTTTTATTTCAGATTTTCATTCACCCTGTAGATAGTACAAGTCCAGATCTACGTTTGTTGCGGTCATCAATCTTGACCAGAAGCAGTGATAACAATTGGAAGGGGTGGGGGGTAACCGCCCAGTATAAATAGCCCTCATACTCCATTATAAAACAATTTCTAGATAAAGATGTTGAAATTCTACATTTTATAAGAAAACTGCTGCCCCTGGGATTAACTTCAACGAATAATTCCTTCTTTTGTAGTTTTCTAATTAAAGATTGAAATCTTGATTCGAAACAAATCTTCATATTGTTTCCGGTCCAATAAGCTCCCTTTAATCAGAGCAAAGTGAGCTTTCTTTGGCAAGGCAAGAGTAGCTCGTACTCAATGACAGAACGTCGGGACCGAGTTTAAAGCAAATAACTGTTTATCATGAAGGGAAGGTTGTATTACTTATTTCATACTTTCAAATTTGTTTTATTTAAAGCAAGTAGATTTTTTCATTACCCGGTGAATAAGTTGAAAAATGTTTATCATGATTTGCGAGAGAGTATAAAAGGTTTAGACATTTTTCGACCAACTTATGATTTCGTTCATGATTCGTTATGATTTTTCTTAAAGATGAATACCAAACGTGGTTATCATCGTCTGAGCTTTTTAATAAACTTGAACTTTAAAAAAACCTGATTAACAAAAGAAACCAACAACTTTAAAAAATTAAATTTACAAAATGTACAGTCTAAAATTGTTTTAAAATAGTAAGCACTCTGATTAAAAAATAAAAATTATGAGACTAAAATTGTAAAGTAACAAAAAACTCACAATATATTAGTAACAAATTGATAAAAATAGTATCTTGTACGAAAGAAATGTAACATTACAAAATTGCATATATTTGATTAAATGTGAAGTAACTGATCATCCATCGATTCGTTAATCAATAAAATTTATGACGTTTCAAAATTTGTATAATTGTTTCCGAAATCTGTATCTTATAATATTCATTTACAGATGTATTTCATATCGTACTTTAATAATTATTTCATTAAAATTGCAATCACCTAAAATAACAAGAAATAAGATATACAATGTAACCATGACAGCCTACATTGCTAAACATTGTAAAGTACCAATTTCAGAAAGAAGACGTGTTAAATATTGTTGCCTTAAAAGAGAAAAAAAAAAATCATTCAGAAGGACTAGACTGCACACAGACTAGACCTAAATTTTCCCTGGTTACTTTCTCACTATACTATAGTATAGAGAAAGTATAGCGATCGCAAAAATATCGATGTTGAGATTTTTGTGGAAATATCCGTTTTGGGGCTCCGTGAGCCCAAAATAGTGGTTTTTACAAAATGTCTGTCAGTATGTATGTATGTATACAAAGCTCGAAAGAAAACTTTTCGATCGATTTCAAAAAAATTTGCACCAAACATGTCAATTACGCCTATATAGACGCATGAAAAAGGGTTTTAAAATATTTTGAAAAACAACCCCCTTTTAGGAAAAAAAACCCCAAAATTAGTTATTAATATTATTAGCTATACAAGAATGTTTAGAAAAATACTGGTTTCTGCATATGGTAGGGTACATTAACGGTTACAAATAAGTCAAATTTGATCAAAATCGTTAGAGCCGTTTTAGAATAAAAACATAATAACTGATTTTTTGTTTACAACTTCACTCATTATAATTTCTTGTGATGTTGATTTTTTTAAATGTGAGTTATAGAAATAATGTGGGCTATAATACGTATAAGACTTGCTTTGAGGTTATAAACTGAATATAAATACAACCTTTTCGATTAAAATAATTTAAATAACAGATACCTATTTGTTTAACACGTTCACTGCTACGCAAATTTCGTATTTCCTACGCTAGTAGCTGACCTTTTATTCTTTACATTTATTGCCTAAACGAGTAGAAATTACTTTATTTTTAATTTTTGAACCTTTCTACGTAACAATCACTAATATTGTAAAGCGGACTCACATGTGCGTTCATAGCACATAGGCTTAAAATTAGCGTGAGAAGCACGCAATGCTCTGTGCATTGAAAATTCTAACAATATGGCACGCAATGCATTGTGTATTGACAACCCTTCCAACAAGGGGGTTGGCGTGCAAAGCACGCAATGCACTGTGTATTGAAAAGACTCGCAATACGGGGGTTGGCGTGCGAATCACGCAATGTATTGTGTATTGAAAATATTCCTAATATGGTTGTTGGCGTGCATTGCACTGTGCGTCGGCCGCTTCTCATAGTGTTCAGTGTCAAGCTCACATGTGCGTCCTTAGCAGTGAACGTGTTAACTTCGTCAGCATTCGTACACCTTCTTAGTTCGTACGTATATAAAAACATATTCAATAATTATTAATTTCTTCAATATAATATTAATAACTACTAAATCATTTATTTGATCTATCAATATGAAATAAAAATAAATTAAAAGATAATAATTGTATATTTTTTTAATAACGTATATAAATAAAAAGATAATTTACTGAGTTAAAAATCCCCGTCGGCATAGTTAAGTAGGCCTAGATAAAGTGTGTTGTTTTTAAATGGCTTCTAATTAATCTGCTGTGAGTGTAATAATAATAATAATTTCATGAATGTTTATACGAGAAAGATTGCAAAGCAAGTTATTCTTGAAGTTTTTTTTTTTGAATAACTAATAAAACTATTCAACTTGTATTACATATAATATTGTATTAAGGGTGAACTAATTAACAGTGTGGTCAAATTTAATCAGAATAAGACTAATAGATACTGAGATATGTTAATTTGAAAAATAATTTTGAATTAAATGCAGGTAAAGGAAATGAATTTCATAAAGAAAAAGCAAAGCTAATAATTCGACCACGCAGCTGAACCGCTGACGTGAGTTGAGCCAATTTCCATAATTAGGTTTATAGGCCTATGTTTTAGGGTTTCAACCAACAATAATTTTGAAATAGGTCTATTCACGACGGTGCTGAATAGCTGCAACATGGTTCGCACGCCATTCCGCATATTGGGAGTATATAATATTCAATACACAAAGCATTGCGTGCAACGCACACCATCCCCACGGTAAAATTCACAACATGGCTTTGAACCGGGTACTTTTATGGTATTTTACGTTTGGATCGATTTTGGAGGAACCAAGCGAGTTATAAGGTCGCGTAAAAAACTAAAATGTGCAGAATAACATCCTACATTTATATTTGTAGAAAAAACTCTAAAACAAATTCATTCTCGTTGGAAAAATCTAAAAAAAAATAGTTACTTCCGGTCAAAAACGTGCTTCCGGTTGTTGGATTTTTTTGGCTAACGAACTCGTCCGAGCGACGTAGACAACCAACATGTGTACCAAATTTGAATCAAATCGGACTTAAAATGCGGCCGCTAGAGTGCGAAAACATGTATATACATATATATATATATATGATTTTTAATGACACCCCAAAACGTGGTCTGGGGACCACGATCGGTGCTCATTTGTTACTCCCGATCTTGGGTCTTACCATAAGGGCCACTGCAATAGCTCATTTTTCCTATGGAAATTCGCTAGTAAAGGATGTAATAAATAGCCCATGCACAACCAAACAATATACCTGCGTGAGTGAAGGTGAATGTTTATCCCTTTACTAACCTGTAATAAAAATGTTACCATAAGGTGAAGGTGAAGTTGTAATGAAAATTTACTTATCTGACATGCAAGTTTTGTTTGCGTGTTTTTGTAAGTATACATATGTTTGTTTTACTTGGGACCGCGAGGTACGCCAAACCTCTCTTAATAGACACAGCTGGTATCCGATTCCCGTGCGGGATAAAATATTTAAAATCTAAATTTGTTATTTATATTATTTATAAGTGAGGAGATCTTCGCCCGGTTTTCGAAGTGACAAAGCGCAGTTTACTAAATAATGGTTTGGACGAGATCAAAGTGTAAAAAAGAGACAAATTAAATTACTCAATAATGATATTTATGTATCGTACGTTGAACGCAAAGTGGGTGAAAGCAAAGTTGAAAGGAAATTGTAACGAAGTTTTAGCTAAGGTAATTTCCGACTAATGTAACGCTTGAGACTGTGTCAGTGTTGTGTGCCCTTGTCGTGATCAACTTTAAAAGCAATTTACATCAAGAGAAAGTTTTTTACATTTCTTTTGCCGTATTTATTTTGTAGTTTTACTTAATAAAAATAATTTACTTTGTATCAATTAGGAGTATCGTCATTAGTATCTAAAGTAGATGTTTGTGGAGCGTGATCGTGGTTTTATGTGCGAGGTTTTATAATAATAATTCATGTAATAATATAATAATTATTATTATTATCCCTTACATATTGAATTATTCTTAGAATCTTATGTAGAGTACATACACTAAATACCTCACTCAAAATAATTAATTAGTCGCTAAATAAATACTGCTTACATTATAATGATCACTATTTTTTGCATACTTATTATAATACAATATTATTATAATATAATAATATAATTATAATATTATAATAACGTATTATTACATACTACGTATCGCCTATTCCCTCTCCACGCGCTTACTTGTTAATATATACTATGTCAATATAATTTGAACAACTTACCGTCGACAGTAGTCAAATTTGCCGTATGTACACTTTCAAATTATATTGATTTATAACAGTAGTCGGAATGGCGAATAACAAAATAAATGATATACTATGTATCGCCTATTTCCCCTCCACGATCTGACTTGTGTCTACGTAAAAAGTTCGTGACGCTATATTTCAGAAACATGTTCAAGCGAAAGTGCTCAACGGGCCAATAGAAGTTATCACTTCAAAAACCCGAAGCGCGACAGTGTTGCGATCTGTTGGAAAACAGCCGAACCTTTTGTGTTGTTGTAACTTTAAAGTACCGCAACGCATTTACGTAAAATATGTCTTGGTAATAGTTCAATGAAATACTCTTGCGTGCTAGTACCTTAAAAATTTCAGCTGATTGTTGAATCAGCTGACTTTTCGAGCAAGAATTAATTGAATTACTGCAATAAAGAGTCACTTCAAGGACGTAACGCGATGATTAAAAACTGATGTTTTAAAAGCAATATAGTAGAACATTATTTTAATGGATTTTCTCAATGTAAATGTTTTTGAGGTAGACAATTTTATCGAATGAGTGATTTGAATGGTTAGTGTTCTCAATAATTTACTTTTGTTATGGATATTTAACATTATGTAATTTTGTAAACATTATAAACATTAATTTTCTTAAATGGATAGTCATATTGTTTTTTTTTTTTTTTAGTTACTGTCTTCTTAATTACTCATCCAAGCCGAATGTAACCTGCAAAGCCAGCCAGCCACCGTTTGTTTTACTTCCGCCCTCCTACCCTCAAACCACGGATATGAAAAGCTACCTGGTATAGCGAGATTCGAACCCAGGATCTTCTGATCAGGAAGACCCCACGTTACCTCTCGGCTACTAAGGCTTGTACAGAATAAAATTGAAAGTAACCGCTCTTATAGTTTGATTTAAAGTAGAACAGTTTTGGCTGACACGGGTGGGGAGGGTGAGCGATAGGGGCTTCCTACTCCAAGAGCCAATCACCGATTACCTTCCCAGCAGTTGTCATAGTAAAGCAACGTTGTAAAGCAGCGTTTACATTTATGAGAAGGCCGTTCGTTGGCAATACAGCGATGCGTAGATTTGGCAACAGAGCGGCCTCTCCACTCTGTCAAACGCTCGCTACCAAGAACGGTTCTAATTTAAATCAGACTGTAGTCACTTTACAAAGCAACCACATTGCCTATCTCGCCCCTCGTTTATAACCGAATTCTTAATTTTTTTTACATTATTTATTGCCGTTTTCCGAAAACCGTGTTTTAGAACTTTTTAATATTTATAAAGAGAATGAAGACCCAGATAACCTTAGCTACTGTTCTGGCCACTGTTAATAGTGAGTAAAATTATTTTGAAATTCATTATTGTAGTTTTTCTTTGTTTTTCGAAAGTTTACTTTTTAAAACTTAAATATCTCATATCTCAACAACCAGCAGAGACATCTTCACCAATTTTTTTTGCATGCTCTTATAATAAATATGTAGTACCTACCACGGCTTTTGTAAAAATTAGTGGACTTCCAAAATTTAAAATGTTTATTTATAAAAAAAGTTTAAACAATTCTAAATAATACATTTTTGGTTAAAATAAAAAGAAACCCATGTACGGAACTAGTAATTGAAGTAAACTTTCAAGTAAAAAAAAAATCATAAAGCTATCTTTAATAAGCGATTAAATCCAATCACGTGCTTTAAAATGGCGGCTGTTTGAAAATTTCAAACCTAAATTACTCAAAAACCTTACATTTTAACAAAAAATGTCAAGATAACTTTTTTGTAGCGCTTTTGATTCCCTATCGGATGGTGTAACTGTTAAAACAATCGTATGAAGGATAATCGTTAAGTTAAAGATAATGACATCAAAAATGTACATACAATATTGTAGTATTTTATGTGCTGGTATAGGATGCTGGGTTGAACAAACCAATTAATAACTTAACTACCATCCTTCTTTGTAATTTTGTTACTATCAGCTTGAAATACTGCTTCATCGTATCATATTTTATAACGTGAAAATTGGCTTTCTTCCTCGTAAAAATAAAAAAAATTCTGTCCAAATCAGTCCCCTCATTCCCGTGAAAATCTCAAAGTATACAATAACCCGTTTGCATTTGCTTCTTCTCGAGGTACCATGAGCGAAGCGAGCACGGGGCTGAGCCATGTAGTATGCTGGCGAACTAGTACCTCAGCGCCACCTAGGAGTGATTTTAACAAGTTTGTTCTAATTTAAACTACCCCGGAGCAGAATGTAATATAATTTGGGTTGTAACTAATCGTGAACAAAGTATTAAATATACCGGTGATAACGTTTTATTTAAAGAGGAACATGAAAACGAAGTTGTGCACAAACCAGCTATAAAACTGTATTTATAAAACTAATAAATCGTTCACTTTTAATATTCCGATTGGAACAATAATTTATTTATCAATGTAAAACTTCATTCTTATTTTCACAATTACCATTTAGTTTTCGAAACACCATTAGTGACACTACCAAACATTTTTTTTTAGATACGGGAATTTCAAAATGAATGTCTGGGTATTAAGGCTTTGTAGCATTTATTACATTTAACTTACAATAATTATAAATAATACATCAAACGAAAGAAAACTTTCTTGGTATTACCTGTGCGCATGCGCATGCAGTGTTTCCTCTGTATTCCGTTAGAAGGCGCTAGTAACTGTATGTTGCTACATCAACAATTCACCTATACGAACGAAAACCAACATTTAATTTGTAATTAAATTAAATTACAAGTGATTTTTCACTTGTAATTTAATTAAATATCCCTCGCTGAGGAAATGTGTAAGCGAAAAAAAAAAAATTCAATAAATTTAATTTGTATTAACATTCTGATTTAACTACGCGTTATACAGTGTGCACAAAAAACAGTCCAGGACTTTAAGATATGAATTTCTCATAAAAAAAGGAAGAAAAAAATTCATATAAACATAAGGACGAAAACGCTTCTTTTTCCAGATATCCGCCATTTGGGTTTTTGTACAAAATAATTCATATCTAGAGAACGGTTTGACTGATTGAGTTCAAATTAGCCTGAAGTTTAACCTAACAATCATATACAGTATGTAAAAAAATAAACGATTAAATCCAATAATGCGTTTCAAAATGGCAGCTGTTGCAATTTAACAAAGAATGTCAAGACACCTTTTTTGTAGCCCTTATGAATCGTTATCGGTTGGTATAACTATCAAAACAATCGGGTGAAGGATAGTAGTTAAGTTGTGTGTAATAATTATTTTGTTCGACCCGGCATCCTATACCAGCACATTAAATACTACAATATTGTATGTACATGTGCTGCCATTTTACTTAACCTAACTATTATCCTTCATCCGATTGTTTTAACAGTTACACCATCCGATAGGGAATCAAAAGCGTTACAAAAAAAGGTATCTTGCTATTTTTTTGTTAAAATGCAAGGTTTTTGAGTAAATTAGGTTTGAAATTTTCAAACAGCCGCCATTTTGAAACGCATGATTTTATTTAATCGTTTATTTTTCTTGAGATATATCATTGTTAGGTTAAACTTTATCGTAAGTTTGAACTCAATCAGTCAAACCGTTCTCTAGATATGAGTCATTTTGTACAAAAAACAAAATGGCGGATATCTGGAATTGTTTTCGGGCCTATGTTTATATGAACCTTTTTCTTCCCTTTTGTATGAGAAATCATATCCCAAAGTCCTGAAATGTTTATTGTACACCCTGTAGATAGCTCTGGTCAAAATCAATCGAACATTGTTTGTTGCGTCCTTCTAGAAGCCGAGATAGACTTTTGCCTAGTACTGTATCAGAAGCTGCCACAGTCGGTCATAAAACCATTCCCAGATAAATTTACTCAATTCTAAACTCTAAAGACAAACTGCTGCAATACTGATTAACTCAACAGAAGGATTCCTTTGTATTTTTAAATTAAAGATTGTAATCTTGTTCCAATACAAAGCATTAAATTGTTTCCGCACCAATAAGCTTCCTTTTAATCAGAACAAAGTGAGCTTACGTTGGCGAAGGAAAGAATAGCACTTAATCAATGAATAAAACGTTTGGGACTGAATTAGAACGCAAAAAACTTGAAATAAACTGTTTGATCATGCAATCCGTTTCTGATTTATTTATAATATGTTTACCTTTTGCATGGTAATACTTTAGACACTATAAATAGATAAGTTTACGTGCCTCTCGTGTTCTATGTCAGAAATAAAAATATTACATCTGTTTTTCACATACTGTTTATTCCTTGTATTTGTTAGTATTGTTTCAGTTATTGGTATAAGAAATATTTTAACCGTTATTAGAATTACTTTCATTTTTATTTTATCTACTTTTAATAGAATTACTAAAACGTTTTTAGAATTATTTTTAGTTTTATATTTTTTTTAAATTTTTTAATGGTATTATTTCTATTTTCTCTTTTATTTAGTACTAGCTGACCCGTACGGCGTTGCCCGTGGTGGTTGGTATTTTCAGTCTTTTTAACGTAATTGTATTCTTTTTAAGTGTTCAGTCAGTGAGTAAATAATAAAAGCGCTATTGTCATAATAATAAAAGATCTGTAATTATGATTTTAGTAACTTTGATCTACCCAAACCCCTCCTAAAATTTCGAAATTTTTCATATCCTTTCTTAGTGAGCACCTATGACCCCTAGAGGAAGCTACATAAAAAATTTCACTCCAATCCGTTCGGTAGTTTTAAAGAAATCGTGATTTAATAACTTTGATCCCCCCAAACCCACCTAAAATTTAGAATTTTTTGAAACCCAATCTTAGCGAGCGCCTATGGCCCTAGAGGAAGCTACATACCAAATTTAATTTCAATCTGTTCGGTAATTTTGGAGAAATCGTGATTTAGCAATTTTTACCCCCCAAACCCCAATAAAATTTCCAATTTTTTAAAACCCTTTTTTAGTGAACACTTATGGCC
>JAGFPH010000386.1:244878-261774 GCA_018207615.1 Philaenus spumarius | reverse complement strand
AACCCTTTTTTAGTGAACACTTATGGCCCTAGAGGAAGCTACATACCAAATTTCATTTTATTCCGTTCGGTAGTTTTTGAGAAATCGTGATGAGTGAGTCAGTGAGTGAGTGTGTGAGTGAGTGGTATTTCGGTTTTATGTATATATATTATTTTTAAATGTATTAATATTTTCCCCTTTTGTTGTTATTACTTTTATTCTTGCGTTTTCACATTTATGTTGGTTTTCTCTTTTACTATTATTACTTTTACATTTATTACTATTATTTTCACTTTCATTGTTATTATTTTTACTTTTATTATTTTTACTTTTTTCCTATTATTTTCACTTTTATTACTTTAGTTCTAAAGGACATTAAACTTTTTAGGCGGGGTGATATTTATTTTATAATAACTGTTTCTTTTGGCTACAACCACCTTACTTTTTTACACGGTGAAATCTCTTGCTCTCCTGTTGTCGAAATTGTCAACACCACAGCAAAACACAAACAACAACACAAAAACACATAAAACAAACTTGTAACTTGTGCAATTTCATGTTCTGCTTGTGTTCTGTGTTTTTTTGTGACTTTGACGTCCGTGTTGAATCGGTAACTTTTTACGTGTTTTTGTGTTGTTGTTTGTGCTGTGTTGTGGTGTTGACAATTTCGACAACAGGAGAGCAAGAGATTGTACCTTGGTCAAAAAATAAGGTGGTGTAGCCTAAAAAACAGTTAGTATAAAAGTTTTAGTACTATTATTTTCACGTATATATTTTTTATTTTCACTTTAATTTTTAATTTTATTACTATTATTTTCACTTATATTGTCATTATTTTCTATTTTATTACTATTATTTTCACTTATATTGTCATTATTTTCTATTTTATTACTATTATTTTCATTTATATTGTCATTATTTTCTATTTTATTACTATTATTTTCACTTATATTGTCATTATTTTCTATTTTATTACTATTATTTTCACTGATATTGTCATTATTTTCTATTTTATTACTATTATTTTTAACTAGGTTACATACCTTAGGTACCGTCAACAGTTCTGTGTAATTTATTCAGCGACGACCGGTTACGTAAGACTACACTATACTTCCATTTTCAAGTCACAAGAAACACGGAACACAAATAACAAAAAGCACACGTTTTCGTGTTTCTTGTGACTTGACAATGGAAGTATAGTGTAGCCTTCCGAAACCGGTCGTCACTGAATAAAGGATACAGAACTGTTGACGGTACCTAAAGCATGTAACTTATTTGAATACTATTATAGTTCAGGAGGCTAACATTCATGTATATATTATTTTAACTTTTATCAGTAATATTTTTTTATTTTAATATAATAAAGTATAATACCTTTTATTTTTCCGTCAGTGACCTCTTTTTTGTTGTTGTTCTTGACGCGTTTCGGGACGCGTTTTTTATTTTGTTTATGTTCTGCTTGCTCTGTTTACTCCAGTTTTCTCAGAGTTTAATTTTCTATGAGTTTTAATAAAAAGCATTATTTTATTTTTTTTAAAACAACAATTAAATTAATTAAACATGTTTCACGTTAAATATATTATATGTAAGTATATAAAAGGTTCTTATAATGTTTACATTTTTGTAACAATTTTGACGCACTATTTATCGTTATGATTGTTTTTATTTTGTTTTAAATGAATGATATCTTCAACTGATACTTTTAATAAACTTGGGAAGCTAAATGTATAAACTTAAAATTAGAACTAATAAACAAAATACAGTAAATTAAATTAACGTTACGCAAACAACTAAAATACAAAGTATCTAAAACAAATTAACAACGAACCGATAGCAATAAAATCTAAAATAAAAGTAGGTAACAATTTTTAAAACTCCAGAACAAACCAGATCACAGAAAAAGAAAGTTTTAACAAAAATAAAATTACTACAAGATAAAATATTAAAATATATTAATAGTTTGCTCATAAATCGTACTAATTGTCAGGGAGTAATTTGTGAGACCTTTGAGATTTTGTAGAAAGAATAATTTTTACGGGAATTGTGTTTTATAAACGATTATGAAAATTCTAATGTTCAGTATTACGGAAATTTTCCTTTGATTTTTTGATTAGAGTATGATTGTGTTTTTCTATCCAAAATCGTTTAAAAAGTAACAAAATCTGTTGCACAATAGTTTTTTTTTTAAATAATTTCCCTCTACCCAAAAATCTACATTCAAAATAAAAGTTTAAACTTTAAAACTAAAAAGAGTTCTGCAGCAGCTATCTTTTATTTATACGAGGATTTAATTTAATTTAAATTGTTGCTTGTAAATACTGTTTGACTACAGTAGAAATAATTTGATCACGCAGCTCTCAATAAATAAATAATTCTATAATAAATAGATATTGAAACCCTGTTCTGTTCTTTCAGGCACATCTCTACTTGCACCTAATCCAATTAACATCCTATATAGGGGTCACGTATCGTCTGTTTAAAAAAAAGTAACTACAAAGAAGTTATTGAAAAATAACATTTTACTTTACTACGCTGTTTGTAATTAAGTCCATCTATAAAACGTGACGTGAGTTAAAACTTCTCTTGCAACGGTTTGGCAATGCATTCTTAATTAAACAGCCTTCAACTGTTTTTAATGAAATAATAAATTTCAGCTTTCTCCGAGTTGTTGAGATTTCATTACGTTTCATTGTCGGCTTCTTTCTGTACTCAAAACATTATTCATACCATTGTAATTAACACAGTATGTTATTTGTGTATCATTAAATAGTGAGTCTTAATTTTAACAAGAATTGTGTATTCCTGTGCCGGACAAATTGGTTAGAATATTGAGAAGGGGTAGTGTCCTTTTTAGCGAATTCACATAGGAAATATGAGCTATTGCAGTGACTCTTATGGTAAGACCTAAGGTCGTGAGTGGTTAATGACCACCGATCATAATCCAAAGAATACGTTTTGGAATGTCATTAAAAATATTATATATATATGTGTGTTTGTGTATATATGTGTTCGCAATCTAGTTGCACTATTTTGCCCCAGATTTGGTCTACATTTGGTACACACGTTGGTTTACTAAACGCTCGGACGAGTCGTTAGCAAAAAATCCAACAATCTGAAATATAAATTTTTCGATTTATCGCAAAGTGAGATATTTCACTGAGAGCGGAACGAATCAGCTGGTGAGCCGGGGTCTGGAGGCTGAGGTGCAAACAAATTACACTCATTTATTTCGTAAACGCTGTCAGCTATTCAGCGCTTTTGTCAGTAGACAAATTTCTCAAATTGTTAGTTGAAATCCTAAAAAATACAAACTTAATTTTTGGAAATTTGCTCAGCGTTTCAGCTGCGTGCTCGAATCACTTTTAAATTCTGTAAAACTTTAGAAAGTGAACTCTCGCTCGACATATTTTAAACGGTACTTTATTACCGATTTTTCGCATTTTTTTATTACTAAAAAAAATTCAGTGGTAATACTTATAAAAATAAAACATATGGTGTGCACATCACACAACTTTCCTTACCAAAATAGATGCTGTATCAATTACCAAATTTTTCGAGCGAGAGATTGATGATACCATTTTCGAGTTAATAGGAGTATCCGTTTCGAAGAAAGCGGTACTAACTTCAAAACGGTTAATCCCACGGACCTGATTTTGGTCTCAATCGATTTCTCACCCCCAAAAATGTCAAGGTCGATACCAAACACGGCTAGTTTAAAAAAAGCAATTTTTGCCCCCAAAAAGGGCGTTTTTGGGGTCAATTTTTGAAAAAATGGAAAAAGTTGAGTGGGGTATCTTTTTTGACATTCTTTTGGACGCTGAATCGAATGAGACCATTTTCAAGTCGATAGGACCAGCCATTTCGGAGATACAAACAAAATAACTTGCGTTTTTGTAATAACTTTTTTCAACGAATTTTTAAGGGTATATAGCGTACATAGCGTGTTAAGGGGGTCTGAGTAGAGTATGTTAGCAAAGTTTAATCAAAATCGTTAGAGGGGTTTTGGAGTAAATACCAAAAATGTGCTAAAAACTGGTCCCACGGTAAGACACCACCTCCGATTTGCTTCAAATTTACATGGGTTTAATTGTTTACGTGTTTGAAGATATCCTGTAAATTTCAGTTCGATCCGTATAGCCGTTTGCCCTGTGCACTCCGGACACACACACACACACAGACACACAGACACACAGACAGACCAATTGCCAAAAATGCATTTTTTGGACTCAGGGGGCCTTGAAACGTAAAGATATTATGAAAACTCGACATCGAATTTTTGGGTCGATCGCAATACTTACCTTACCTAGTATAGGGTAAGGAAAGTAAAAATTGACTACGTTTACTGTATCCATCTTGAAAGAGAACCATGCAACTGAAAACTTGTTTATAATGTTAACCTAAAACCACTCAAACTATGTTTGCATTTCAAGTATTCGATTTAAGACCAACGACATTTTCCCAATAGACATGCAATCTGGAGTACCGTAATTGAAATAAAATATACAGGGTCATTAACTCAAGATGGCCACCATTGAGATATCGGAAATTATCAGTTCCTCGAAAACCTTTAAATTGGGAACCTTCCCTGGATTTATACGTACATTAAAATTACGGTGTTACCGTATCATTAATCTTTGCCATTTTTCCAATATGGCCGCCATCTTTATTTTTTTAAATACAATTACCATATTTTTATTGTATTTTTTTATAGAACCTATTATTGTATGACACTTTTGTTCTTTGATATTTTTCTCTAAACTCAGCCGTTACTAGCCCAGTCAAATGTTACACCGGAACTTACATTAAATGGAGCATTAGTGATTTTTGGAGAGGTGTTTCGGACCATTACTGGGACTGCAAATCCAGATTTGCAACCCTCAAAAACCTATGGTAGCAGAATTGCGGTCGAAAAACTGTTATTTTTTCGAACCTTCTTTCGGTTTTTATAACATATCTCTTAAACTGTGCGTTTTATGGTAAAAACCGTTCTTAGCTTTTGAAAAGTATATTAAATTTGCTACAAAATGAGATCAAAATCGTTTTTGTAAGTTAAATAGTAACGGAGATACGGGTTTTCAAAATTTACCTTTTTTTTTTCAAAAAGTGAAAATCTTAAGTTGTCTATATGTTTCGAGGTGGATACGGGCAAAATGACACATCCTGATATTGTATGACACTTTTGTTCTTTGATATTTTTCTCTTAACTCAGCCGTTACTAGCCCAGTCAAATGTTACACCGGAACTTACACTAAATGGAGCATTAATGATTTTTGGAGAGGTGTTTCGGACCATTACTGGGACTGCAAATCCAGATTTGCAACCCTCAAAAACCTATGGTAGCAGAATTGCGGTCGAAAAACTGTTATTTTTTCGAACCTTCTTTCGGTTTTTGTAACATATCTCTTTAAACCGTGCGTTTGCTGGTAAAACCCGTTCTTAGCTTTTGAAAAGTATAATAAATTTGCTACAAAATGAGATCAAAATCGTTTTTGTAAGTTAAATAGCAACGGAGATACGGGTTTTCAAAAATTTACCTTTTTTTCAAAAAGTGAAAATCTTAAGTTTTCTATATGTTTCGAGGTGGATATACGGCCAAAGTGACACATCCTACAGAAAAGTCAAGAGCATGGAAGTTATAGGGAATTCAATAAGCTTTAATTTAAACTAAAGCCAGTCCTTATATATCATAATTATCGTCTCGTCAGAAATTACAAAAATCAAAAAGATGAAAAAATAAATTTTTAGTTAGTGGGCTATACGGAGTAAAGACAATATAAATTTTTAATGTATTGCGTAACAGCTGTCGTGCAATGAATTTATCAATCAGCTGTTATTTTGCATTGTTGGAAAACTGCTTTAATTTAACACTGCATATGTAAAATTTCTGTTCCGCCATCATTCAGTACCGATTTAAAGTGTTTCAGTACAATACGTTAGTTTTTATTAAAAATAATCGATATGGCGGCCATATTTGTTTTTACACAGCTCCGTAACGGCTGCGTTTAGAAAAAAATACAAAAGAACAAAAGTGTCATAAAATAATATGTTTTAACAAGAAATGCTCTAAAACTATGTGCTTGTTTAAATAAAATTAAAGATGGCTGCTTCGTATATTGGAAAAATGGCGAAAATAAAAGAATACGGTAACATCGTAATTTTATTTTACGCATAAATCCAGGGAAGGTTCCCAATTTAAAGTTTTTCGAGAAACTGACAGTTTCCGAGATCCCAATGGTGGCCATCTTGATTTGATCACCCTGTAAGTGTCTAGACTTATTCGTTTGCTCGCTTTTTATAATGCACTGGTGATTTGTTAAATCCTATAGACCTATAAGAATCAAACATTTTACCAAAAGTAGCAACGTTAAATTAGGCGTCTCACCACTATGAGAGTAGAGTGAACAGGGAGGCAATCTGAGCACGCGAGGGCATTCACGTAGTATCACAGCAGTCTTAAGCACAATGCATAAATTAAAACAACTTTGCTTTCCCAGTACACTATTTAATTATATATTCAGTCAACAAGTAACGAAATGCAATTTGAACTTATAATTGCATAGTACATTTTGTAAAGTTTACAAAAGTTGGCGCATGTGCAGTGGAGCCGAAACTTGTATTAATTATAACTTTGTGCAGTAATTATTTAACATCCCACCGACAAAACATGTCACCACGAATGGCACACACAAGTAGCGTGTTTTAAACTAAGTCGACACTAGTCGCGAAAATATCAAATCGAAAACAACCAACCAATATACTGGTAAACAAACGTACACAAAATAATTGCTAATCGAAAGTGATTCATGATTTATTCAAAGTGAAGATGAAATTGTGTAACGAGTGGAAAGACGATTAACACTAAAATATATTAATAATAATGTAAGGGTCATACATAAATAAATAAAACTAGAGTGTTCCACCTCCCTGCTCGCTTCGCTCACCCAACCCTGCGTCGTAGCAAACGCAAACCGATTATTGTATACTATGATATTTTCACGGGAATGGCGATAGATTAGGACAGAGATTTTTTATTTTTAGAAGAGGTACAATTTTAGGTTAGGCCTATACTGGACCAACACACGTTTCTTGAAAGCATTTAGACTCATTACCATAGTAACTAAATTGGCAAATTTAGAATCAGACAATTATTATCCAGAACCAAATTGCTGTTTTAGGTTAGGGTTAGATGATGGCAACCACAAACAAAGAAAACGGCTTACTATATTATTAACGAATTTCCATAGGAAAAATTAGCTATTTACAGTGGCCCTTATGGTGAGACCAAAGGTCGGGAGTAGCAAATGAGCACCGATCATGGTCCCCAGAACACGTTTTGGGGTGTCATTAAAAAAAAATCATATACTGTTAAGTCCGATTTGGTTCAAATTTGGTACACATGTTTGCTGTCTATATCGCTCGGACGAGGTCGTTAGCCAAAAATATCCAACAATCGGAAGCACGTTTTTGACCGGAAGTAACTATTTTTTTAGATTTTTCCTACCAGAATGAGTGTGTTTTTGAGTGTTTTCTACAAATATAAATGTAGGATGTTTTCCTGCACATTATTTTTACGCGACCTTATAGCTCGCTTGGTTCCCCAAAAATCGATCAAAACGTAAAATACCATAGAATTACCCGGTACAAAGCCATGTGGTGGATTCTACCGTGGGGTTGGCGTGCGAAGCACGCAATGCATTGTGTATTGAAGATACTCCCAATACAGGGGTTGGCGTGCGAAGTACGGAATGCTTTGGGTGTTGAAGATACTCCCAACATGGGGGTTGGCGTGTGAAGCACGCAATGCGTTGTGTATTAAAGATAATCCCAATATGCTGAATGGCGTGCGAACCATTTTGCAGCTATTTAGCAACGTCGTGAATAGTCCTATTTCCCAAATTGTTAGTTGAAACCCTAAAACATAGGCCTATAAACTTAATTTTGGAAATTTGCTCAACTCACGTCAACGGTTCAGCTGCGTGGTCGAATTATTCTTAAACACCTATCAATATTTAAATTACGTCAACTTTATTTTTTATTAGGCCTATTTCGCCAGTTTGAAATATTACTTTACCGTGTCACATTTTGGTCATATTTTATAAATTGAAAACTGGTTCTCTTCTATATGATATCAAAAATCGCTGCCCTAAACAATCGAAATTCCCGTAAACATATCATAGTATATAATCTACTAGCTGACCCGGCAACGCTTCACTATTGCATAATTATTTTGGTAAAATAAATGCGACAAATGATGGTAATTTTGTGTGTCATAAGGTTATCAATCTTAGGTTCTAAACCATGTCATTTATACCACTTCATAGCTGTACACCATTTGCATGTCGTCATAGGAGCTAGTTTAACTGTTTTGGCTTTGTGATAATCGGTATTGCAGTTGTAGTGAAACCCTGACGTTGATTTTTCAGACCATGAAAGCACCTTCATGTGACATCTTTTAGAGCTGTATTTTTGAACGGCAGACATTTTGACCTGGGGATTTTGTTGGCTGTACTTTTTGGAAGCCCCATGATGCACGGCAGGATTTTTTTAATTGTATCATTTGACAGCCTCGCGATTTACGGCAGGATTTTTTGCATTGTATCTTTTGACAGACTCCCTATGTGCTTTAGCACAATTAGTATTGGAAAACGTTTTCGCCGTTTTTCCCCACTTTTTGGGTGGTTTGAACAACGGAACAATGATCTGACTCAACAGTATCGGATGACAAACACGGTTCTGTCGACGGAGACTGAGAATTTTGGAGATCATTGTCCGAAAGCTGCCCAATTTCCCCAATATTATTCTTCGCGATATTAGAGGGAACGGGAGTATCAGGAATAGAATGAGGAATGAGACCGTCAAAATGATAAGCCCAAATGATGCACCAGTGCCTTGTGATCAGTGATTAGCGAAGTGAAAGTGAGGGTGGGGCGGGAGAGGCAAGGTACAGTTATTTGTGCCAGGTTTCTTGTTTCAAGGCTATATACATTTTAAGAAATCGTGATCAGTCTGTAGGCAACAAAATAAAAAATCCACTTTACCAATATTTTAAACCCTTCAAACAAATTTCGTAAGACTTATATCCGTTCAATATTTTGTTTAATTGGAATATCTATCTCATAAATAGTATATATTGCTTGAGATTTCACCATGTTTAGACAAATCGTTCATTAGATATGATGATACATTGTACCAGTCTTAGACAAAAACGAATTAAAAGAATCGGAAGCTATACTGGGCCGCATAGACTGGACATGTTCAAAGACTTACCTTTAAAACAAAAATCACCAAACTGCAGAAATGTCTCAGCTGATCACTTACAAAATATTATTATACTTTGAGGTTAACTCAATAAACGAAGAACTAGGTTCAATTTAGGTTTATTAACCAAAATCAAAAATTCATATGCCCTTAGTAAATAAAATTAGAAAATTTACATGCCCTTAAAATACAAAAAAAAATGAAAAAGGTTAGATTACAATTTTAAGTTCAATTTTAAAAGTTCCCTCCCTAAAAATTTAAAAGATGAAAAACCCTCCCCATTAATAATGATTACAAAGTTTATACAAAAATATTAATTTAGACAAAATTAAAAAAATTTGACATATAGTAACATGGATTTATTAATAAGTAACATCTATGTCGTTGGCCAACTGTAAAGCTAAGTATAAATAAATAATAAAAAAAATAAATGAAATTGTGAGACGTCTCTCTGTAAAAAAAGGTATATATAATTTCTAATAGAGCCCTTTAAGGGCTGAGGTCCGAAAATTTGCTATAGCTGCTCCTCCCAAGTATTATTAATTATAAAAGACATATATTAAGATTTATACATTTGTTACAAAACATAAAAAAAGTACACAGCCTATTCAAAAAGTTTCTTATAAAGTTCACTGCAGATTTTAGAAAATATTGTATTTTTGGTCCATAGCTATTTTGAAGAAAAACACTGTTGCAGAAAATAATTATTAAAGTTGCATGTTGGAGTTGCCTTTAGCAGCAAAACATATGAGTAGTACTTGCAATTAAGACCAGAACATGGTGTGGTACTTCCACCAGTAATACACTGCATTATAACAAAATAACTTCTTTTTTAGAATTAAAGTAGGCTATAAAACCAAGAATGGTGAAAAGCTTTTTAGGTTAAAAGTTTGCCTTTATAATATTTTTGATAATAGATGACAAGCAGGTATTTTAAAATAAAAATGTTAACTGTTGATGCAAGACTTAACCAAAGTTAACTTGTCATGTTAATTTCTGTTACTACATGTCTAAGTAGCACATGGTAAACTTTAATATGTTCTTTGGTTATAAACTCAAAATATATCGGAGATACAGTTATTTAAATTATAGCCTTTTTAAAGGTCCTTATCTGTTCTGTTAAAGATCACACAGCTTTAAATTTGTACAAAAATTATATAAATTGTTTAAGCTAGGCTTTAGTTTGAAAATAGGCTACTTACATAAAATTTAATATTTAGGCTGTACGAAAGTTTTTTAAAGAAGAAAATTGAATTACACAAAATTAAAGTAGGCTTAAACTTACATAGTAGCAAAATTACAAATAAGGTTTTATAAGCAAGCCAACTTTAAATAGAATGACAGTAAAAGACATTTCAATTTGGCAAACATAATGTCACATACCTGGTATTCAGAAGAATAGGACTTAAAATAATGACATGATAATTACTATCGCACAGTCGTTAAACTCGCGACCAAGTCATTATAAAATTAAGAACGAGAACAGAACAAAGCCATGATATCAGGCGACTTTAACAAAACGGACAGTCATCGCAGGTCTAACAGAGCCAAAGTGCATCGGTCTAAAGTAGGGTCACGTGATTTACCAGCTGGTCGAGTCTCAGATAAAGGCTGGCGAAGTTACAACTAACGATGTCTGTAGCGAGTCGCCGCCTAGCGGTAAAAAGGGAACTACATGAAGAAGAGTGTCGATAAAAGAAGTACGTAGTATATGTCTAACGTTACTTTTAACGAAAGAAAGAAAATTAAAACCGCGGAGCTCGAAAAACGGCACAGCCTCCCCCCACGAACAACGGAGTTGGGGTAGAAACAAAAAAATTCCAAGTCAGAAGGACAATGGACAAAATTTATGTAGGGACTTTTCAAAAAGAAAAAAAAATGTTTTATCATCGTAAATAAACGAATTTAATTATTTAAAGACTCTACAAGAAAATTAAAAAAAAATTCCCAACGAAAGTGTTAAAAAAAAATTATAAGTCAAAAATGCAAAGAGTACAAAAAAAATTTCATGAATAGGACGAGTGGCGATATAACTGACTCACATGCTAGGCTAGGTTATCAACTGTAAAAAGGTAACATGCGGGGATTGGACCACATGGTCCACATGCGCCGACAAAACTTAATGAAGGGAAGAGAGACGCACCGTAAACCCAGAGGTGCGCTCTTGTAAAAACGGGGGTGGGATGCAGACGAACTGCGCTCTACACTAGGTTGGCAACAAGGGATGCTACAGGAGCCGTTCCAACCTAGGCGAGTGACCGGAGACGAAAGTCTCCAGCCTTTCCTTCGCCCAACATGTTTGGCTAGAGTCGGTTATATTGCTTAAATGACCATTCAGAAGTAATGACCTTGAAACAAGCACCCATATACTTGTTTTCAAAATCAGACTCTACTTGAAGTTAATAAATTTAAAAGGTGAAAAATTTAAATTTGGAAAAGGTTGCTGAAGGCAAAAGTAAAAGGTTTATAAAAAAAGGTATATATTTATTTCAATTTACGTATTCGATGCAAAATGCCTAAGTGTTTTTTTTTATTAATTTAACTTTACGAAGATAACAGCCCCAAAAAAATTATGTTTTCACTGTGGATAGTCTCTGGCTACCACAATGCTAAGCGGCAACATCTCAAACGCCTCATCATCTAAGTGATAATGTAAAGTGCTTCGGTTCCATTCCCAGGCACAGAAGGTGATCAGTCCCCTGAACCCGAAAGACAGACCAAGGCACTCGATTGAACAAAACCACTTTCGGCTATACAAGAAGAGAAGAGATGCCAGCTTAACAAAACTCAAAAAGTTCATCCAGACACTAACCACAGGAAACTATATTACAAAAATAATTAAAAATAAAACATAAGTTATTTAACCATAAAAAAATCAAAGCTTACAACTGTGGCTCGCCTCTGGTTCCAAAAAAAGAAAATACACGACTATACAAAAAATGGAAAACTACAACACCTCATTGCCCACATGGACAATGGAAAAACATCTCAAAGAAACAAAACCACATGGGTTTATAAAATGACACAAGAAAAGCCGTGCACAAATTCATCTGACTCAAAACAAACCAGAAGCTAACCACAAAGACAAAAATAAATAAAAATAAAATATGAATTAAATCAGCAAAATATGTAGCGATAAGCGCTTGTAAAAGAAAAAGATGTGTGCGCGCGCGCAGTCTGTCAGTCTGCAAACTTAAAGTGTAAAAAAAATATTTAAAATTTTTTAGAAAGGTGTTCAGACTGTATTAATGTGTCATGGAGTGTAAATGGTTTCTGGCTATTCAAAAGCACAACTACAAGATACGACTATACAAAAAAATATCCCTAAACATCATTATCACTTGATAATGGAAAACAACTTCACCTAACAAAACCACTAAGGTTATACTAAAAAAAAAAGTCACATCAAATTAAACTCAAAAACAAATCAGCCAGAAACCATGTACAAAACTCAATTAAAATAATTGAAAATAAAGCATGTTTATCAAAAAAGTGTGTGTATATATAAAAAAAAAATATGTTGCCTGTGTTGAAATATGTAAAGTGTTTTGATTGCGAACGCCAAGTTAAGTTAGGAAGGAAAGTTTTATTTATAATTTGTATTGTTTTTTTGTATTTTATTTATTTATTAGGTATTTTTTTGGTTTTCCTTGCTAACTGAACTTAACGTCGCGTAGGCCTATAGTAAAAAAAAATTATAAAAAAAATGTCATTAAGATTGTAGGTATGTTTTTTGAATTATGTTGGTGATGACAAACGACAGACAGACAGTCGCCGCGCATGACTCTACGCTGCGCTACAAAAGAAGTTAAATTATGTGTGTTAAAGATTGTGACCAAAGAACCATTTTTAAGTTAGGCCCATCTGAGAATCGACCCGATCTGCTACCAGAATGTAGCAGAGTAATTTTAATTGGAAGGTAACCACGCTCAAAGCTATCAGAAAACATTTTGGAAAGAAACCACGCTCTGATCTGCCAGAAAACATGTACCAGTCTTAGACAAAAACGAATTAAAAGAATCGGAAGCTATACTGGGCCACATAGACTGGACATGTTCAAAGACTTACCTTTAAAACAAAAATCACCAAACTGCAGAAATGTCTCAGCTGATCACTTACAAAATATTATTATACTTTGAGGTTAACTCAATAAACGAAGAACTACGTTCAATTTAGGTTTATTAACCAAAATCAAAAATTCATATGCCCTTAGTAAATAAAATTAGAAAATTTACATTTTTTGTATAGTCGTTTTGTATAGACCGATGCACTTTGGCTCTGTTAGACCTGCGATGACTAACCTGTCTAACAGAGCCAAAGTGCATCGGTCTAAAGTAGGGTCACGTGATTTACCAGCTGGTTGAGTCTCAGATAAAGGCTGGCGAAGTTACAACTAGCGATGTATGTAGCGAGTCGCCGCCTAGCGGTAAAAAGAGAACTACATGAAGAAGAGTGTCGATAAAAGAAGTACGTAGTATATGTCTAACGTTACTTTTAACGAAAGAAAGAAAATTAAAACCGCGGAGCTCGAAAAACGGCACAACATATATAGATCGGGGCTGCAAAATATATAATAGATTCCCCGTTCCTGATTTGCATGGCTCGATAGAGAAATCAAAGTTAAATGTATATTAACCAAAAAAATATATTATACTATGTATTTTTATGTGGATTTTTGGTAACTTTGACCCCTCAAACAACCTAAAATTTAATTTTTTTTTAAACCATTTGTAAGCGAGCACCTATGGCCCTAGTGAAGCTGCATACCAAATTTCATTCCAATCTGTTTGGTAGTTTTGGAGAGATCTTGATTTAGTAAATTTGACCCACCGAAACCCCTCCTAAGATTTCCATTTTTTTAAACTCTTTCTTAGCCAGCACCTATGGTCCTAGAGGAAGCTACATACCAAATTTCGTTCCAATCCGTTCAGTAGTTTTTGAGATTTCGTGATGAGTGAGTGAGTGGCTTGTATTTGGCTTTTATATATATAGATCTTAAATAATAAAAGCACTATTGTCATAATAATAAAAGATCTGAAATTATGTTTTTCGTAACTTTGATCCCCCCAAACCCCTCCTAAAATTTCGAAATTTTTTATACCCTTTCTTAGTGAGTACCCATGGCCCTAGAGGAAGCTACATACCAAATTTCATTCCAATCCGTTCAGTAGTTTTGAAGAAATCGTGATTTAATAACTTTGACCCCCCCCCCTAAAATTTCCAATTTTTTAAAACCCATTTTTAGTGAACACTTATGGCCCTAGAGGAAGCTACATACCAAATTTCATTCCAATCCAAGCTACATACCATAATTCGTTCCAATCCGTTTTGTAGTTTTGGAGAGATCGTGATTTAGTAACTTTAACCCCCCCAAACCCCCCTAAGATTTCGAAGTTTTTAAAACACTTTCTTAGCGAGCACCTATGGCCCTAGAGGAAGCTACATACCAAATTTCATTCCAATCCGTTTGGTAGTTTTGGAGAGATCGTGATTTAGTAAATTCAACCCACCCAAACCCCTCCTAAGATTTCGAATTTTTTTAAACTCTCTCTTAGCCAGCACCTATGGCCCTAGAAGAAGGTACATACCATATTTCGTTCCAATCCGTTTTGTAGTTTTGGAGAAATTGTGATTTAGTACCTTTAACCCCCTCCCCCGAAGATTTCGAAGTTTTTGAAACCCTTTCCTAGTGAGCACCTTTGGCCTTAGAGGAAGCTACATCCGTTCAGTAGTTTTTGAGATTTCGTGATAAGTGAGTGAGTGAGTGAGTGGGTTGTATTTGGCTTTTATATATATAGATTTGCATTTGATTCGCCGCGAATCGTATATTTAATATAAGTCATAATTAAACACTCTTAAGTACTCGTAAAAACAGTTTGTATTAAATTATGATTTCTTAATCTAATAAAAACAGAAGATATACCGCGTGTCTTAAAAGTTCCAACCCCCTATTATTTTTCTACTAATGGAAATAGACAGATTTGTTTGGTTATTATTAACACGACCAAAAACGGAGTTTTTTTGTGCATCGTAAATTTCAACCCCTCCCCCAAAAATGGGATATTTTGGGGGTAAGTAAAAAAATTTAAATGAGAATCCCTATTGAGTGACACCTTATTGTAAAGGTCTTGATAATAGAAGAAGATTTGCGCAAACCGGAGGTCTGTATGTTGACTCTATCCAACATAATCAAAGTTATAATTTTCTCCAAAAAACTCAAATTTGTAATAATTATGTTACAATGAGTACAAACTTTAGCACTCACCTCATTTTCACTCAGATTAAGTGCTCGAAATGAGAACCATTGACTTCTTGACAAAGATACAGAATGGACTCAAAGTGTTGCCTAACATTTCCCAACATTTCTGGTGTGATAAGGTGACAGGCTTGTTCAATCCTTTTACTATGTTTTATAACTTAGATTGAGTGACCTACTGAATGCAACACTTGTAAAAAATAACAGATGTAACATCTTTGACATTTTGATGTTATTTAAGTGGGGAAAAATTATAACTTTGATTGGAGCCATTATGTTGGAGAGTCAATATACAGACCTGCACTTTGCACCGATCTTCTTCTTTTAGCAAGGCCTTTAAAATAAGGCGTCACTCAATAGGGGTTCTCATTTAAAATTTTTGACTTAGAAATGCCATGTTAACAATCCCCAAAACAAATCTGTCTATTTCCATTAATAAAAGAAATAATAGGGGGAGGGGTGACTAAATTATTATGACAAAATCTCATTTTTTAAATAATAAAAACAAATGACAATAAGCATTGATAAGAAATGTACCTAACCCTAATTTCACTACCAGTAAAATATTTGTGGCCTGAAAATAGTGGCGTTGGCGAAATGTTTAATATTCCTGTATTATTATTATAATTATTATTATTAGGGGGTTTGTGTGATCCACCACCGGGACCCACTGCACCTAAACCATGAGGTCCTCTGTGCCCCATGTCCAGGCAGCAGTTCACATCAAACTCGCCCTTTTCACGAAACGAAGGAGTCCGTGGGGGCCTTTCTCTCGTATATAACTGGTTTCATGTATATAAATGGTTTCCCTTGTCCCAGATATTTCTGCCTCATTGATGCGAGGGCATCAAATTCGCATAGAACGTGGAAAGAAGTTTTCTTCTTTTCTCCACACCTTCCACATAATGGGTTGTTCTCCAGCCCCATTAGGTGGAGGTGCCTCTTCAGAGAGTTGTGTCCCGTCAGTAAACCGACCAACAACCTCACTTCTGGCCTGCCAAGACCCAGCAGTGTTCTGCTTAGGTGTCCATCCAGGCCTTCAATGAAGTCGTGTGCCAACATCTGACCTCTTACCGTCTCTCCATCTACGCAAGTGTCCTGATTGAACATTTTTTCTTACGCTTTCTTCCCTATAGCCTCTTGATATTCCTATCATTGGTTCTGGGCCCATTGGTGGAGTTTCTGCTCCTCTCTTAGACATTTTATCTGCTATTTCATTCCATTCCACTCCTTTATGTCCAGGGACCCTCATATTCCTGTAAATGTTTACTGAACAGATCAACGGAAACACCGGTTTGTTCATTATAAAGGCAGTATAGTGTAGATATAACTCAAACCAATATAACTGACGGGTAAAGAAACTATGATAGACTTTAAATATACCTGATATTAGGTTATAAGCC